>OY390714.1:68379037-68383159 GCA_959613365.1 Balanococcus diminutus
GGTTAGGTTAGGTTAGGTTAGGTTAGGTTAGGTTAGGTTAGGTTAGGTTAGGTTAGGTTAGGTTAGGTTAGGTTAGGTTAGGTTAGGTTAGGTTAGGTTAGGTTAGGTTAGGTTAGGTTAGGTTAGGTTAGGTTAGGTTAGGTTAGGTTAGGTTAGGTTAGGTTAGGTTAGGTTAGGTTAGGTTAGGTTAGGTTAGGTTAGGTTAGGTTAGGTTAGGTTAGGTTAGGTTAGGTTAGGTTAGGTTAGGTTAGGTTAGGTTAGGTTAGGTTAGGTTAGGTTAGGTTAGGTTAGGTTAGGTTAGGTTAGGTTAGGTTAGGTTAGGTTAGGTTAGGTTAGGTTAGGTTAGGTTAGGTTAGGTTAGGTTAGGTTAGGTTAGGTTAGGTTAGGTTAGGTTAGGTTAGGTTAGGTTAGGTTAGGTTAGGTTAGGTTAGGTTAGGTTAGGTTAGGTTAGGTTAGGTTAGGTTAGGTTAGGTTAGGTTAGGTTAGGTTAGGTTAGGTTAGGTTAGGTTAGGTTAGGTTAGGTTAGGTTAGGTTAGGTTAGGTTAGGTTAGGTTAGGTTAGGTTAGGTTAGGTTAGGTTAGGTTAGGTTAGGTTAGGTTAGGTTAGGTTAGGTTAGGTTAGGTTAGGTTAGGTTAGGTTAGGTTAGGTTAGGTTAGGTTAGGTTAGGTTAGGTTAGGTTAGGTTAGGTTAGGTTAGGTTAGGTTAGGTTAGGTTAGGTTAGGTTAGGTTAGGTTAGGTTAGGTTAGGTTAGGTTAGGTTAGGTTAGGTTAGGTTAGGTTAGGTTAGGTTAGGTTAGGTTAGGTTAGGTTAGGTTAGGTTAGGTTAGGTTAGGTTAGGTTAGGTTAGGTTAGGTTAGGTTAGGTTAGGTTAGGTTAGGTTAGGTTAGGTTAGGTTAGGTTAGGTTAGGTTAGGTTAGGTTAGGTTAGGTTAGGTTAGGTTAGGTTAGGTTAGGTTAGGTTAGGTTAGGTTAGGTTAGGTTAGGTTAGGTTAGGTTAGGTTAGGTTAGGTTAGGTTAGGTTAGGTTAGGTTAGGTTAGGTTAGGTTAGGTTAGGTTAGGTTAGGTTAGGTTAGGTTAGGTTAGGTTAGGTTAGGTTAGGTTAGGTTAGGTTAGGTTAGGTTAGGTTAGGTTAGGTTAGGTTAGGTTAGGTTAGGTTAGGTTAGGTTAGGTTAGGTTAGGTTAGGTTAGGTTAGGTTAGGTTAGGTTAGGTTAGGTTAGGTTAGGTTAGGTTAGGTTAGGTTAGGTTAGGTTAGGTTAGGTTAGGTTAGGTTAGGTTAGGTTAGGTTAGGTTAGGTTAGGTTAGGTTAGGTTAGGTTAGGTTAGGTTAGGTTAGGTTAGGTTAGGTTAGGTTAGGTTAGGTTAGGTTAGGTTAGGTTAGGTTAGGTTAGGTTAGGTTAGGTTAGGTTAGGTTAGGTTAGGTTAGGTTAGGTTAGGTTAGGTTAGGTTAGGTTAGGTTAGGTTAGGTTAGGTTAGGTTAGGTTAGGTTAGGTTAGGTTAGGTTAGGTTAGGTTAGGTTAGGTTAGGTTAGGTTAGGTTAGGTTAGGTTAGGTTAGGTTAGGTTAGGTTAGGTTAGGTTAGGTTAGGTTAGGTTAGGTTAGGTTAGGTTAGGTTAGGTTAGGTTAGGTTAGGTTAGGTTAGGTTAGGTTAGGTTAGGTTAGGTTAGGTTAGGTTAGGTTAGGTTAGGTTAGGTTAGGTTAGGTTAGGTTAGGTTAGGTTAGGTTAGGTTAGGTTAGGTTAGGTTAGGTTAGGTTAGGTTAGGTTAGGTTAGGTTAGGTTAGGTTAGGTTAGGTTAGGTTAGGTTAGGTTAGGTTAGGTTAGGTTAGGTTAGGTTAGGTTAGGTTAGGTTAGGTTAGGTTAGGTTAGGTTAGGTTAGGTTAGGTTAGGTTAGGTTAGGTTAGGTTAGGTTAGGTTAGGTTAGGTTAGGTTAGGTTAGGTTAGGTTAGGTTAGGTTAGGTTAGGTTAGGTTAGGTTAGGTTAGGTTAGGTTAGGTTAGGTTAGGTTAGGTTAGGTTAGGTTAGGTTAGGTTAGGTTAGGTTAGGTTAGGTTAGGTTAGGTTAGGTTAGGTTAGGTTAGGTTAGGTTAGGTTAGGTTAGGTTAGGTTAGGTTAGGTTAGGTTAGGTTAGGTTAGGTTAGGTTAGGTTAGGTTAGGTTAGGTTAGGTTAGGTTAGGTTAGGTTAGGTTAGGTTAGGTTAGGTTAGGTTAGGTTAGGTTAGGTTAGGTTAGGTTAGGTTAGGTTAGGTTAGGTTAGGTTAGGTTAGGTTAGGTTAGGTTAGGTTAGGTTAGGTTAGGTTAGGTTAGGTTAGGTTAGGTTAGGTTAGGTTAGGTTAGGTTAGGTTAGGTTAGGTTAGGTTAGGTTAGGTTAGGTTAGGTTAGGTTAGGTTAGGTTAGGTTAGGTTAGGTTAGGTTAGGTTAGGTTAGGTTAGGTTAGGTTAGGTTAGGTTAGGTTAGGTTAGGTTAGGTTAGGTTAGGTTAGGTTAGGTTAGGTTAGGTTAGGTTAGGTTAGGTTAGGTTAGGTTAGGTTAGGTTAGGTTAGGTTAGGTTAGGTTAGGTTAGGTTAGGTTAGGTTAGGTTAGGTTAGGTTAGGTTAGGTTAGGTTAGGTTAGGTTAGGTTAGGTTAGGTTAGGTTAGGTTAGGTTAGGTTAGGTTAGGTTAGGTTAGGTTAGGTTAGGTTAGGTTAGGTTAGGTTAGGTTAGGTTAGGTTAGGTTAGGTTAGGTTAGGTTAGGTTAGGTTAGGTTAGGTTAGGTTAGGTTAGGTTAGGTTAGGTTAGGTTAGGTTAGGTTAGGTTAGGTTAGGTTAGGTTAGGTTAGGTTAGGTTAGGTTAGGTTAGGTTAGGTTAGGTTAGGTTAGGTTAGGTTAGGTTAGGTTAGGTTAGGTTAGGTTAGGTTAGGTTAGGTTAGGTTAGGTTAGGTTAGGTTAGGTTAGGTTAGGTTAGGTTAGGTTAGGTTAGGTTAGGTTAGGTTAGGTTAGGTTAGGTTAGGTTAGGTTAGGTTAGGTTAGGTTAGGTTAGGTTAGGTTAGGTTAGGTTAGGTTAGGTTAGGTTAGGTTAGGTTAGGTTAGGTTAGGTTAGGTTAGGTTAGGTTAGGTTAGGTTAGGTTAGGTTAGGTTAGGTTAGGTTAGAGTTAGTTAGGTTAGGTTAGGTTAGTTTAGGTTAGGTTAGGTTAGGTTAGGTTAGGTTAAGGTTAGGTTAAGTTAGGTTAGGTTAGGTTAGTTAGGTTAGGTAGGTTAGGTAGTTAGGTTAGGTTAGGTTAGGTTAGGTTAGGTTAGGTTAGGTTAGTTAGGTTAGGTTAGGTTAGGTTAGGTTAGGTTAATGGTTAGGTTAGGTTAGGTTAGGTTAGTTAGGTTAGGTTAGGTTAGGTTAGGTTAGGTTAGGTTAGGTAGGTTAGGTTAGGTTAGTTAGGTTAGGTTAGGTTAGGTTAGGTTAGGTTAGGTTAGGTTAGGTTAGGTTAGGTTAGGTTAGTTAGGTTAGGTTAGGTTAGGTTAGGTAGTTAGGTTAGGTTAGGTTAGGTTAGGTTAGGTTAGGTTAGGTTAGGTTAGGTTAGGTTAGGTTAGGTTAGGTAGGTAGGTTAGGTTAGGTTAGGTTAGGTTAGGTTAGGTTAGCGTTAGGTTAGGTTAGGTTAGGTTAGGTTAGGTTAGGTTAGGTTAGGTTAGGTTAGGTTAGGTTAGGTAGGTTAGGTTAGGTTAGGTTAGGTTAGGTTAGGTTAGGTTAGGTTAGGTTAGGTTAGGTTAGGTTAGGTTAGGTTAGGTTAGGTTAGGTTAGGTTAGGTTAGGTTAGGTTAGGTTAGGTTAGGTTAGGTTAGGTTAGGTTAGGTTAGGTTAGGTTAGGTTAGGTTAGGTTAGGTTAGGTTAGGTTAGGTTAGGTTAGGTTAGGTTAGGTTAGGTTAGGTTAGGTTAGGTTAGGTTAGGTTAGGTTAGGTTAGGTTAGGTTAGGTTAGGTTAGGTTAGGTTAGGTTAGGTTAGGTAGGTTAGGTTAGGTTAGGTTAGGTTAGGTTAGGTTAGGTTAGGTTAGGTTAGGTTAGGTTAGGTTAGGTTAGGTTAGGTTAGGTTAGGTTAGGTTAGGTTAGGTTAGGTTAGGTTAGGTTAGGTTAGGTTAGGTTAGGTTAGGTTAGGTTAGGTTAGGTTAGGT
>OY390715.1:0-2500 GCA_959613365.1 Balanococcus diminutus
GCCGGAGGAGCGGATACTTATGTACGAGTCCTGCTCCACGGAGGAAGACGGCCTAGATGGTGCGGATGTTAGCAAATCCAGCGTATTCCCATTACCTGCAACACCCAATAAAAACACAACCCCAATACTAAACAACACCCCCAGCGCGTCCCTGGCGAGATTAGCGGCAGCTATCAGTGCGAGGCGGAGAAATCTTGATGCGTACGGACTTCCAGTGAACTCCACGAGTACGATCCTAGACAGCGACATCATCCCTTTAAACAAAATACCCCATAACACATTAAATAATTCCCTTCCAACAAATACCCTTCCAACAAATACCTTCGAAAAAGAACCAAAAAATTATCCACATAACCTCAAAACTTTCAATACCGCTGATAACATCGAAAACATAATATGCTCCACCGCGTCCGACGAAAGTGCGACAACTAGACAGTCGCATCGTAGTCACAGCAAAAAGATTTCAGAAAAAGTGCCTCCGCTGAATCCCGATGCCGCGACATTCACGCCAAGCGCCGCAAACCCTATCAAACCCGTGCCAACCGTAATTACTGACGTAATTACGAGTAAAAAGAGTAAACTCTCCTACACGACGTCTACTGAGCGTGTTAGCAGTAACAACTCCATAGTAACAATAACTGAAACCGAGCAAGACCATAAATATCCGAATTTCACCAAAGCCAGCGAAAAAAGCGAACTTCAGAGTCAGACCCTGGACACCTCAGCCATGGCGACCGGAGAGGGGGCTTGTACTCCTCTTTCGGTGGCCAGCGAAGAACCTGAGGCACGAAGGGACCCTCCCCAGGGGGGGTATGAACTGGAGTTTGCCTATTCGCCGCTCGGACCACACGAAAACATCAACACTCTCGAAGACGTCAATAGGAGAGTACTCTTCGTCAGAACCACCTTCCCCAAGCCGCCGAGGAGAATGGGGGGTTCGCCCCTCAGCCCCTCCTCAATGCTATACAGCCACTTTGAGGAGATGAATGATCGCGCCGAGGCCGTCAACATCATCAAGACGGCCCAGCATCAGCTCCTCGAAGATGGCCAGCTGGCCCATCCCTACCATTTAATATTTACTTACCAAAAGCTCGCCCCCTCCATGCAGTACCTGGTGCTGAGGGGGATTATGGAGCGATTTTATAAACCTGTGGGCCCGGCACCCGTTGCAGCTCTGCTCCCGTATAAGGAGTATCTGCAGCTGGGCCCGCAGGAACCTGCACAAATCCAAACATACCTCCAAGATGCCGAGACAAAGCTGAAATATCAAATCAAGAAGACCAAATGGGGGGTGACCGACGTTATGTCAAACGGTCGGTTTACCCTCGAAGAGGCCGTCGATGATTTATTCCATCAGTTCCCTGAATTCGCCCTAGCTCACTGCGTGAGCCGAGACCTGAGGATGTCGAGAGGAATTGCTCAAGACTTCCGAAGGATGTTCGGCCACGAAAAGGAGCTAGTGGCGCAGGACGGGAAAGTTGGCGGAGTGGTCGTGCTGGAGCGCAGAGGCGCTAAAATCTTCTATATCATCACGAAAGAAAAAGCCAGCGATAAGCCGACGATACGTAACTTTGCTATCGCGCTGCGCTCCCTGGCCACTGCCTGCGCCAAGCTGGGAGTGACCAAGTTGGCTGTGCCCCGCCTGGGGTGCGGACTTGACCGCCTTGAGTGGGCTACCGTAAAAGGAGTCCTCATCGAGGCCTTCAAGGACCACCCCATCACAGTGCGGGTGTGCACCAAGGAGGAATAGCTCCCGGCCGTCGACGGCGTCTCGGCATCCCCAGCACCAGCAACCCCATCAACATCAACCCCTTCAACATCTACACCAATATCAACATCATCCCCACCTCCACTCCATTCCAATAGACGACATCAGCCAACAACAACATTCCCACCAACTTCATTCCAATAGACGACACCAACATCCAACATCATCATCCCCACAAACACCACTCCAGCAGACGACGAAAGCAGCCATCTCCATCATCCCCACCATCACCATCAAGCAGAAGACAGCATATATCCAACAAATAAAGCGCTGGCAAGGAGAGGCCCACTTAGGGCCTCTCCTGTAAGCCCATACTACTGTAAAACCCTGCCCCAAGATGCCTGGGTTGGCAAGGAGTGGCCCACCGTGGGCCCCTCCCGTAAGTCCATCACAAGGCTCTTGTCAAAAAAATCAAGTCATATTACGCCTCCCCCACCTTATTTTTTCCTCAAGGGGGTACTGCAAAGAAGTCCATGACAAGTTTTGCGGTACCCCCCACACCCTAAATCATATCTCGCTGCTAACTGGGAGTTGAGCTTGCTCCTCCCAGTAGCCCCAGCCCCATCGGTGAGAGTGTTCCCGGGGACCTGTCCCCGGGAACCATCACGAAAAAACCCGATATAGTACTGTGTATATATACTAATTAATCTTATTAATCATATCAATCTTATTATAATCTTACCAGTATACTTACCTATATAATCTCATTACCCTACTCTTAATTCTAAGTAA
>OY390715.1:2922204-3265148 GCA_959613365.1 Balanococcus diminutus
CCGACCCTGATTTAGAAGGAGGGGGGGTAGAAGAGTTCTGACCCCATTTGTTGACGTTTGGGACCAAAAGATGACGATCTGTCACATGTCACATATTTATATATATATATATATATATATATATATATAGGTATAGGCTTCCGGACATGTCGGCCACCTTGCGGGTTATTCTTACATTACAAGTCAGCCACCGTACATCTCGGCCATGGTTTGGCGCATACGGGTTATTTCTACATTACAAGTCAGCCATTCTCAGCCACCTCGACTGTAGGGTTTCACAAACTCCGCGCAACCCTTAGAAATCAAGTCACAGGGATGAACGCGGGCTCTACAATTAATGCACAGTGTGTAGAATCACAAGCACTGACCGAGATGTACGGAAATATGCCGAAACTAGATATACACGACCTCAACTTTGACTCATAATTTTCAGTATTTTATCGACGCACAGAAAAGTTATTGATACCAAAAATTTTAGTACACTGCATGCTTATACTTAATCTGAAAACCTATTTAAAATTTGAATTAGGTAGGCCAATTTTTTAATTTTTTCCCGCAAACTTCATCCTAAAATAAAAAATTGGGAGTTCATTCTCATGACAAGGAACAACTTTGATGGGTTATCTTCAAAAAAGTGCAAGATTTTGAAAATTGGTGAATTTTTTCAATTTTTTTTTAAAAAGGGGACACCGGGGTGTCACTTACAATAACGCTGGGAGGAACTAAAAAAATTGGGAATCATTTTGCACCAAATGAAACGACTTTCATTGGTTATATCCAAAAAAATGAAAAAATTTTAAAAATTGGTATTTTTTCATAAGTTTTTTAGTTTGGGGGGCTTGTGGGTCCACTTACAGCTAAATTAGGGGGAAAATGGAAAATTGAGAATTTTTCTCTTACGAAATGCAACAACTGGAAATGCTGAAAAGAACGATTTTGCTCAATTTTCTTGTTTTTGATTTTTTTGAAAAATTAGGAGAGCCCCCAGGTACCACATGAAATCAAGGTGGAGGGAAAATAAAAAAATTGCGAGTTCATTCTCATGACAAGGAACAACTTTTATGGGTTATCTCTAAAAAACTGCAAGATTTTGAAAATCGGTGAATTTTTTTCATTTTTCCAAAAAAAAAAAGGGGTGACCCGGCACAGGTTAAAATTCAGTTAAGGAAAAATAAAAAATAGTCATAAAATGAACACACTTTGGGGGGTAAGACCTTTAAAAACTCGAAAAAGTTAAAATAAGGGCCACCCTAGTGTAACGTACACCTTTAAATAAAAACTTAAAAAAAATTAAAATATCATGTACCCATTGCCCATTTGTATTTTCTGGCATAAGAAAAGTAAGAATAAAGTAGGTAATGCTAATCTATGTAGGTAGTTAGGTATTGTGTACATGTGTAACCAAAAATACCAAACTCACCTAAGGACAAGGAAAAAAACACTGCAATTAAAATTTTAATAAACTCCATAATTCTATGTTGATTTGTTTGCGTTACACAACAGAATGATGATCACCGCACAGATATTTGCGATATGAGACAATATAAACGAATTTGCTCACTGTAGTGATTATCAGCATTCATTAGCTATCTTTTGAAACATTCGGGAAAGTGGTAATGAGACATGTTAACAGAGCCGGTGCGAGGGGTGGTTTGGGGGGGGGGGGGGGGTGGAACACCCTCCCAGTGATTTTCCATTCGGCAAATTTTTGAAAAATTTTCGACAAATTCGGCAAACTTTCGACAAATTAAATTAGGTATGTTTACAACATTTGGTAAAGTTTTGAATTTCAAATATGTAAATTTTTTAGAAATTCTAAATCACAAATTCGGCAAATTTTTGAGAAATTCCGAATCATAAATTCGATGAATTTTAGAGAAATTCCGACTCACAAATTCGGTAAATTTCTGAAAAAAATTTTCGCCCTCGCTTCGCTCGGACAATGTACTTCTGTTACTTCATCTTTCTCTCAGAATCAGAATAGGAATCAAAAATCAGCACATTTGAATTGTTATAACTTATAACGTAAAAAAATGAACATGATCTTTTTGAAAATATTAAAAATTATGTTTAAAGTGCATTATTTTTAATTAAAAATTCCAATTTTTTCAAAATTTTCGCCCTCGCTTCGCTCGGGCAACGTATCGCTTTTAAAGCTGTTAAAAAACCAGAAATTATTGTATGTTTTCAAAATTTCTGCAAAAAAAAAGTCCATCTTTTCTTTTAGAAGTGCAATTTTTTCAAAAATGTTCGCCCTCGCTTCGCTCGGGCAGCAACAGTCGTTTTGATTTAAATCCTAATGCTACCATAAGTTCTTGAAATTTTTTCTATGAGGATAGTGAGAAGTTCTTCTTTCGAAAACTCACTTTTTTCAAAAAATTCAGCGCAGGGGTCTACTTCCCACTGTTGTACTTATTAATTATCATTAGGCATTTTGAAAATTTTCATTCGGCATTTTCGATCTATACCCCCCCAAAAAAATTTGCTCAAACCGTTTCTGCATGTTAATGAAAAAATTGTTACCTGTTTAATACATGCACATATCAATATTTTTTGTTTCCTGTCAGGGTCATCCATGTCAATTCAACCAGAGTTTCGACCTCAAGGGTAGACCGAGGAACGGAGACACCCTCTATACTCAGCTGATATTCAAAAATCGAAGGTCATGAGGTCGGGTTCACCGAGAAAGAAAATAAATCGACAAGATGTACCTAATTATATTTTTGTCAAATATATTTGAACGTGTGGACCAGGCTTATTTCTTTCATGTTTCGATTAACAAATATTTTATTCCAAAATTGGAGGGGAAGGAAGGGTTAAGTAAATCAAAATTTTTGTAGTATCCAAAAATTTTCCCAAGTCTTCAATCTTCAAGCTATAACTTTTGTTTGAAGTTTTTTTTTTTAAATTGGACCCACTCCCCACTGCTTTGGGAAACACTTCGAAGATATTAAGATAAATAAGCGAAGAAGGTACCGATTAAAAAAAATTTCAAATAAAAGTTGTAGAGAAAGATCCAAAAAATAATTTTGGTCATTATAAAAATTTCGATTGGATCTCTCCCTTTCCTCAAATTTCACATAATATCAGGTAGATACTTTTTCAAAATTTGTTGAAGGGTTCCTATTGAAAATTTTTTCAAACAAAAGTTGTAGATTGAGGTCCAACAAATAATTTTTGTTATTATAAAATTTTCGATTAGACCCTTCCCTCTCCTCCAATTTTGCATAATGGCTGGACATTTGTAAGTATTATTAAAAAATTGCAAAGGTAGAGGGGTAACTAGAGGTCCAATTGAAAAAATTTTCAAACAAAACTTGTAGCTTGAAGTCTTGGATATAATTTTAGTTGATATTACAATCGATTGGAGCCATCCCTCCCCTTCAATTTCGAATAAATTACATGTTAATTGAAAGAAATTTACTAAGTCCAAAATCTGAATAACTGATGAAAGTAGAAAATGTGAGCAATTTCATTCATGTTTACTACAAATCTGAGTAACTATCCACCCAGGCGGATGGAAATAACGACACCGCTTTGGGTATTTTGAATTTATTTTAAAGAATTATTAATGTCTTGAACAGAATCATGGCCGGCGTTAGCCCAGGTGCTCTCGTGCTCGAACACCACATGAGATTTCTCACATGGTGCAGAGCACCACTTAAGAAATCCCGAAATGCGTAAAAAATTTAAACTCAATGTGTAAAACATTTCACTCAATAAAAAAAAAATACAATTTTTTTGAACTGAGACCTTTTTAAATTTTTTTAAAAAATTTTTAGAATGAAATAAGATTTTCCAATATTTTAGGATAAAAAATTCTAATTTTTTGAAATAAAATTTTTCATGTTCCTATTTTTTTTTTTTTTTTTTTTGAAATAGATACCTACTTTTTCCACATTTTTTCAATATTATTTTTTTGGAAATAAAAAAATGATCTCTCAAATTTTTCTAGAAAATTTGAAACATTAATATGAGGTCGGTCGTAGAGCAAAATTATTGAAGGGAAATCGGGTAATAAAAAATTAACCGATTTTTGGGCATCAAATAATTGAGGTTCTACTTTATAGTGTACTAGACTTTTTGCAGCTAAAAATTAATTTTTTATAAAAACATTTTCAAAAAATATCTTTTTAACAAAAAGTATTACAAGAATTCTTTTTTGACAAAAAAAATTTCTGATAAAAATTTTTTCAAAAAATATATTTTTATTTTTGACAAAACAATTGAATTTCAAAAAAAAAAAATTGACAAAGTAAGTAATAGGTAGGTATCTTTTTTACAAAAAAATTTCAAAAGATATTTATTCGACAAAAAATCTCCAAAAAATATTTTTTTGGCAAAAAATTTTTATAAAAAATTTGACAAAAAAAATTCCTGATGAAAAAAATCTTCAAAAAATATATTTTTGACAAAAAATTTTTGAAAAAGTATTTATTCGACAAAAAATTGATTTTTTTCAAAAAATATTCAAAAAATATTTTTTTGACCAAAAAATTTTTCTGATAAAAACATCTTCAAAAAATACATTTTTGACAAAAAAATTCAAAAAATATTTTCCGATAAAGGAATATCTTTTTGACGAAAAATTTTCAAAAAACATTTTTTTGATAAAAATATATTTACCATTTTTTTCGACAAAAAATCTCTAAAAAAGTTTTTTGACAAAATTTTTTAAAAAATTACAAAAAAAAATATTTTTTTGACAAAAAGTTCCTTATCAAAAATTTATTTTCCAAAGCAATCTCAATTTCGTTTCTAAAAAATACCTTTGTCTGATGATAAGTATTTCTTTTAGAAAAAATTATCTTTGTCAAAAATCTTCTAATAAGAAAAGAATCTGTTGGCAAACATTTTTTCATGAAAATTCATTCTTATAAAAAAATCATAATAACGATTTCTTTAGAAAAATTACGTATAAAACTTACACTCAAGTACTTCTGTAGTTCTGTGGTTCTGTATTTGATTGTTTGGGATCTAGGAATTTGATAGTCGGAAAAAAGCGATATTTTTTTTTTTGAAATTTAATTAAAAAAATACTTAAGTATCTACCTAAATTAAACACACAAAAAATTTTCATTTTGAAAAATAATTTTCATTTTTACCCCTCGAGGAATTTTTGCGATAATTTTAACGTGGTTGTCAGAATTTTCTGAAAATTCATCAAAATTTTACAAGTGATGGTTTCATCTCCCCCTCCCAACCACACACCCATACTATCTATGTGGAATATGACTCTGGTAATGGAGCTATGTAAACGTGCAGCTCCAAATCTAGAACAGGCCCTGGAATTATTAACATCTTGAACAGAATTGTTCGAAAAAGCTAACAACTTTTTGTAAAAAATTATAATGACCTAACGTTTTTACCGAGTGATGCAAAAATAAATTCTCGAACAATTTCATAAGAAGATTAGAAAAAAATATATTTTGATAAGTATACGAAATTTGCTATCATGCTTTGAACAGCAGAAGTAGGTACCTACGTATTTCAAAAAATTAACACGATGTCGATGATCACGGAGGGGGAAAATGCAAACGCCTAAAATATAAAAAATAATTCGCAAAATAAATGCCGACGTTTCGTTATCGATAGGTAATATAAGTCTATAAATTTCTCGCTGAAAACGTTTCTCGATTATTAAAATTTCAGCCTTTTGACAGCAGGAATAAGTAAGAGTCGATTAGTAAAATCTACTCTTGAAACACCGAGACCTTACGAGAACTGCGAACTTGAAAGTCTAGAAAAGGCGGAGATTCTTGAAGACTGGATCTTGATTCGTTATCCTCCTCATCTTCAACGTACGAAGTTTCGGAAGGACTGCGACGTAATCCATTACTATCAAGTTCAAAATCGTTGCGATCCGAGATCACGTTCGGTTCAAATTCAAATCCTTCATCCACTGATACAATACTATGAAAAAAATAATCAAGTCTCCGTTAATGAAAATACGTTTTATTATAAATAGGTAGATACTTTGAAGGAGATGCCAATATTCCACCTAGTTTTTTTCACATCTTCGTCTTCGTCGGCGGTGATTTGGGTTTCGTTTGAAATCGGCGAAGTCTGCAAAAGAAAAAAAAATGTTATCGACGAAGATAGGTAAGTAATTTTAAAATCGCTGATTTTCATGGTTTATTTTTGTTACGTTATTTTTTTCCTTCTCCTCGTTGGAAGGAAATCCGGAAATTTTTAGTTCGTGTCCAATTTTCAGGAACTCGTGAATCAACGATATGTCCAAATTTGCTTCTCCCTCGTACATGAATTTCAGTAACGCTTCCATGATATTCAAAGGGACATTTTCCAACGATATGGTAGTTAGAGAGTTGGTGTTTTCCTGTTGAAATTTAATAATTGAAAATTAGATGTAGGTAAACCAACAGATGCTTCTATAAATAATACAGAATGCTCTGACTGAACTTACCTTCAGTTTATCGTAAAAATAGGGACTGTATAAAGATAAAACAATTCTGTGGGCTTGAACTTCACCATCTTTACAATTTAATGAAACATCTAAAAAATGTTTTTCTTTTCTAAACGATTCCAGAAAACTAAAAATACCACTTTGAAAGTTTTCTTGTTTAATATTACACGCGATGGAAACATTCATTTTGGATAATGAATTATATTAATTATTAAAATAATTAAAATATCAATTGCATAAAAATAACTTTGCTCGCAAATAATCGAGTGAGTTATGTTTTGAAAAAGAAATTGATTAAAAATTTGATTTAGTTAATTGGCAACCAATAAATATTTAAATAATAGGTAAATATTATTTTTATAAGAAAAAAAACGAAAAAAAAAAAACATACAACGGCTTCGTCCAATGCTATCAATGAACAGCAGACAGCGAAGTTCCAAAAATAAAAACCAGAGTTTGGAAAAATTTTCACCATGCCATGATCTTGTTTTTTCAATCCAAGTATCATGACAAACGGCTATTTTTACGGAGAGCCTTTGCTGATTCATTTTTGCTCACCTTGAATTTTTATTTTTTTAACAAGACCCGTGCTACATATTAAATACTTTATATTCAAAATTGGAAGGAAGGGAGGGGTCCAATCGAAATTTTTGTAATAACTAAAAGTATTTGTAAAACTTTGAGGTAGAACTTAGTGGCACAAATTTTTCAATTGGACTTCTTCCCCTTCCCCCTTCAATTTTTAATTAGTATTTTGGGAACGTTATGCAATATAAGTGGAGAGAGAGAGGCTCAATTGAAAAAGTTTTCAAACAAAAGTTATAGCTTGAAGTTTCACTAATACTTTTGGTTATGACAAAAATTGCGATTGGACCCATCTCTTCCCTCCAATTTTGGATAATCCAACTCATTCAAATACATTATTAAAAACAGGGGGGAGGTAAGGGGCCCGATTGAAAAAATTTTCAAACAAAAGTTGTAGCTTGAAGTACTAGGAATGATTTTGTTTATAACAAAAATTGCGATTGAACCCCTCTCTCCCCTCCAATTTTGGAAAATCCAACTCACTCAAATACATTATTAAAAACAGGGAGATGGTAAGGGGTCAGATTGAAAAAATTTTCAAACAAAAGTTGTAGCTTGAAGTTTAACAAATACTTTTAGTTATTACAAAAATTTCGATTGGACCCCTCCCTCCCTTCCAATTTTCAATATGAAGTATTTATGTAGCGCTGGATTTGATAAAAAATTCAAGGTGAGCAAATGAATCAGCAAGTGCTCTCCGTAAAAATAGCCGTTCGAAGGATCACGAATCATTTTTCTTATCTAATCTACGTCCGGAGCATGTTTAATTTTATAATTTTCGAAAAAGTCGATGAATATCGTTAAATTTAATATTTAGATCAGTTCCACCATAAAAAAACTGAATGAGTGAGCATTCGATACTAACATGACCGAGCAAAGAATTCATTCTTTGATAAATCTGATCCAAACAGATCAGAATACTGATGAAGTGTGTTCTTCTTTCGTCCAAGGTATGAACAAATCTCTCCACATTCTACCTATATGGTAGCTTATAACTAGTGTTTTTAATATTACAGACTTGAAAGATTCCAAGTTATCGATTCTGCAGCTAGTGGAAAGCTTAGAATGTCTTCTAACGAGCACAGACACCACACTACGACGTGGAGGATGCGAATTCCTCAGCTCAATTCTTTCCGAACTTCCATCGAACCACCTTAATTCTCAGGAGATCGAATTGATGGCTAATTTCTTCTGCGATCGTTTGTTAGACCATCATTCCATAACGCCAGCTGCACTCAAAGCGTATGCAGCATTGGTAAGTTTCGTGTGAAACGTTTGATTTTATTTAAGAACTCGGAACACGAATGTTGCATCATTTCCATCCTCGTTTTCAGCTAAAAATGGAAAACTTGCCCGATGGAATCGCTTCCAAGGTATTCTCAGCGATGAATCTGCATTTCGTATGCCAATCTCAACCGCAATCTGATCGGTTACTTTGTTATGATATTTTCAATACAATGATGCTAGTCAAACCAACGGGTATTTACACGGCCCTATAGTCGGCCGTGGTATTTATTTATGTATTTTGATTTTTTTTTTTAACAAAACTTTCCATCATTTACGAGTGTTTTCTTTTACGTTTCAGAGTTACAAGCTTTAGGACCTGATTTCGTGTGTGGGTGTTTGACTGCAATCGACAGCGAACGAGATCCTCGTAATTTGATGTATTTATTCAAAAATCTACCTCATTTTTTCCGTACATTTCCTCCTGGGCATTTAATCGAAGATGCTTTCGATGCGGTCTCTTGTTACTTTCCGATCGATTTCAGAGCGGTAAAGTGTTTTCGAACGTTAAGTCATTCAAGTTTCATTTTCAGTACTTTACGAGTTCTTTTTTCTTCTAGAATTCCAACGATCCTAGAGGAATAGCCAGACAAGATTTATCCAACGCTTTGTTACCCTGTTTAACCGCTATTCCAGAATTCGTTGCTTATGCAGTACCATTGGCATTGGAGAAACTAACGTCTGATTTACAAGTCGCTAAAATTGATTCCATCGTTTTATTGGTAATTATCGTATCTCGCGCAGTGTTGGAAAGAATCTACGGTGTAGAATTTACAATTTTTTTTCATTTTACAGAAAGAATGTTTCAACAAGTTCGTAAACGAAGAAATGTATTCGCAAATTGACTCGATTATGCCTGTTTTATTGCAAGAGCTTCGGCTGGAAGTGGCTAAAGACGATTTTTTGGAGTTGATCGCCGATCTTATCATTTGTATCGTAAGATATCTCATTAGATTAGAAAAAAGTCAAGAAGTTTCGAAAATACTCAGCGATACTTATGCTTGTGAGTGTATTTTTACTCCGACATTCTTTTTTTTTTTTTTTTTTTTTTTTTTTGTATAAGTTCATAGTATTGAAAACGTATTTATTTTCGTATTTTCCAGGCGTACAACATTATTTAAACGACGTTCATTTGAATTTATTCCAACAAGCGATTAAATTTCTAACTTTGGTTTCATCAGCTAGCGATTTCTCCAGTTCGTTTATCGCTACCAAGGTATTTAAACGATTGGCTATTTCTACAGAGAGCCTTTGGGAGAGCCCTTGCTGATTTATTTGCTCACCATGAATTTTTTACCAAGTCCAAGGCTACATAATACTTTATATTCAAAATTGGAAGAGAGGAAGGGGTCCAATCGAAATTTTTGTAATAACTAAAAGTATTTGTAAAACTTCAAGCTACAACTTTTGTTTGAAATTGTTTTCAATCGGGCCCTTTACCTCCCCACAGTTTTCAATAATGTATTTGAATGCGTTGAATTATATAAAGTTGGAGGGGAGGGATGGGTCCAATCGAAATTATTGTCATGGCCAAAATTTTTCCTAAAATTTTGAGCTACAACTTTGTTTCACAAAATTTTCAACTGGACCCTTTCCCCTTCCTCCTTCAATTTTTAATTAGTATTTTGGGAGTGTTATGCAAAGTAAGTGGAGAGAGAGGGGCTCAATTGAAAAAGTTTTCAAACAAAACTTGTAGCTTGAAGCTTCACTAATACTTTTGGTTATGACAAAAATTGCGATTGGACCCCTCTCTCCCCTCCAATTTTGGATAATCCAACTCATTCAAATACATTATTAAAAACAGGGGGGAGGTAAAGGGCCCGATTGAAAAAATTTTCAAACAAAAGTTGTAGCTTGAAGTACTAGGAATAATTTTGGTTATAACAAAAATTGCGATTGGACTCTTCTCTCCCCTCCAATTTTGAATAATCTAACTCATTCAAATACATTATTGAAAACAGGGGGGGAGGTAAGGAGCCTGATTGAAAAAAATTTCAAACAAAAGTTGTAGCTTGAAGTACTAGGAATAATTTTGGTTATAACAAAAATTTAAATCGGACCCCTCCCTCCCCACCAATTTTGAGTAATATAACTTATTCAATCTTTTTACGAAGACAATTTCATTTAAAAATGTCCTTACGATACAGGTCGTTCCTAGAATCATGAATTTACGAATTAGTTCGCCTAAGCACTCGATAATTCAGCTCATATCTTTGAAATCTATTCTATCGTCGTGTGTTACTTTCAACGTACATTGCAGTAAGTACTCGATATTCTTTAATTTCCAGTCGAGTTGGATATCATCTCTTTGATGTCTTACAGACGATATACCAGAGCTTCACGAAGTATGGAACGAAGTCCCGAAACTATTCATCAAGCAATGCGAAAGCGACAACGCAGAAGTAAGGGCAACGTCTATTCAAGCCACAACCTCGATACTGACTCTGTTCAGAAATGACGAAAGAGTGATTTTCTACGATATTCTGTCTAAAAGTATATTGCTGGAAGATGATCCAAGCTTATGGTAAATTTATCTTTCGAGATCACTTTATAAATTATCTTCTTTCTTCTCCATTAATATCCGTGCACTTTACAGTTACAAATGCATGACGTGTTTGAAACAAATCGCTCAAGTTAATCCTCAAGAAGCTCACGGTATAATAGTCGAAAAACTAGAAAAGCTGAATGGTAAAAATAACTCGTTGTTTTATCTTTTACTTCAACCCGAATTGAAAATATTCAAAATCTTGTTTGTTATTTACAGACGAACAAAATGAAAGGCAAAAACGAATGTTCGATTGTTATTGCATGCTCAGTACAGTTCCTGGTTTCCTGAGTTACTTGGACAAAGCGATAAAAAAACATATCAACAAAGACTCGGTTGAAACTGCAGCTTATTTAATCGAATCTTTGACGTAAGTTTGCAAACTATACGACGTAAGATGAATAATTAGAAGTTAACATTGGCGAATTGATAATAAAACGATTTTTTTTCTCGAAAGGAACACGGTTTGTGTGGAAAAACAAAATGCCACCGTTTTGAACGCATTAAATTGCGAAATAAACGTCACCGAATATTTATTGAATTGGTGGCACGAAGGTTGCAACGCCATCGAAGACGACACCGTTAGTTTATTCGATAACGAACAAATCGCCTCCAATTTACAACTCATCATCAGCGTTATTCTCAGACAGCTAAGTCAAGAGTAAGTTTCTAAATCAGCACGTGTTTCTGTGAATGTTTTTCGTAGACTGATCCTTTTTTTTTTTTCTTTGATTCGCAGATCGCAAAAACAAATCGCCGAACATCACTTCCAGCTGACCTTAGATTATAGTATGAAATTCATGAACTCTTTCACGTATTTAGACATGAACGACGATCTAAGCACGCCTAAAGTGCATTGCTCCCTCTCGGTTGGACCTTTTTTCTTCTCTCAGTTCGATTTATGTAGAACGAAATCGAGTAATGTTTTTTTTTTTTTTTTGTTATTTAGATCATCACATTTGAGAGTATCGTCAATGGTATTCTACCGAATGTTTTGGAAAATGGTTTCAAAGACGGAATGAGTCAAATTATCAAGTATTTAATCACCTTATCGATCTACTGCTCTCGACCATTATGTTGTTTGGTAGCTTGTCGAAGTATAGCTTCGGTTTTCAACAAAATGGTTCAAAGTAAGTGTGTCTGGTAGCCGAATTTATCACGACTGGAAAGTGGCAACTTGGATTTTTTTCAGGAGTAGCTAAATACCCCCCCCCCCCCCCTCCAAAAAAATGGGTTAAAAAATAATTAATGTTGAATGTCAGAATGATTTTTTTCTTTATTCTTTTCAAAAAAAAAACTTTTTCGTCAAAAATCTGAAAAAATTGAGACTATTTTTTTCTTCCCAAAAATATAATAAAGCAAAAAATCAAAACAATTGGAAATAACTTTACTCTAAAATAATTCAGTTTAATGATTTTGTACTTACTACAAAATAATAAAAGATTTTTTCGGAGCAAAAAGTTTTAAAAATAGAAAAATCAGGTTAAAAAATTGAGCCTCCTTTCCATTAAAAACAGAAGTTTTTTCGAAAAAAGTGAACAAAATTGACAAACACTGTTTTACTTTAAAATGATTGAACTAAATAATTATTTTGTACTTAGAAAAGATTCAGTGATTTGTTTCCCCTCCAAAAGTTGAAAAACTAGGTTGAAGGGGGGGGGGGAGGGGAAATCTATTACTACCAAGATTTTTATTTCAAAAAATTGATACCTAGATTTCTTCTCTAAAAATAAAAGATTGTTCTCCAAAAAATAGGGATAAATTTTTCCTGAAAAAAGTTGGAAGGTTTTCCAAAAAATTACAAAGATAAATCAAGTGATTTTTTTCGGATTTTTTTTTCTCAAAAAAATTGAGAAATTCAATTCTCTAAAGATAATACATTTTTTCTATGAAAAAGAAGATTTTTTTACTTCTAAAAAGTGAGTGTTTTTTTCAAAAAAATTTAAAAATTTTCAAGTGAGTTGTTTTTTTTTTACTTCTATTCAAAAAATTTAGATATTTTGTATTTCCAGAATTTTTCTCTCTAAAAAGTGATGAAGAAACTTTTGCTAAAAAAATTGAGAAATTATTTTCTTCAAAAAAATAAATATTTTATTAGGTAATTAGTACTTAATTTTTGCATTTTTGGAATTATCTATTTCGTTTGTTTCATTTCACAGGTACCAATTTAGAAACCCAAGTTACGTACGTTTTCAACCACTTACGCGAGATTTTCGCACAGAAATCGATCGCTCTGAAGAGTAACGCTGTTAATTTATTGATCTATGTTACCAAAGCTTTACTGTTACGCGGTTACAGTGGCATACAAATGTGGTTCGATCAAGTAAGTGTCGATATATAGACTCGAAATCGACATTTTAAAGTATTCTCTCTCATTTGAAAATTTTTTCAGCTGATCAAATTGATGGCGGATGAAGAAATAGGAAAAAATATCGCCCAAGGGTTTCGATTAATATTAACAGAAGACGAATATTTCCTTAGTAGTTCGTGCCATTGTACAATCAAGTACGCCAACGATTGTTTTTTTTCTCACAAAATACGTATGTAGATTAGGGTGGCCCTTATTTTTCGAATTTTGGAAATGTTGTCGGTACGGGGGTCAATTGGTGACATATTGGTAGAAAATAATTCCCTATTTTTTATTTTTCCTCGGAACTGAATTTTAAGCCGTTTCTCAGGGGCCCCCAAATTTGAAAAAATAGAAAAAATAGAACATTTTGAAAATTTTTGAAAATTTTTAGCAAAATGGTCATAGGGATGGTATTTCTATAAGACAAGACCATTTTCGATGATTTCTTATCTTTACCCCCTTTTCATGGGACATTAAAAAAAGTCATTTTTTTTTGTTTTTTAAAAAATTTGAAAAAAATTACTAAAAATTAAAGAAACATTTTTTTTTGAATAAAATGTTTTTAGCATACATGTTATCACCCAAAAAGGTCATTTACGGCGATTTTTCATCCTTACCTTCATTTTTGGGAACCTCATTTTTTTCAATTTTTGATAGTTTTTGAAAAATTCTCACTGATACGGCAGTGGTGAAAAATCAACGTAAATGACCTTTTTGGGTGATAACATGTATGTTGAAACCATTTTATTCTATTTTTTTTTTTTTAATTTTTAGCCATTTTTTTCAAATTTTTTAAAAAACGTAAAAAATGACGTTTTTTCATGTCTCATGAAAATGGGGGTAAAGATAAGAAATCATCGAAAATGGTCTTGTCTTATAGAAATACCATCCCTATGACCATTTTGCTAAAAATTTTCAAAAATTTTCAAAATGTTCTATTTTTTCTATTTTTTTGATTTTTTCAAATTTGGGGGCCCCTGAGAAACGGCTTAAAATTCAGTTCCGAGGAAAAATAAAAAATAGGAAATTATTTTCTACCAATATGTCACCAATTGACCCCCCCCCCCCCCCCCCCCCCCGACAACATTTCCAAAATTCGAAAAATAAGGGCCACCCTAATGTAGATATCCGAGTGACTAATGATTACGTATTTTCTATTATCAGATTATTCTACCGACAGCGTATTTTCTCTTACGTAACTCCAAAGCTTGCAGAATTACATGGTAAAAGTGACTCATTGACGAAAAAACGTTACGCTGTCGCCTCGCTACATCTTCTAGAAGGAGTTCCTCAACCAGTTATAGAGAAATATTTCAAACAAGTAAATTTCAACACAATTCAAAAAAAAAAAAAAAATCGAAATCAGACTACGTAACGAAACGCGTTCTTTTTACAGATCATACCATTATTAGTAGAATTTCTCGAACTCAGTGGCAACTCTGAGCTGACTCAAGAAGCTTTACTCAAATTATCGGAAGTCATGAGTAAGAATCCGACACTTTTCGAAGAATATATCGAAACTTTCATCCCCAAGTTGTTGAATTTATCACGTAACGCCGCACAAATGGTACGAACGTCGCGTTATTTTTTATAATAATACTCGATCGATCATTTTTCATTCATTATGGCATTTATGGTCTTTTTTTATATTATTCCAGGATGTCAGAACAGCAGCACTAGAGTGTCTTTGCAGCTACACCAAACTAAACGTCACGGTTTTACTACCATTTAAATCAAAAGTAAACCAATGTTCATCTCACCTTTGGCAGGAATTGATTGGATAGCGATTTCACGTGTATTTTTTTTCTGCAGGTTTTGCACGAGCTGATGTCTTGTTTAGATGATAAAAAGAGACTGGTGAGGAAGCAAGCGGTGAAAACCAGGACACATTGGTTCATCGTTGGTGCCTCGTAAACCGATCAATCTGTAAAAGAAGAAGAAATTCTTCCATGTTACCGATATGCGAACATCGTATACGCTTATTATTTTTTAGTCTTAAGACGGAGAGATTGTTTTGTTTTGTACAATGTCAGTGTCACTGCCTCTAGTATGTTTCTATTTCATAATTTTTTTCTATCGATGTAGTTTCATTTACATTTGTATGCGAATTTTCTCCGCCGTATAACCTCATCAGGAAAACAATAGGTTCTTTGTTTAAATTAATTTTCGTCGTCGAAATAGCTGTTTTTTCAATTAAATTAATATTTATGATCGAATAATTGGGTTTTATTTCTTATTTTGGTATTTTTGTTAAGGTATTGAAATAATAGATAATGAATTCAGTACGTAATTATTTTTTATAAAAAAATAAAGCAACAGTCGATTTAAAAAAAATGAAAATCGAGTTACTGAGAAGCCATAATTATGTAGGTACATTAGACCGGACCCATCGACATGTTTACACATTGTTAATTGAATTATCTCGTTGACCCAGTAACAGCTAAAAGTGTGTAACCGTAGCAATAGGCATGGCTAGTTGTAAGTATTTGGATACTGTTTCGTGTAGTCCTAGGAAAATGGACCATGTTTTCGTTGAATTTTCAAACTTTCAGCTTCAGCAACCAAATCGACCAAAATCATCGGCGCGTACAAGTATAAAGACAGTACCAAATATTACGGCGATTGGAATGAAAATGGGCAGAGACAGGGATTCGGTCATATGATTTTACCGGATTCGACCAGATACGATGGCTGGTTTTTGGAAGGCTTATTTACTGGTTTGGGAGTGTTGCAGTTTCCAGATGGTGCCAGGTAAGTAGAGCTTTTTCTCACTAAATACCAACGAGCTGCATAGACGATTTTAGCTTATCTTCATAAATTTTTTAAAAAATATTTCAATGTAAGATATTGAAAAATGTAAAAAAAAAAATTAGAAAAATTGTTCAAAGAGAATTTTTACAAAATTTCAAAAGATTTGTGTAAACAAAAACTTCTTCAAAAACATAAGATTGAAAAGAAATTGTATTCTGACGAAAATTAAAAAATTTCGTTTTCTAAAAAAAAATCAAACTTTCTGTTGAAAAAAAAATTATAAAAATAAAAAAGTAGCTATTAATCAACAAAAAAATATATTTTTCAAACAATAAATTCAAAAAATTTTCGGGAAAAATAATCTTTAAAATTAAAATTTTTTTTCAACTTGTCAATATTTATTTATTTTTTTTAAAGTTTTAAAAATATGTTTTGCAACAATAAATTTTTTTTAATTTTCCTTTTCAAACAAAAATTTAAAAATTATATTTTCAAAGATGATAATAAAATTAATTTTAGCGCAATTTTTTAAAGAATAGGTAGGTAAGTAGTTAAAAAAAAAATTGTAGTTGAACTAACGTTTAAAAAATACTCAGTTCTCCAAGAAAAATAACGCGAAAAAATTACATTTCAATAGACTAAAAAAATTGTATGTAATTTGTCAAGATTTTAAAAATTTTGAGCTTGAAGATTTTGAGACGTCCTTCCAATGAAACTTTCAACCAAAAAAAAATGTTCATAAACGAGAATTCATTTTGATATTTTTATCGTATGGGAAATTCCAGTGTGATTTTTAAAACAATAAGTGTGTAAGATCACAAAATATGTTTCATACGCTATAACTTTATACACAATCATTTTACTTGGGTTTAAATTTTTTAGTATTGAATGTAAAAATGAATTGAGATTTTTCTTCTCCAAAAAAAATCCAATTCACTCCAAATAATTAAATTCAAAAAAAAAATGATTGTGTAAAAAAAAGTTGGGAATTTTTTACTTTGAAAAATTAAGATTTTTGTACTCCAAAAAAATTAAAAGATTTTTTCCTCTCAAAAAATTTGAAAAATATTTCTAAATTTTTTTGTCACCAAAAAAATGAAGATTTTTTTTTACGCCAAATAATTATTTCTTCTCTTTCACCGAAAAAATACTAAGTTTCTTTCCCTCAGAATATAAAGAAAAGAATTAAGATTTTTTTTTCTCAAAAAAAAAAAAAATAAAATAAAAAAATATTCTACTCTCAATTTTTTTACCTATGTACATCAAAAAATTTTGGAGATTTTTTGGAGTGAAAATTTTAAAAAAAATTCAATTTTTTGGATTAGGTAAGTAGATACTTACTTTTTTGAGGCTTTTCCGAGAAAAAATACAAAACTATCTTTTTTCTCTGAAAAAATTCAAAAAATTACATCACTCCAAAAAGTTGAAAAAAATTGAAATTTTTTCAATCCCAAAAAAAAAATGTACATTTTTTCCCCCAAAAACGTTGAAAAATATTTGGACCATTGAGATACTCTTTTCACCAAGAAAATTCAGATTTTTAAATTGAGGCAAAAAATAAGATTTTGTTTCAATATAAAAATGAGAAGTTTTTCTCCAAAAAAAAAAAAAATAAAAATAAAAAATATTTTACTCCATTTTTTTTTACCTTTATTTTTGTTACCTACATAAAAAAAATTTGGAGATTTTTTTGAGTGATATACCTACTTTTTTTGAGTTTTTTCCGAAAAAAAATACAAAGCTATATTTTTCTCTGAAAAAACTCAAAAAACTACATCACTCCAATAAAACTGAAAAAAATTTGTACATTTTTTTTCCAAAAACGTTGAAAAATATTTGAATCTCAGAAATTAAGATACTCTTTTCACCAAGAAAATTCAGATTTTTTTTCTCTTTAAAAAAATTAGATTTTTTTTCTTGAATACCTATGAAATATTTTTTTTCAAAGATGTTTTTACCTATAAGAGATAATTTTGAAAAAACAACAATTTTTTTCAAAAAATATCTACTTGTACAAAATTATTTCTCCGAAAATTTGAGAAATATTTCAATTTAAAAAAAATTGAATAAAAGTACTTTTCTACTTTTTCTTTATTCCGATTTATTTTTCGCAGAAAAGAAGAAACAGTTTCAGATTTTTATTTTTCAAAAAAAAAAAAAAATCAAAGATTTTACTGCAACAAAATTAAGGCAAAAAATAAGATTTTGTTTCAATATAAAAATAAAAAGGTTATCTTCAAAAAAAAAAAAAATACCTAAAAAAAAAATTGAAAAATATTTTACTTTTATTTTTTTACCTAGGTACATCAAAAATATATTTTGGAGATTTTTTTGAGTGAAAATTTTTTTTTTCAATTTTTTGGAGTGATGTATTTACTTTTTTGAGTTTTTTCCGAGAAAAATTAATACAAAGCTATATTTTTTTTTCTGAAAAAACTCAAAAAAGTACATCACTTCAAAACACTAAAAAAAAAATGAAATTTTTTCAATCCAAAAAAATTTTTTACATTTTTTTCTCAAAAATTTGAAAAATATTTGGATCTCAAAAAATGAGATACTCTTTTCACCAAGAAAATTGAGATTTTTTTCTCATAAAAAAATTGAGATTTTTTCTTGAATACATATGAAATATCTTTTTCAAAGATGTTTTTACCTATAAAAGATTACTTTGAAAAAAAAACAACAATTTTTTTCAAAAAATATGTACTTGTAGAAAAATTATTTCTCCGAAAATTTGAGAAAAATATTTCAATTCCAAAAAAATTGAATAAAAGTACTTTTTGTTTATTCCGATTTTTTTTTGCATAAAACAACAAACAGTTTCAGATTTTTATTCTTCAAAAAAAATCAAATACATATTTTTCTGCAACAAAATTAAGGCAAAAAATAAGATTTTTGCTTCAATATAGAAATGAGAAGCCCCCCCCCCCCAAAAAAAAAAAAAAAATCTCCACAACTATTGAAACATTTTTTTTTTTTAAGATTTGAGACTTCAAATTGAAAGGCTTTTCCCCCAAAAAATCGAGGAAAAGTTTCTCCAAAAATTTGATTTTTTTTTTACATTTTCACTTCAGAAGCGATATTTTTTTCTTAAAAAAAGAAAAAAAAAAGAAAAGAATAATAAAGATTTCAACAGGAAGTATGTAGTATATAATTTTTTAATTTTTGATTTTTTGAAGCGTAGCTCGAGCACATTTAAGCCACTGCAAATTCGAAAACAAAATTTAAAAAAAATAAAAATTTCATAATTGATCAACAACGTAATATATTATCACAAGAAAAAACAACTAATTCAGTCAAGTCTGAAATTAAACAAAAAAATAATAAATTAAAAAATTAAAAAAAACATATACATGGCAACATAGAAATCCATTCTTTCCATATTTATATAAAAAATTTAGTATTATAAAATATAATCGACTATTTGAATTTACTCAACAAGTTTGCATCCTTTATCACACTAATCTTATCGAACTCATTAATCCCATCCAAAACTTTATGCAAATAGTTCACATTCGACGTAATTAACCTATCTAGTATATCGGACAGATGTTTATCGAATACTCCATCGAATCTGGACCAATCTTTCGAATCGATTACAATATTAGAAAATACTTGCAAACTAGATAAAATATCGTCTTCCATAGAACTCGTCAATAAACAGTCAGCATCGCATTGGGCTACATTGAAACTCAAACATCGCATCAAAGATACCAGTAATCGCTTTTCAGACACGATTAATTTTTTAGCATTAAGTTTAGGTAGGTTTTTGATAATCTCAGCGGTAAATGCGAGGTCGATATCTGTTTCCATCGAGTGCAACCCTTCTGAGATGATGAAAATTCGATTTTCTAAATTATTAACGAGACGTTCGAAATTCTTCGAAGCTTTTGAATCGAATTCTTCGTTATTAAATACATTCCAGTGGAATAACGTATCGTAGGTTCTGGAAACACTCTCCAGGGTATGATTTTTATAACCTTCGTCTACACTGCACAAATCAACGACGAAAGATTTCAACAGATTTTGTTCATTCTTCGTCCACTTTTTGTCGTTTAAAATATCAAAATTGAACAAAGCGTTGAAAACATTTGAGATATCTTGAGAATTAAAATCTTGGTATATTTTTGCTGCATTCGTTACCAAGTCTAAGATGAATTTTTTCACATTTCCTAGTTCATTTTCGTTCCATTTTTTCGCATCAAAGACATCAAACTTATACAAGGCGTTTAAACTAGCAGCTATCTCGTGAGAATTGAATTGATCAGAGATACGACTACCCTGATTAACTAATTCGACGATAAAACGTCGAGATAGTTGAAATTCGTCGATATTCCACTTAGACAGGGCATTTAAGCAAGTGGCAACATCTTGGGAGTCTAATTTACCGACCAATGAAATGCCTCGTTTGACCATTTCATTAATAAATTCCTTAGCTCCTGGTAATTTGTCGATGTTCCACTTGGAGAAGGCGTTCAAGCTGTTGGGAACACCCTTCGGATCGAATCCTTCAATTATCGAAGCTGCTCGTTTACTTAATTGAACGATAAAGTCGTTGGAACCTCGCAAGGAGTCGATGTGCCACTTGGACAAAGCGTTCAAGCAAATGGAAACTTCTTGATTGTTAAATTCGCTGTAGATTGAATTTCCACGGTCGATCAATAAAACTATAAACTCCCTAGATCCTTTAAATTCGTCAATTTTCCATTTAGAAAGCGCATTCAGGCAGTTGGCAACACCTTGGGGGTTGAATTCGCTG
This sequence comes from Balanococcus diminutus, assembly GCA_959613365.1. NCBI lineage: Eukaryota > Metazoa > Arthropoda > Insecta > Hemiptera > Pseudococcidae > Balanococcus > Balanococcus diminutus. Next base: position 2,942,903 of record OY390715.1, read on the forward strand.
ATCGAAGAGCTGCCTCGACTCATTAATCGCACGATGAGCTCTCTGGCTTTGGGTAATTGGTCGATATTCCACTTGGAAAATGCGTTCAAGGTTCCTGCAATGGTCTTCGAATCGAATCCTTCAGATATCGAAGCTGCTCTTTGAATTAATCGATCGATGAACTCGCTGGATCCTGGAAGATCGTCGATTTTCCATTTAGACAAAGCGTTCAAGCTATTGGAAACTTCCACAGGAGTGAACTTATCGTAGGTCGAATTCCCTCGCTCGATTAATCGAACGATGAACTTCCTAGATCCTTCAAATTCGTCGATGTTCCATTTAGAAAGAGCATTCAGGCAGTTAGCAATATTTTGCGAGGTGAAATCACCAACCGATGAGCCAGCTCGACTCACTAATCGCACGATGAGATCCCTGGCTCCGGCTAATTCGTCGATATTCCACTTGGACAGAGCGTTCAAGGTGCCGGAAATTTCAGCAAAATCGAATCCATCAATCTTCCAAGTTGCACGTTTAATTAATCGAACGATGAACTCGTTGGAACCCTGAAGGTCGTCGATGGGCCATTTGGAAAGAGCGTTTAAGCAATTGAACACCTCTTGAGGATTGAATTTATCGTAAGATGAATTCCCTTGCTCTATCAGTCGAACTATGAACTCCTTGGATCCTTCAAATTCATCCATGTTCCATTTAGAAAGAGCATTCAGGCAGTTGGCAATACTTTGAGGGTTGAATTGGCCAATGGTTGATGTGCCCTGTTTGATTAACAGCACGATGAAGTCCTTGGCACCTTGTATATCGTAGATATTCCATTTAGAAAGGGAGTTTAAAGTGTTGGCGATGAATACAGCGTCGAATCCTTTCACCACTGAACTTTCTCGCTGGACTAATAGCATGATAAACTCTCTACCTCCTTGCAACTGGTCCACGTTCCATTTGGAAATAGCATTTAGGCAATTGACAACGCTGTGAGGATTGAATTCAATCACGATCGAGCATCCTTTACTCGTTAATTTACTTATAAACTCCATAGCTCCTTTGAACTCGTCTGTATTCCACTTGGACAAGGCGTTCAAACTACCAGCGATACTTTTGGAAGTAAATCTAGACGACGATTGGCTTCCTTTGGCGATCAACTGATCGATGAACTGTTTAGATTCGGGTATTTCGTCCAAATTCCATTTAGACAGAGCGTTCAAGCTGTTAGAAATACCCTGAGGGTTGAATCTGTTCGCTGTTAAATTTCCACACCTGACGAGCTGCTCGATGAACTGCCTCGTACCTTGGAGTTGGTCCAGGTCCCATTTCGAAACAGCGTTCAAACTGGCAGAAATGTTCTGAGGTTTGAATCCGCCAGCTGTGGCACTGCCTCGTTTCACCAACACAACGATGAATTCTTTGGCACCTCGTATTTCGTCGATATTCCACTTGGATAAGGCATTCAAGCATTTGGCTATATCGTCAGAGTTGAAATTTTCAACCGTCAAAGTTCCTCGCTCAACCAGTCGAAGAATGAACTCTCGAGAGTCGAGCAAATTGACCACGTCCCATTTGGAAAGAGCATTCAAACTGTCAGACACTTCCATAGGTTTGAATTCGTCGACCATCTGAACTCCTTGCTTCACCAATTGAAGGATGTACTCTTTGGCACCGTCTAATTCGTCGGCGTCCCATTTCGACATGGCGTGCAGGCTTCTAACGATACTCGTAGATGTATATTTATCGCTTGTAGGTCGTTGAGAAATGGACGATCTGGTCGTCTCATTCCCTCGTCTAGTTAGTTCGACGATGAACTCTCGAGCTCCTCGCAATTCGTCAATGTTCCATTTAGAAAGAGCAAATAGGCAATTTGAGATACCTTGAGGGTTGAACCTATCGACTGTTTTGTTCTCCGGACCCAGTAACCAGATTCCTCGATCGATTAGTCGTACGATGAACGATTCGAATAGACCAACTTTGGCAACATCTTTGCCATTCAATTCAACGTCACCCATCCAGATATCTGTGTTCAATACCTTTAATTTGGACAAAGCATTTAGGCAATTGGCCACATGCCACGAACCGAACTTAACATTAGCTCCGGATTTCTGATCAAACGTGTTGTCTCCTTTTGCTACCAGATTAACGATGAGTTCTTTGAAATTTTCTCCATCTTCTGGTTTCCACGTCTGGTCGAAAATCTTCAGTTTGGCTAAAGCGTTCAAAGTGCCGGAAATAATGTTAGCGTCGATCGAACCCAACGAATCGAACCGGCTCAGCCATTCGGCCACCAAGTCGCTGATCTCGTGAATTGAACGTTTATCAGTGTAATTGAGCTTTTTCGAAAAATCGCTGTGGCTTCGTAGCGAAGAAAACGGTTTGAATGAAGCGTCTGTGTGGCTGTAACGTGGATTTGGGTTCAATGTGTGAGGTAATATCGTCGATAGTTGGGTACGATACGATTTTGAAGATTCGATGCGAGTTTGTAAGCCTTCGTAGGTGAGATACGATATCTTTGGGCAGGTATGAGGTGCTTGTAGGTAGAAAAACGTCCTCGTTATATTGCTCTTCTCGATGGAACAAAACTTCTTCGAAATGTGACGATTCTTCAGAATGAAATTCATTTTTACACTCGGACAGAGAAATCAAAGCCAGGAAATTTTTTCGGTAGGTACTGAGATCACCTCTTACGATGAAAACGTTCGAATGGCTCATTAGCAGAACTAGCTACTTTACGATCGACGTTGCGAATTCCTGCAACAGATGCGGATATTAACTCGTTATGTAAAGTAATTGAGATGATATTAATGAATATGAAACTGAGCAATAATTACCATTATTATCGAATTGTTTCATTTGTTCGTGAAGAACTTCCAACGACGATGAAAATTCACTTTCAAAATGTATCTATCAACACAAAACACCAGTAAACATCAACTACAACTCGTAAACAGTAATCTTCAAACGATTTATTAATTATTTACCTGTAATAAGAGCTTATTCGACCATTACTCGAATTCACCGGTATAAATCGAACTACTCGAATAGGTTGACGAAAGAAAAAGTTATCTCCATTTCAAGTCACACAAATTCAGTGTGAGTAGAACAATCAAATACTCGTTCGCTTGAATAAAATGCATAATTTTTAAATAAGTTCGTAAAGATTGAATAAGAACAGCAAATTCGTAACCAACTTTGAACTATTTTTGAAGTTTTCTTTTCAAATTTTTGATAATGTTATCAAGCTCTTCGAAGAGCGTCTATCTACGCTCCAGAGAGCAGATTTTTTCGTAATGATTCGGACATGCTCGTGAATTTTCGTTTTTGAATTCGAAAGAATTTAATTTTTTTATGGCTTATTAAATTTTTATTTTTTTCACAAAAAATTTAATTTATTGTTTTATTGAAAGTTCCTTTATCCTTTTTATAATTTTTTTTCTTTTTTGTGAATTTTTATGATTTTTTTCTTTTTTTTTCTTTTTTGTGAATTTTAAAAAAAAATTTTTTTTTTAAATCTTTAAAAAATTGGAAATAGATTTTTTAATTTTTTTTTTTTTTTTTTTTTTTTTTTTTGTATAAAGGCTCGTTTACAATGGCAATGAAAATAAAAATTGGAAAAAGTAAATATATTATTGTTCTGTTTTTAGTCAAAGCGTTAATTAGTCGAGGTAATAACCAAAAAATATCATTTGAAATCATAAATAATGTCAAAATAAATTTCTTAAAACTCATTCATGCACCTACTCTTCAGTAAATTTCCAGAAAAAGATAGAAATTTTTCTATCTTTTTCCCTGAAAATTTTCCATTTCATTTAAACGAACCCATTGAATTCTACTATTTCTATCTTTTCTGTGAAAATTTCATTGCCATTGTAAACGAGCCTTAACATTATTGAGTTTTTTGAATTTTTCGGGAAAAATTTTCAATTTTTTCAATAGGTAGTTTAATCACTTTTTGCAAAAAAATTTTCAAAATAATTTTTTGTATCAAACGCAAATTTGCAGATAAATAAAATATTCAAAATTGTAATTCCGTTGAAAATTAGGAAATCATAACTTCATTTTGTATAAAAAATCCTTTCGAAATGAAATTATACAAACTGTTTTTAGAAAAATTAGAAAGAATTCAAAAATTTTTCAAAAAACGTTTTTATTTTTTTGAAACTAAAAAATAAATGTAGGTATCTTGAACGAAGGTTTGCAAAAATTAACATAGGTATTATTTTTTTGCAAAAAATAAAAAATGTAAAAAAATAATGTAAAGTATTAAAAAATCTGTAAAAAATTCTCAGTTTGAAAAAAATACACAATACGTGAAAAGTGAACTTTTTTTTTATTATTTCACTGAAAATTTTCTAAGAGAATTTTTCTTTAAAAAAAACGTCTATTGGGGTGAAAAGTTAATCAAATTAAATTACCAACATAAAATGTATTTTTATTAAAATTTAAGATAATACTTGTACGTCATGCCATGCCTCTGTTTATTAGTACAAATGAATGGAAAATTCAACAAAAAAACTATTCTGTTCAAAGATACGAAGGCGAATTCGTCAGAGGTTGGTTTCATGGATATGGAGTATTCTGGAGAGCAGATGGTATGAAATTTGAGGGCGAATTTCAAGCTGGAAAAATTTGCGGATATGGTGAGTACCCTACCTATCTTTAAAATGCTTTTCACACAAAATCTAGAGTCTGTAAATTAATTAGAATTTTTTAGAGTGTGTCTTGATTTTTTTTTTCAAAAAGGGTGAGAGATTGTAGAATAAAAATTAAAAATATTTTCATGGCAAGAAGATGCAGAAAATTTTCCCTAAATGAATTGAGAGATATTCTTCTCTCCAAAAAGTTGAGACAAAAAATTAAGAAGTTAGAGATTTATTTCTAAAATTAGAGATTCACCCCCCCCCCTCTCCAACAAAAATCAGAAAATCATTTAGATTGACTCAAATTAAATGGAGATATTTTTTTATTGTAAAAAATTCATAAATGTTTTTCGCTGAAAATTTTGAAAAATATTTTGATTTTCACTCCAAGAAAACAGGACTGAAAATTTTTTATAACAAAAATTTTAAAAGTGTACCTACACTCGTATCTTTATCCCAGAAAAATTCAGATGTTTACTGCAACAAAAAAAAATATCAAGTATTTTAGAAATTTTTTTTAAAATTTTGAAATATAGTGAGAGATTTTTTCTCGAAAATTAAGAGAGAGAAAAACTGAATTTTTCTTCAGAAAATGATTACTATCATTTTTTTCTAAACCATGGAATACGTTCACTGTAAAAAATGGTATTGAAAGATTTTTTCCTCAAAAAATAAAAAACATTCAATTGCATAAAAATTCAAATATTTTTTATCAGAAAAATTGAAAGATTTTCCATTTTAAAAAAAAATTTGATTTCAAAAAAGTTGAGTAGTAATTTTGTTATTTCAAAAATTTTAAAAATCTGTTTTAATAATACAAGACAAAATATCAAGTTTGTTTTCCTCTAAAAATAAAAGATCTCTTTCTAAAAAAAGAGCCCCCTCTACAAATTGAGAAATTTAAAAAAAAATTAAAAATTACTTTAAAGATTTAGAGATATTATTCGTTTTTATGGCAAAAAAATGATGAATTTTTATCCAGAAATATCTACTTGAAGATTTTTTCTAAAAATGTTGAAAATTATTTTTACTCTAAGAAAATCGCATAATTATTTTTTTTACTACCTAAAAAAATTTATGAAATGTCTAATCATATTTTTACCCCAGAAAAACATGGATTTTTTCTCCAAAAAATTTATAGGTAAAGAAAATTTAAGGATTTTTCTCCTGTAAAAATTACCTAATTAGAAGGTATTTTTACTTCAAAAAATTGCAAGATTTTTTTCTAGGAAAAATCGAATAAAAAAAATAATAAGGCCCTAGCCTAGCTAATCCCATTTCTGACTGTTGAAAATTTGAATGCAACTCGAGTACCTAAGCTGCTACTGAGTTACCTATGTACCAGCCATGCACACATCTATTGTTTTTAATCGATATTAGGCTCGAATTAATTACAGGTTTGGTAACCTATAAAGATGGTAATCACGGATTCCCACGAAACGAAGGCGACTTCATGAATTGTCGAATGATCAGTCGTAAGAACTGCGACGACGTGATTGAAAAAGCTCGCTGGGCTTCGCATTGTGCTCGAATGCAAATTCAATAAAATAACAAGAAGTGATTATAGTAACCTGTACTTTTGCTGAAATTGGAATTGAATTGAGCTATGGACATTTGGACATATTGTGACAATTGACGAGATCACTAATTTATTTTAGCCATTTTAGTGCAGATCGTAAGAGATACCAATATTTGTTTCTAAAGCATACTTATAGACTTGGCCCTATTAAATAATAGTAGTATATGGGTCACTACAGCACACTTGCCCGTGTGCCTAGTGACTTTCCCGCGTAGCGTGGTGGGAATTCGCTACCTCTCGGGCGAACTGATGTCCATATACGAAAAATATTTACAACTACCTAACATAGAAATATTTTTTCAAACTTTTTTTTTCAACTTTTTTTTTTAACTTAAAAATATTTTTAAAACTTTTTTTTAACTTTTTTTTTTTTTTTCAAAACTTAGAAATATTTTTTTAAAACTTTTTTTTTTCAAACAGAAATATTTTTTTCAAACTTTTTTTTTTTACAAACTTGAAAATATTTTTTTCACTTTTTTTTTTTTTTTTTCAAACTTAGAAATATTTTTTCAAACTTTTTTTTTTTTACAAACTTGAAAATATTTTTTTCAACCTTTTTTTTTTACAAACTTGAAAAAAAAATTTTCACTTTTTTTTTTTTTTTCAAACTTAAAAATATTTTTTCAAACTTTTTTTTTTTTTTTTTTTTTTTTTCAAAACTTAGAAAAAAATATTTCTAACAGAAATATTTTTTTCAAATTTTTTTTTAACAAACTTGAAAATATTTTTTTCAAACTTTTTTTTTTTTTTTTTTTTTTTTTAAAACAAATTTTTTTCAAACTTTTTTTTTTTTAAAACTTAGAAATATTTTCACTTTTTTTTCAAACAAATATTTTTTTCAAACTTTTTTTTTTTTTTTTTTTTTTTTTAGAAACTTATAAAATTATATTTTTATTTTTTTAACTTATAAAATTATTTTTTTCATTTTTTAGAAAAAATATTTACAAATTGGTTCCTCCTGATCGTACTTTTTAAAAATACTAAAATCCTCATATGAATAGGAATATGTTTAGGATTATGGGATAGAAAAAATCAAATACACACATAGTTATTTATATACTTTCTGTGGTCCCACCAGCCACCCGCGACTCTAGTCGCGCCACAGATATAGGTCCCTACCTAATAGCCGTAAGGAAAAGTGTCGTAATCTTGACATATGAGCCGTTTATCAAAATCAAAACTCAATTTCTTCTCCTGTTCCTTTATCCTTAGCAATTCCTTAGTTGTCTTATTTCTTTTAATTAGATCGGTATCTAAAGTTTCTATTATTTTTTCTGTACCATCAATTAATTTTTCCATAGCTGCCTCGTTTATTTGCAATGCATTTTTATGATGTAAAGTGAACCCTTTGACTTTGGTACACTCTTTACCATTAGACGCTTTGAAATAATACGATTTCGGACCAGTAGTTAAAAATTTAGTAATGTAGGCACCTTTAAGCTCATCAGTCCATTCTCCCAACATATGACCAGTTTTAACTGAATTTTTACCATCATCGATATATACAATAGAGTCGGTATCACAGTAAATTACAGACTCGTTCAATTTTGAAAGATTTTCATAAAGACGAAGACGAGCATTAGCAGTAGTATACAGAGCCACAAAAATATTTGTATTATGGTTATTTTCTACGTACTGGTCTTTAAATTTATAATCAGCTTGCACCATGTTGTCAGAAACGTAAATAATATTCAAATCTTGTAGACGGTCGTCGAGTAAGACTTCATAGAATCGTGCAGGCTCAGTAATAAATTCAGTATTTCCCATGTTTTGACGTTGTCCAAATTTGCCCCATAAAGAATTCAAACATAACTTAGAAACTGCACGTTTTCCAGGATTCTCATCGATTTGATCAAGATCTAGAGAAATCCCCATGCGTTCTTTAACATCACGAGCATACTCCTCATTTGAGGGGTAATGATGTTCGCTCGTTTCTAATTTAATTTTCATAAAGTCTTCAATATAACCCTTCCATAATTTTGTAGATTTTTCAAATGTCCAAACTTCGTAAACTTTACAGATTTTATACCCCATTTCCAAAGCCTTATTAATTTCAATAGTCGACCAAGTACCTACAAATTCACGTTCAGTGTCCGAATGGTTACATTTTCTTACATCATCAGTAGCACATTTCAAACAAAGGGGAAATAGTAGCTTCTCATTTTTATTAATTTTAACTTTAACAGGCAAAACTGGCATGTACAAATTACGAGGAGCTAAAATTTTACATTTTGCCATGCCAAACCAGTTTTTATCATAAGTTTGAGGTTCAATTATTTTAGTAGGATGGCCAATAGGGTAATTATCATAGTACATTACAGTAGGGTATAAAGAACAAACGTCGATATATTTAATTTTTTCAGATTGGCCATCTACAACTTTTTTCAATTTAAATGCTTCAGTTCTGCCACCGAAGAAGGCATCACGAGGATTTAAAGGTTCTCTTATTTGAACATTTTTACATTTTTTATACAAGGGTGACTTTGTCCATTCGCATTCCCAAATTTCAATCACCTTAAAGCCATTATTTACAAGCTGGGCAGTGCGATCGACAGTTTTTTGGTACAAGTCACCCATACAACTTTTATTTACATTGTTTATAGTGTCTTCTTGGTAACACTTGGGACAACCATGCCAAAAACACCCATGAAACTGGTACACATTCTTACAAGTCTCATCAAAACCATCTACTTTAGCACCACATATTTTTACTTCGCCACCATTTGTAGCATGTTTAATATGTGGATTATTAAATGAACTTAACCACGAAATCGAAGCCTTAGAATATTGGTCTTTTAATTCTGTGTCCAACACAGCTATGGTATCACTTATTAAATATTTACTACGATAAATGGCCATACAAACACTAGCTATAGTCAAGTATTGGAAGGGGTCAATATTCGCAATTTCTAAAAATTGCTCGCGTAATTGAAGGCATCCGCGTCTTAAAATATCAACATCAGAGTCGCAGTATTCGTAAAGTTCTTTTTTCAAATCAAAAACATAGCCTTCTGCAACTTTCGCATCATGCCATATAATGAACTTTTTTCGTTCATCTTCTTTCATACGGTCATATGAATAGAATTCTTTATCCGGAATTGGGCCAACATAATTTTTATTTCCTACCGTATTGAACAAGTGGGGGAAGTAACCTTTTTTCAACTCTGTAAGGCCAAAGGTTTTAGGAAAACTAGCCAAGGGAGCCGAAATAAAATTGTGACTATCAATAATTTTCAAGTTCAAGTGAGGAACTTCGAGTAGCATTAATTTAGTACCACAGTATATAGTATACGGTTTTACAGTATTTTTAACACAGTACTGCATTATAAAATGACTGTCATAGCCACGAGCATAGTGGGCAATAGCAGTGTAATTTTTATGCTTCCTACTAATAAGCCACTCGCAAAACTCATCGTTATTTTGAAAAACATATTTTTTACCAGCAAAGTCGTGAGCTACCACCAAGTTGGCAATATGCACCCCTGACTCTTGCTGCGCTTCATAATCAAAGAAAATATATTTCTCTGTATACGTACATTTAGGATTAGCCTTGTCATGATTATTAGTACAGTTACATTCCAAACCAAGATTTTTAAATTCTTCTCTATAGTCATGACGTTCTGCGGACGTTACAGACGTTCTAATGACATTTTGCACTTTTTTAAAACTTTCAAAAACTTTTTCAAATATATGTCTATCTCCCTGTTTATCAGGGTGATGCTTTAAAATCAGTTTTCGATAGTTCTTTTTAACAATTTCGTCAAGTTTAGCCTCGGTGCCGAGCATACACTTATTATTTACAGCACAATTTTTACATCCTAATTCACATTTGCCACCTTTAGCTACCCTATCTAACATGTGACACTGATGTGTAGAAGTATTTACAATATTCTTACAATTCATGCATTTATTAAAGCCACAATGGTGACCAGAGTTGCGTTTTACAACTTTATTACATTTTTTACATTTATAAGTAGTAGGACACACTTTTTTGATGTGTTCTACCATACATTCGTTATTTAGACAGTATCGATTACAGTTGGGACAATAAATTCTTTTAATCGTGTCATCAGCGTGTTCCTTACCCATACACAGGAGACACGGTTTTTTCTCAGTTTTACATACATGACCATTTTTATTTTGGTAAGGTTTCAAACATTTGTCACAAAAGTAAACTGCACCAAAGAATGCAGCCATTTTTGAAATGGTGTCAAAATGGTTACCTATCTTATACAAATATACCTTAATTGGCTTCTCTTCACCGTGATGTATAAAATCATTCGAATGTTCAGCACATACTATATTAATTTGTATGTCTAATAATTTTTCTACATTTTTAAAGTCATGCAAAGTAAACCCTTCTTCGTTATATACACCAAGTCTATAGCAGAGTTCTCGAGCCAACTCCCCTTGTAAATAGCGTCCTTCACGAATATATTTAATTTCATTTTTACTTAGAGTACGTCCCAATATAACATTTGTTTGGTAGGTCAAACCTACAATAACAGCACGAGGACCACATAACTTATCATCATTGTTAATTTCAATAATGCAATGTTTTGTACGAATATCTTCTTTCAAATTTATAATTTTCGTACGTCCCTGTCCACGAGGGATTTTTATAGTGTGGACGCTAAATGTACAGTCAAACAAATCTACACTCTCGTCAGAGGTCAAGATTTGCAACATTTTATCTTTTATTTTTTTTACATAATCATCACAATGATAGCCTGTCGATATAGCGTGGAAAAATTTAGGATTCTCCACCACCAAGTTAATTTCATCGCCTTCTTGATAATTTGTACGTTTTTTAGCAAAAGTCAACATTTCATTTAAAGATTTAGTAATTATATCGTCATTGGTCATTTTTGGGAGATTTTTCTTTAAAGTTATTTTATAATCGCGAAATTCCCAGTTAAATCTATTGACATGACGACGTCTTACTTCGCTTATGTTTATGTATTTCAAGTCATCCTCGCGAGTTGTTTCAAAGGGGGTCGTTCCACCGCCAATATACACAGGTTGACTATCTAAAAATTCATAGTCGGAAGCAGAAGAAATAGAATACGAGTCATTATTAGAAGAGTCAGAACTATCTGAGTCCGAGTCGTTACTAGAGGAAGATTTAGAGTTCGAATCATCGCTCGAAGCATCTGACTCAGATGACGAATCATCACTTGAATCGGACGACGAATCATCGCTCGAAGCATCTGACTCAGATGACGAATCGTCACTTGAATCGGACGACGAATTGCCGCTCGAATCGGACGATGAATCGTCACTCGAATCGGACGAATCAGACGATGAATCGTCACTCGAATTGGACGACGAATTGTCGTTTGATTCATCGTCCGAATTGTCGCTTGATTCATCATCTGAGTCGTCGCCCGAATCGTCCGAGCTGTCGCTCGATTCGTCATCAGAGTCATCACTTGATTCATCGCTCGAGTCAGAAGAGCTCGATGAACTATGCGATGAAGCAATGGAACAATCGCAAGTTTCACATGAACAAACAGAGTCAGAATCATCGCTCAATTCATCGTCGGAGTCGTCACTCGAGTCAGAAGGGCTCGATTCAGTATGTGATGAAGCACGTGAACAATCACAAGTATTACATGAACAGTCCGAGTCACAATCATCATCAGAGTTGGAATCGGAACTGTCAGAGTCAATTTCGGAACTAAGTTCAAGATCATTTCGCAAATTTTCAATTTCCTGAATAAATTTCAAAGCAATTTTCTTTTTTTCTGCTTGATTTTCAGGCGAATAGAGAATATCAAGAATATTATTTTCATCGACGGGTGCTTTTACAATATTTTGCACTTCAGTAATGAAATCACTTTTAGTTTCATCAAATTTATCACAATAAAAATCAGAAACAGAGTCGGGACATTCCATTAATTTAGCCTCAAAATCATCAAGTTCGGTATTTTGACTTTGAGCGGAAGACATCAAAAGTTGACTAATAAAAGGGTCGTTTTCGTCTACTTCGACCGTGCCGCAGTTAATGTATCCTGGTTCGTGTTCAGGAGTGGGCGGAGTTACGATAATTTTAGGTATCAAATGAGGGAATGATTTTCGGTCAGATTTTTTATGATATTTATCGATAGGTGTAGGACGGGTCGGCTTCCTTTCGATGTATTGCTCGATATCATTTTTTTCCATTTCCTCCAACGTATTTTTAGCCTGTTCCATAATTTCATCATGATTGGTCATCATTTCCTGAACCAAAGCTCGTTTTTCCAAAGGATCTTCGGGGATACGCAAAAATTCTTTTAGAAAATCATCATTATCAAAATTATTATCATCATGATAATTATTATTATTATTATTATTACATTCAAGACCGAGTTCGACAAGATCAAGTTCATCCAAATTTAACAAGGGGCCGGTATTATTTAAAATTTCCGCCAATAATGCATCATCAATATTTAAAACTTCGCTTACCTGGCCACTGGTAGGCGTGGCTTCTTCAACGGCAGTATTCACCTCGTTACGGGCTTTGTGAACAGGTACCTCGTCGGCCTCGTTGATTGGTTCCGCGTTAATGATTCCTTGCACGGCTTCATCAATGCTGTCCTGAATAGACGGCTCTTCGGTGGCGGCTTCATTCAAAGATTCAAAGTTGACGGTACTTTGAATAGCGCTATTGTTGACTCCTTGAATAGCGATGGCGATGGCTTCTTGAAGATCGGCTTCGGAGATTGAAATAAACGGGATCGTTTCTTGAACGGCTTCCGTATTACCTGAAAATACACAGTGTAATAAATCGTCGTCTAATAAATATTGATTTACCTGACTGTCAGTATTATTCTCAAGTCCTTGAATGGGTGTTTCAAAATCAGCATCGGTCATTTGCATGATAGCGGCTTCGAAATCGGTGTTGTCCGTGAATAAAGAGTCGCACTCCATAATAGCGGCTTCGAAATCGGCATCCTTGATGAATAAAGAGTCGTTCTCCATGATAGCGGCTTCGAAATCGGCATCCTCGGTGAATAAACACTGGTCGGCATCACTGGTCGGCATTTCTTCTTTGGCGGCATCAGCTGTCGGTTCGGCATCACCTAAAACAAAATCAACAATAACATCATAGGTGATTAAAGATTGACTTACCTCGGTGTTGTCGTGATTAATTTCGTCGACTTCAGCTACGTCATTATAACCACATACAACGGCTTCAATCGTCTCATCAATTGAACTAGGTTCAATAATAACATCACGAACAGTATCACTATTATTAGTATTAATTAAAGTTGAACTAGGTTCAACTTGAACAGAGGCATTATTAATAATTATAGCTGAACTTGGTTCAACTTGAACAACATTATTATTTAAAGCGGTGATTAGATCACCTTTTCTTAAATTATAATAATGCTTAATTTTTAAAGCACGCGCCCTTTGTCGCAGCTCGCTCACTTTCAGCTTTGTTAAATCTACTTCCGCCGCCTCAGCCTCGTTTATTGTTATATTTACAATAGGCTGCGGTTGCGGTAGATCATTAACACACACACCCAATCCTTCCAACGCTGCGACCAGTTCCGCTTTTTTCAACTTCCACGCACCTTTCACTCTTCTCTCTTTCGCAGCATCTCTCAATACCTTCACACTATAGTCCTGAAAAGGACTGTTTTCAAAGCCATTCATGATATTCGCCATCGCAAAAAATACAACTTGAGAAAAATATATTTCAGTCGTATAATTCGTTCAGGAGTCGTAAAGAGCAGTAGTACAGGACAACCGTTCGGTACGAGAGTCACGAATGTAACAAAATTCTCGTCGAGCGGTACCTCTATATATAATTTTTTGGTCACTCCACTACCCTCCTCCCACCACCACTACCGTACTATACTGTACTGTACTAGAAAATGTGGTTTCTGTGCTGGATCTGAAGGGTTAACACAACGCCAATGGATACGCGTGTTGGAAAAGTACCGTTATGTTAACTGTACTATGTTAGAAAATGTGGTTTCTGTGCTGACTTTGAAGGGTTAAAACTATGCCTATGCATAGGCGTGTTGGAAAAGTACCGCTATGTTAAGCTGCTCATTAGCGGCAGACTCCACGCAGTCTGCACTGGTTCGCGGCTATGCTGTATTTGGTATACGCGGAATGTAACAGCTGACTTGAAAACAAGTCTATGTAGTGTGTATTTGTGTAGATGATACCTGTTCCTCTCGGTGCAGGATCAGCTGAGAGCATCCTGTTTCTGAGAAATACCGCTTGTACGGCGTTGTGTGTATTCGAAACACCTTACAATGACTTTTTTTTTAACACGCCTCTAGGGCAAAAAGTATAAATAAAGGTACTGCCACACAAAGGAAAAATGATTGAATTTGGATGTAGCCGATTGTTTGTTTTGACGCGAGAAACTCGTATTTTGTTTACAAATTGAAATGGTTTTACGGGAGTCTCAGCATAGAAATACGTATTTTTTACAAAAAAAATTGAAATGGTTTTGACGCGATATACAACATACCCTGTTACAACCCAGAAACATGTATTTTCTTACAAAAAAATATTGAAATGGTTTTACGGTAGTCTCAGCATAGAAATACGTATTTTCTTACAAAAAAAATTGAAGCTATTTTGATGTGAGCTACAGCATAGAAATACGTATTTTTTACAAAAAAAATTGAAATGGTTTTACGGGAGTCTACCCAGTTATAGCATAGAAATACGTATTTTCTTACAAAAAAAATATTGAAATGGTTCACTCATCACTATTTCCAAGTTGAGAATATTCTTTCTAAAAATAATATCATTAACTATTTTTCTTGAAAATGAAAAAAAAACCTATAAGACACAATTAAGTAGATTATTATGATTATATTTTTAGAAAGAATATTCTCAACTTGGAAATATTGATGAGTGAACCACTTCAATATTTTTTTGTAAAAAAATACGTGTTTCTATTAAGGTAGACTCGCATAAAAATATTTCAATATTTTTTTGTAAAAAATATGCATTTCTATGCTGTACCTATCTCGTGTCAAAAAACATTTCAATATTTTGTGTAAACAATACGTGTTTCTACGCTGAGACTCTGATAAATCCATTTCAATTTCAATACTTTTCGTGAAAAAATACGAGTTTCTATGCTGTAACAGAGCAGACTCTGATAAATCCATTTCAATTTTTTTTGTAAAAAATATGCGTTTCTATGCTGTATGAAGGCAAACTCGCATTTTGAAATTGAAAAATCCATTTTCAACTTGGAAATAGTGATGAGTGAACCATTTCAATATTTTTTTGTAAGAAAATACATGTTTCTGGGTTGTAACAGGGTATGTTGTATATCGCGTCAAAACCATTTCAATTTTTTTTGTAAAAAATATGTATTTCTATGCTGAGACTCCCGTAAAACCATTTCAATTTGTAAACAAAATACGAGTTTCTCGCGTCAAAACAAACAATCGGCTACATCCAAATTCAATCATTTTTCCTTTGTGTGGCAGTACCTTTATTTATACTTTTTGCCCTAGAGGCGTGTTAAAAAAAAAGTCATTGTAAGGTGTTTCGAATACACACAACGCCGTACAAGCGGTATTTCTCAGAAACAGGATGCTCTCAGCTGATCCTGCACCGAGAGGAACAGGTATCATCTACACAAATACACACTACATAGACTTGTTTTCAAGTCAGCTGTTACATTCCGCGTATACCAAATACAGCATAGCCGCGAACCAGTGCAGACTGCGTGGAGTCTGCCGCTAATGAGCAGCTTAACATAGCGGTACTTTTCCAACACGCCTATGCATAGGCATAGTTTTAACCCTTCAAAGTCAGCACAGAAACCACATTTTCTAACATAGTACAGTTAACATAACGGTACTTTTCCAACACGCGTATCCATTGGCGTTGTGTTAACCCTTCAGATCCAGCACAGAAACCACATTTTCTAGTACAGTACAGTATAGTACGGTAGTGGTGGTGGGAGGAGGGTAGTGGAGTGACCAAAAAATTATATATAGAGGTACCGCTCGACGAGAATTTTGTTACATTCGTGACTCTCGTACCGAACGGTTGTCCTGTACTACTGCTCTTTACGACTCCTGAACGAATTATACGACTGAAATATATTTTTCTCAAGTTGTATTTTTTGCGATGGCGAATATCATGAATGGCTTTGAAAACAGTCCTTTTCAGGACTATAGTGTGAAGGTATTGAGAGATGCTGCGAAAGAGAGAAGAGTGAAAGGTGCGTGGAAGTTGAAAAAAGCGGAACTGGTCGCAGCGTTGGAAGGATTGGGTGTGTGTGTTAATGATCTACCGCAACCGCAGCCTATTGTAAATATAACAATAAACGAGGCTGAGGCGGCGGAAGTAGATTTAACAAAGCTGAAAGTGAGCGAGCTGCGACAAAGGGCGCGTGCTTTAAAAATTAAGCATTATTATAATTTAAGAAAAGGTGATCTAATCACCGCTTTAAATAATAATGTTGTTCAAGTTGAACCAAGTTCAGCTATAATTATTAATAATGCCTCTGTTCAAGTTGAACCTAGTTCAACTTTAATTAATACTAATAATAGTGATACTGTTCGTGATGTTATTATTGAACCTAGTTCAATTGATGAGACGATTGAAGCCGTTGTATGTGGTTATAATGACGTAGCTGAAGTCGACGAAATTAATCACGACAACACCGAGGTAAGTCAATCTTTAATCACCTATGATGTTATTGTTGATTTTGTTTTAGGTGATGCCGAACCGACAGCTGATGCCGCCAAAGAAGAAATGCCGACCAGTGATGCCGACCAGTGTTTATTCACCGAGGATGCCGATTTCGAAGCCGCTATCATGGAGAACGACTCTTTATTCATCGAGGATGCCGATTTCGAAGCCGCTATTATGGAGTGCGACTCTTTATTCACGGACAACACCGATTTCGAAGCCGCTATCATGCAAATGACCGATGCTGATTTTGAAACACCCATTCAAGGACTTGAGAATAATACTGACAGTCAGGTAAATCAATATTTATTAGACGACGATTTATTACACTGTGTATTTTCAGGTAATACGGAAGCCGTTCAAGAAACGATCCCGTTTATTTCAATCTCCGAAGCCGATCTTCAAGAAGCCATCGCCATCGCTATTCAAGGAGTCAACAATAGCGCTATTCAAAGTACCGTCAACTTTGAATCTTTGAATGAAGCCGCCACCGAAGAGCCGTCTATTCAGGACAGCATTGATGAAGCCGTGCAAGGAATCATTAACGCGGAACCAATCAACGAGGCCGACGAGGTACCTGTTCACAAAGCCCGTAACGAGGTGAATACTGCCGTTGAAGAAGCCACGCCTACCAGTGGCCAGGTAAGCGAAGTTTTAAATATTGATGATGCATTATTGGCGGAAATTTTAAATAATACCGGCCCCTTGTTAAATTTGGATGAACTTGATCTTGTCGAACTCGGTCTTGAATGTAATAATAATAATAATAATAATTATCATGATGATAATAATTTTGATAATGATGATTTTCTAAAAGAATTTTTGCGTATCCCCGAAGATCCTTTGGAAAAACGAGCTTTGGTTCAGGAAATGATGACCAATCATGATGAAATTATGGAACAGGCTAAAAATACGTTGGAGGAAATGGAAAAAAATGATATCGAGCAATACATCGAAAGGAAGCCGACCCGTCCTACACCTATCGATAAATATCATAAAAAATCTGACCGAAAATCATTCCCTCATTTGATACCTAAAATTATCGTAACTCCGCCCACTCCTGAACACGAACCAGGATACATTAACTGCGGCACGGTCGAAGTAGACGAAAACGACCCTTTTATTAGTCAACTTTTGATGTCTTCCGCTCAAAGTCAAAATACCGAACTTGATGATTTTGAGGCTAAATTAATGGAATGTCCCGACTCTGTTTCTGATTTTTATTGTGATAAATTTGATGAAACTAAAAGTGATTTCATTACTGAAGTGCAAAATATTGTAAAAGCACCCGTCGATGAAAATAATATTCTTGATATTCTCTATTCGCCTGAAAATCAAGCAGAAAAAAAGAAAATTGCTTTGAAATTTATTCAGGAAATTGAAAATTTGCGAAATGATCTTGAACTTAGTTCCGAAATTGACTCTGACAGTTCCGATTCCAACTCTGATGATGATTGTGACTCGGACTGTTCATGTAATACTTGTGATTGTTCACGTGCTTCATCACATACTGAATCGAGCCCTTCTGACTCGAGTGACGACTCCGACGATGAATTGAGCGATGATTCTGACTCTGTTTGTTCATGTGAAACTTGCGATTGTTCCATTGCTTCATCGCATAGTTCATCGAGCTCTTCTGACTCGAGCGATGAATCAAGTGATGACTCTGATGACGAATCGAGCGACAGCTCGGACGATTCGGGCGACGACTCAGATGATGAATCAAGCGACAATTCGGACGATGAATCAAACGACAATTCGTCGTCCAATTCGAGTGACGATTCATCGTCTGATTCGTCCGATTCGAGTGACGATTCATCGTCCGATTCGAGCGGCAATTCGTCGTCCGATTCAAGTGACGATTCGTCATCTGAGTCAGATGCTTCGAGCGATGATTCGTCGTCCGATTCAAGTGATGATTCGTCATCTGAGTCAGATGCTTCGAGCGATGATTCGAACTCTAAATCTTCCTCTAGTAACGACTCGGACTCAGATAGTTCTGACTCTTCTAATAATGACTCGTATTCTATTTCTTCTGCTTCCGACTATGAATTTTTAGATAGTCAACCTGTGTATATTGGCGGTGGAACGACCCCCTTTGAAACAACTCGCGAGGATGACTTGAAATACATAAACATAAGCGAAGTAAGACGTCGTCATGTCAATAGATTTAACTGGGAATTTCGCGATTATAAAATAACTTTAAAGAAAAATCTCCCAAAAATGACCAATGACGATATAATTACTAAATCTTTAAATGAAATGTTGACTTTTGCTAAAAAACGTACAAATTATCAAGAAGGCGATGAAATTAACTTGGTGGTGGAGAATCCTAAATTTTTCCACGCTATATCGACAGGCTATCATTGTGATGATTATGTAAAAAAAATAAAAGATAAAATGTTGCAAATCTTGACCTCTGACGAGAGTGTAGATTTGTTTGACTGTACATTTAGCGTCCACACTATAAAAATCCCTCGTGGACAGGGACGTACGAAAATTATAAATTTGAAAGAAGATATTCGTACAAAACATTGCATTATTGAAATTAACAATGATGATAAGTTATGTGGTCCTCGTGCTGTTATTGTAGGTTTGACCTACCAAACAAATGTTATATTGGGACGTACTCTAAGTAAAAATGAAATTAAATATATTCGTGAAGGACGCTATTTACAAGGGGAGTTGGCTCGAGAACTCTGCTATAGACTTGGTGTATATAACGAAGAAGGGTTTACTTTGCATGACTTTAAAAATGTAGAAAAATTATTAGACATACAAATTAATATAGTATGTGCTGAACATTCGAATGATTTTATACATCACGGTGAAGAGAAGCCAATTAAGGTATATTTGTATAAGATAGGTAACCATTTTGACACCATTTCAAAAATGGCTGCATTCTTTGGTGCAGTTTACTTTTGTGACAAATGTTTGAAACCTTACCAAAATAAAAATGGTCATGTATGTAAAACTGAGAAAAAACCGTGTCTCCTGTGTATGGGTAAGGAACACGCTGATGACACGATTAAAAGAATTTATTGTCCCAACTGTAATCGATACTGTCTAAATAACGAATGTATGGTAGAACACATCAAAAAAGTGTGTCCTACTACTTATAAATGTAAAAAATGTAATAAAGTTGTAAAACGCAACTCTGGTCACCATTGTGGCTTTAATAAATGCATGAATTGTAAGAATATTGTAAATACTTCTACACATCAGTGTCACATGTTAGATAGGGTAGCTAAAGGTGGCAAATGTGAATTAGGATGTAAAAATTGTGCTGTAAATAATAAGTGTATGCTCGGCACCGAGGCTAAACTTGACGAAATTGTTAAAAAGAACTATCGAAAACTGATTTTAAAGCATCACCCTGATAAACAGGGAGATAGACATATATTTGAAAAAGTTTTTGAAAGTTTTAAAAAAGTGCAAAATGTCATTAGAACGTCTGTAACGTCCGCAGAACGTCATGACTATAGAGAAGAATTTAAAAATCTTGGTTTGGAATGTAACTGTACTAATAATCATGACAAGGCTAATCCTAAATGTACGTATACAGAGAAATATATTTTCTTTGATTATGAAGCGCAGCAAGAGTCAGGGGTGCATATTGCCAACTTGGTGGTAGCTCACGACTTTGCTGGTAAAAAATATGTTTTTCAAAATAACGATGAGTTTTGCGAGTGGCTTATTAGTAGGAAGCATAAAAATTACACTGCTATTGCCCACTATGCTCGTGGCTATGACAGTCATTTTATAATGCAGTACTGTGTTAAAAATACTGTAAAACCGTATACTATATACTGTGGTACTAAATTAATGCTACTCGAAGTTCCTCACTTGAACTTGAAAATTATTGATAGTCACAATTTTATTTCGGCTCCCTTGGCTAGTTTTCCTAAAACCTTTGGCCTTACAGAGTTGAAAAAAGGTTACTTCCCCCACTTGTTCAATACGGTAGGAAATAAAAATTATGTTGGCCCAATTCCGGATAAAGAATTCTATTCATATGACCGTATGAAAGAAGATGAACGAAAAAAGTTCATTATATGGCATGATGCGAAAGTTGCAGAAGGCTATGTTTTTGATTTGAAAAAAGAACTTTACGAATACTGCGACTCTGATGTTGATATTTTAAGACGCGGATGCCTTCAATTACGCGAGCAATTTTTAGAAATTGCGAATATTGACCCCTTCCAATACTTGACTATAGCTAGTGTTTGTATGGCCATTTATCGTAGTAAATATTTAATAAGTGATACCATAGCTGTGTTGGACACAGAATTAAAAGACCAATATTCTAAGGCTTCGATTTCGTGGTTAAGTTCATTTAATAATCCACATATTAAACATGCTACAAATGGTGGCGAAGTAAAAATATGTGGTGCTAAAGTAGATGGTTTTGATGAGACTTGTAAGAATGTGTACCAGTTTCATGGGTGTTTTTGGCATGGTTGTCCCAAGTGTTACCAAGAAGACACTATAAACAATGTAAATAAAAGTTGTATGGGTGACTTGTACCAAAAAACTGTCGATCGCACTGCCCAGCTTGTAAATAATGGCTTTAAGGTGATTGAAATTTGGGAATGCGAATGGACAAAGTCACCCTTGTATAAAAAATGTAAAAATGTTCAAATAAGAGAACCTTTAAATCCTCGTGATGCCTTCTTCGGTGGCAGAACTGAAGCATTTAAATTGAAAAAAGTTGTAGATGGCCAATCTGAAAAAATTAAATATATCGACGTTTGTTCTTTATACCCTACTGTAATGTACTATGATAATTACCCTATTGGCCATCCTACTAAAATAATTGAACCTCAAACTTATGATAAAAACTGGTTTGGCATGGCAAAATGTAAAATTTTAGCTCCTCGTAATTTGTACATGCCAGTTTTGCCTGTTAAAGTTAAAATTAATAAAAATGAGAAGCTACTATTTCCCCTTTGTTTGAAATGTGCTACTGATGATGTAAGAAAATGTAACCATTCGGACACTGAACGTGAATTTGTAGGTACTTGGTCGACTATTGAAATTAATAAGGCTTTGGAAATGGGGTATAAAATCTGTAAAGTTTACGAAGTTTGGACATTTGAAAAATCTACAAAATTATGGAAGGGTTATATTGAAGACTTTATGAAAATTAAATTAGAAACGAGCGAACATCATTACCCCTCAAATGAGGAGTATGCTCGTGATGTTAAAGAACGCATGGGGATTTCTCTAGATCTTGATCAAATCGATGAGAATCCTGGAAAACGTGCAGTTTCTAAGTTATGTTTGAATTCTTTATGGGGCAAATTTGGACAACGTCAAAACATGGGAAATACTGAATTTATTACTGAGCCTGCACGATTCTATGAAGTCTTACTCGACGACCGTCTACAAGATTTGAATATTATTTACGTTTCTGACAACATGGTGCAAGCTGATTATAAATTTAAAGACCAGTACGTAGAAAATAACCATAATACAAATATTTTTGTGGCTCTGTATACTACTGCTAATGCTCGTCTTCGTCTTTATGAAAATCTTTCAAAATTGAACGAGTCTGTAATTTACTGTGATACCGACTCTATTGTATATATCGATGATGGTAAAAATTCAGTTAAAACTGGTCATATGTTGGGAGAATGGACTGATGAGCTTAAAGGTGCCTACATTACTAAATTTTTAACTACTGGTCCGAAATCGTATTATTTCAAAGCGTCTAATGGTAAAGAGTGTACCAAAGTCAAAGGGTTCACTTTACATCATAAAAATGCATTGCAAATAAACGAGGCAGCTATGGAAAAATTAATTGATGGTACAGAAAAAATAATAGAAACTTTAGATACCGATCTAATTAAAAGAAATAAGACAACTAAGGAATTGCTAAGGATAAAGGAACAGGAGAAGAAATTGAGTTTTGATTTTGATAAACGGCTCATATGTCAAGATTACGACACTTTTCCTTACGGCTATTAGGTAGGGACCTATATCTGTGGCGCGACTAGAGTCGCGGGTGGCTGGTGGGACCACAGAAAGTATATAAATAACTATGTGTGTATTTGATTTTTTCTATCCCATAATCCTAAACATATTCCTATTCATATGAGGATTTTAGTATTTTTAAAAAGTACGATCAGGAGGAACCAATTTGTAAATATTTTTTCTAAAAAATGAAAAAAATAATTTTATAAGTTAAAAAAATAAAAATATAATTTTATAAGTTTCTAAAAAAAAAAAAAAAAAAAAAAAAAGTTTGAAAAAAATATTTGTTTGAAAAAAAAGTGAAAATATTTCTAAGTTTTAAAAAAAAAAAAGTTTGAAAAAAATTTGTTTTAAAAAAAAAAAAAAAAAAAAAAAAAGTTTGAAAAAAATATTTTCAAGTTTGTTAAAAAAAAATTTGAAAAAAATATTTCTGTTAGAAATATTTTTTTCTAAGTTTTGAAAAAAAAAAAAAAAAAAAAAAAAAGTTTGAAAAAATATTTTTAAGTTTGAAAAAAAAAAAAAAAGTGAAAATTTTTTTTTCAAGTTTGTAAAAAAAAAAGGTTGAAAAAAATATTTTCAAGTTTGTAAAAAAAAAAAAGTTTGAAAAAATATTTCTAAGTTTGAAAAAAAAAAAAAAAAAGTGAAAAAAATATTTTCAAGTTTGTAAAAAAAAAAAGTTTGAAAAAAATATTTCTGTTTGAAAAAAAAAAGTTTTAAAAAAATATTTCTAAGTTTTGAAAAAAAAAAAAAAAGTTAAAAAAAAGTTTTAAAAATATTTTTAAGTTAAAAAAAAAAGTTGAAAAAAAAAGTTTGAAAAAATATTTCTATGTTAGGTAGTTGTAAATATTTTTCGTATATGGACATCAGTTCGCCCGAGAGGTAGCGAATTCCCACCACGCTACGCGGGAAAGTCACTAGGCACACGGGCAAGTGTGCTGTAGTGACCCATATACTACTAATAATAATGAGTTAGATATTTGGTAAAATTTGTATACATTCTCATCTTTCAATAGAATTTTTTCAGTGTAATATGGTGTCTTTTTTACAGTTTGCCGCGTATTTTCCTGAAGAATCGGATAAAAATAGCAATAAATTTTTTGCTAAAAAATTAATAAAATTTATAATTAAATTTAGAAGTCTCATTGAAATATATTTTAAAAAATTTCCCAAGAAATATTCGTAAAATTTTTTTAAATGTTTGAAGGATTTTTCCATAGAATTTTTTATTATTTTTTTTTTCAAGAAAATTTTGAAATACTTACCTACCTATTTTCCTTTCAAAAAAACTTGTAGACGATTTTTTTGTGATTTTTGTTGTTGAATTTTTAAACCTTTTCCAAGAAAACTTTAAAGTTTACCTTCCTTGAAAATTTATAGGTACTTACCTCTTACTATTTGTCTCTATTTTCTTAAAAAAAGTTACCAAAGCTGTTGAAAAAAATTGAAAACTGAAATAATACTTATTGTGCAGTCAAAACCACCTAGACACTACAAGCCATGAAGTTAAATTTGGCAACCTTGCCGAAGACGGCCGACTTGAGCAATTGAAAATACGTTTTCTGGGCAAACGAAGTGTTTTTCGAAAAAATTGATGGGAACCAAAATTGTAGAGGGAAAAATTAACTTTCGTTTAGTGTATTCGGAATTTTGATTCGACTAATATTTCTCGAGTTACGGTCAAAAAACTGATTTGAAGATGGGCCGTCTACCAGATTTTCCCTATTTTCCCGGTCAAAGAAGCGATTTTCGTAAAAATTGATAAGAACAAACTCGATTTATTAGCAAAAACTGTTTTCTCAGATATGCAAATTTTCATATTTTCCTATTTCGCGGATAAACAAAGCGTTTTTCATGAAAATTGATAACTAAAATTGTAGAGCAGAAAAAATCCTTCAGTTTTAGTGCTTTTAAATTTTTTGATTCGACCAATTTTTTGAGTTATCGTCAAAAAACTATTTATTTTTTCATTTTCGAAGTCAACGACCCCTTTTTTGTGAAAATTGATAAAAAACCACAATTGTAGATCAAAAAATTTACTTTTGTTTTGTGTAGTCGGAATTTCGATTTGACGAATATTTCTTGAGTTAACGTCGAAAAACTGATTTTGAAAGTTGGCCGTCTACCAAATTTTCCCATTTTCCCGGTCAACGAAGCGATTTTCGTGAAAATTGATACGAACCAAAATTGTAGAGCGAAAAAAATCGTTTCACCCTAAAATTATTGAAATTTCGATTTGACGAAAATACCTCGATTTCTCAGCGTAAAATGTTTTCTTGGATATGCAAATTTTCACATATTCTCATTTTCCGAGCGAACGAAGCATTTTTCGTGAAAATTAATCTGAACCAAAATTGTAGAGCAGAAAATTTCCTTTCGTTAATGTGTTGTCAGAATTTCGATTCGATGAAATGCGACGTTGCCTTTCTACGTTCATGGCTTGTATCTCTAGGTGGTTTTGGTGCAGTGCATAAGGTCAATCTTCACGTATTTTTCATTTATTCGCACCTATTAATAAAATTCATATTTGAATAATTTCCTTGGATATTCGTTTCAAAAATCTCAGATGAAAATTTCAAAAAAAAAGATCAAAAAAAATCATTGAGAATAACAAATTCTTCTTCTTCAACTTTCAAAAGAAATAAATCTTCTCAGAAAAGAACTTTTTAGAATAAAAATGAATTTTTCAAATTGAAATAAACTCAGTTAGGTATTTTGGCAAAAGATTCTCTCATCTATTTTAAAGAAATAGATACCTAGGTCGTCTTTGAAAAAGTTAATTTTAAATGAAAAAAAAAAACTAATCAAAATAAATTCATTTTTTGTCCAAAAAAAAAAAATTGTGAGCGAAGAAAAGTCTCGCAAAAAATTTTTTGATTCCGAAAAATACGTGAGAAAATTTCGAATTTTTTCGGAGAAACAAAAAAAATTTGGAGTAAAAAATAGTGATTTTTTTGTAATTAAATGAATGTTGGAATTTTTATGAAAGAAAAAAATTTAAAAAATTCTCAACTTCTTTTGAGCAAATTTTTTAAAAATCTCAACTTATTGAAAAATAAAAGGATGACTAAAGTTGTGCAAAACATACACTCAGACTCAGAGCTGGCAAAACTGAAATTTATTAAGTTTTTTTTTTATATGAAAAAATCAAGACAATTTTTTTTGACAACCTCGCACGGCTTGCTTAGATGCTCGATTTTTTTTATTTCTCCAATATTTTGACTGCGCACTGTCCTTCAAAATATTGTCATGAGTCGGTAATTACTGGAACCGCAAATTGTTTTTCTTCATCAAACCATAATTGTTGACTAATTGACCAGGTTCCTGTTATATTTGCCGCAACTTGCAGGCAAAGGAGGTCTTTTGGAGTTATTATCCATTCGTTATGTTTTTTTATGAGTTTTAGAAGTGAACATTTAGCGTCTTGTTTCTTTAGTTCGTCAAAGGATTTTTTACCGGCATGCAAGTAAGTGCAAAACGTATTCCAAAGTTTGGACATGGCCCATCCGAATCTTGAAATTCTTCCCCAGTAATGATCAAAAAATTCTAACCGCAGCCAGAATCAATTATTTTATTCATTGGAAACCTTTTTTAGACGACAAAACAAATACTTCGTTTAAATTAATGATTAGGTTTGATTTAAACGAAGTATTTGTTTTGTCGTCTAAAAAGGGTTTCCAATGAATAAAATAATAATTGATTCTGGCTGCGGTTAGAATTTTTTGATCATTACTGGGGAAGAATTTCAAGTCTTCTGGAACCGGATAATTCAGAGCAAATGCTTCATGATTCAATGTGCGTAGATGGTTTTTAATATTTCGGATTCCTTGATCAATTACTTTTTTTATTACCTTAGGCGATCCATACATCTTTTTCTCATAACCCGTGAAGCATTGGCGACCAAAATACGCTAAAAAAACGATAGGAATACGTCAATTTTGCGACAGTAATACGCGTGGTAAAAACACTGTAAATTTCCCCTTTGTACCACCGTTTTGCGACCGTATTTTTGTCGCATGTACGTCAATAATACCACTCAATATTTACATAGTACTGACCTAATTTTTAATTTTAAAAACCTTTTAATCAATGTAATTAATGCTTAGAACAATCCCTAAACACATATTGTACCTAATAATCCCCAAAAAAATCGGAAAAAGAATAAAAAAATCTGCCGCCAGTGGGGCTCAAACTCTCGACCTCCCGCACTAGAGTCCTCTATTTTTGTACTAAGCCACCCCCTTACGTTGAAAGTATGCTCATAAAACGCTCATATAGACCACTCAATGCCTTCAGATTTTGGACTTATAAAAATTTTCAAAGTTTTTCAATTTTTTTCAACTGTTGAAAATTGTTTTACACTTTTTTAATCTTTTTGGACTTATAAAAAATTTTCAAAATTTTTCAGACTTTTGGACTTAAAAAATTTTTAAAAAATTTTCGATCGTTTTACTGACGTATTTGTGACGTATGTGCAACATTCATGAAAAATCGCTCTCGAGACCAGTGATGTCAGTAACGAAATTTTTTTTTCCGTTACGGTATTCGTTCCGTTACTGTAACTAAAAATCCTGAATTTCGTTATTTGTTACGTTACTTGGAACGAAAATGGTACCGACAGGGCCTTGTAACGTTATTTTTCAAGTAACGTTATTTTTTTCCCGTTCCGTTCCGGTTTTTTCGTTACAACATATTTTTTTCCGAAATAGCCAGAAATCATAAAAAATTGTTATCTTCATTTATCAATGTAAATTAATAACTATCAAGTCCAATAGAATAAAATAAACTTCAAGAACTAAAAAGAAAATAATACAAGTTTGGTGGTGTTGCTACCTACTTTCTGAAAAAATTACGTCGTAACAAAAAAAAACGGAACGGAACGAAACAAATAACGTTATTTGAAAAAATAACGTTACAAGGCCCTGGCAGTACCACAGTACCTACACATAAGTGTAAGTGAAATTAAGATTTTTCAAGAGAACAACTGCCAGTTACAACGAACCCAACGAACCAAAAGAACATTTCTGCGATTGGTAGTGCAGGCAATACAAAAAATAACGGAAAAAAGTAACGGAACGTAACGAAATTTTTTCGTTATTTGTTACGTTACATAAAGACCATTTTATTGTAACGTTATTATTTCGTTACACAATTTCTGTTCAAAAATAAAGTTACCGTTACCGTTCCGTTACTTGTAACGAAAAAAAAAAAAAAATCCGTTTTTTTTCGTTTTTCGTTACCGTTATCGTTACGTTCCGGCATCACTGCTCTCGACTAGAAAAAAGATTTCAAAATTTTTTTCAAACTTTTGAACTTGGAAAATTTTTTAAAATTTTTTTGATCGTTTTACTAACGCAAATGTGACGTTCATGAAAAATAGTATATGCGACAATATTACGTCCAATTCATGATCGTTTTACCGACGTATTTTTGACGTTTTTGAAACAGTGTATATGCGACAATATTACGTCCAATTCATGATCATTTTACTGACGTATTTGTGACGTATTTGAAAAATCGCATATGCGACAAAATTACGTCCATTTTATGAGCGCACATTTGACGTCTTTTCGACGTACTGTTCTACCGTCGTTTTTTATTGTCGCAAATGCTTCACGGGAAGCTGTCACTTCTTTATAGAAAATTTCGCATGTATCATGACCATGTTTGAAGGCGCAAGTTATGCCATTATTTTCCATTTCAATTTTGTGATTTTTTATTTGCTCGTCCTTATTTTTTATTTGCTCGTCCTTATTTTTTATTTGCTCGTCCTTATCGATCAACTGTTTTTTTAGTAACTGAACTTGTTCATATAGTGGCAATGTTGATGTTGTATTGGCATCTATTTCTATTTGAACGCGTGTGCTTTGTTGTGTACTTGTACTACTTGTGGGTATTAATGAACTTGAACCTCTAGTTCT
The DNA here is from genome assembly GCA_959613365.1 of Balanococcus diminutus. Classification (NCBI taxonomy): domain Eukaryota; kingdom Metazoa; phylum Arthropoda; class Insecta; order Hemiptera; family Pseudococcidae; genus Balanococcus; species Balanococcus diminutus. Next base: position 2,971,666 of record OY390715.1, read on the forward strand.
GGCATCTATTTGAGAAAATAAAGTACACATTACTACAAATATCAAACTGAAATTTTAAAACAGGTACCTAGGTATTTTGTTCGAACAAATTGACTTTTAATTAAACATAAAATTTTCAATTTTTCTTATTTGTTAGCAAATTTTTCAACATTTTCAACTCTTTTCACTTTTTTGTGGGGATTTTGTTCGACTGCAACTAAAACTTTCTAAAAAAATTTTTAAAATAATTTTTTCAAAATTTTTTGAACATTAAAAATTTTGTAACGGTTGTTGAAAACCATGATTACACAGAAAATGTATGTTTTTTCATTAATAATAATTTCAAGTTTTCTCAGAATTTTGGCCATCGATTTTAAACGAGTTGCAAAACGTTGAAAACAACAAAAATATTGAAAATTAATTGTTTGAGGGGGGGGGGGGGCTTAATGAGTCATTATTTCAGTGGGAATGGAAACATTTTGGTTATTTTTTTCGATAATTATTTTGGTTACTTTTTTTAAATTTTAGGTTACCTAGGTATAGGTACTTAGGTACTTAAATTACTATTTTTTTTCAAATTTTGCTCCAATGGGTATGTTTATTAAAAAAAAAAAAAAAAAAAAAAATGAAAATTGCTCTAGGTACCTGAATATTTCAAAAATTGAAAGATTTTTCATTCTAAAAAAAAAAAATAATAAAAAAAAAAATAGGAATACTAATTAATTATAAACCCCAGAAAAATTAAGAAATCTCTCCTCCTCCTCTTCGCAAAAATCATTTTTTTCGAGTAGTCAAAAAAAATTGGCAATTTTTTTATTTAAAAAAAAAAAAAAAAAAAAAAGAAACATTCTTCATTCCAAAAAATTAAAATATTTGTTATCAACTATTGAGGAAAATTACATGGATACTTTTAATCATTAATTTTCATGTTGGTGCGCCTATATAAAATGATGAAATTTGAGACTCCAACTTGTGGATTTAGGTCCCTAATGTCAAGAGGGTTCCTACTGTGGCTGCAATACTTCAACATTTTGTGAAGCACTCTTGTGTTAAAAAATCTTTAATGTCGAAAGAATGTGAAATCATTTTAAAAACGAAAAATTGTGGTATGTATTTTTTTGAAAATTAAAAAAAAAAAAAAAAAAAATTCCAAAAAAAAAATACAAAATTAATAATTTCTTCGAAAAAAAAAACTTCTCCAAAGAGTTAAAATATTTTTTTTATCTGTTTTTTCAATTGAAAAAATAAAAATGATGAATTTTTCACTATAAAATATTGACACATGTTTTTTCTAATAAAAAAAAAAAGTGAAAAAATGAAAAAAGTAAGATTTTTCTTCAAAAAAATTTAAATTATTTTTCTCTTCCATAAAATGTTTTCTTACTATTGAATAATGTTTTTTTCTTCAAAAATTTGCTGAAAAATTGAGTTTTTTTTTTCTTTGAAGAAAATGAAAGGTGTAACTATTTTATACCATTTAAAATAATTATGTGACTTTTTGGAAAAATTTGAGAAATTTTTATTTCATTACTTCAGTTTAAAAATTGAAAAATTTTTCATTCCAAGAAAATTAATATACTTTTTTGATTAGGTAGGTACATGCTGTGAAAAAACACACTTGGCACAGCCTGCTTTCATGTCTGTGTTTATCGAATAATTTATGTAAAAAAAATGGTAAACATGAAGAATTCACCCATTTAAAAAGAAAAAAATAATCTCAAGGAAAATTTTTCTGAGATTTTGTGAAAAAATTTCTGAAAATTTTACGGTGACATTTTCATAAAAATTTTGTGAGAAATTAACTCGAAATTTTGTAAAAAAAAAAAAAACGTTTTTTTAGCTTTGGAAAATTTTTTTATAAAATTTATAGAAAAACTTGAAATTTTGGAGTATTTTCTTTAGTTATTTAAACAGAAACTGGAAAGAAATATCTGAAATATTCAAAAGAAAATTTTTCCTGAAATTTTTCGGAAACTTCTAGATTTTTATGATGGATTTTCCAAAAATTAAGGGAAAAAATTAGTAAACATATTTTGAAAAATTGGCCAAAAATTTTGTAAAAAAAAAAGTAAGTCTTTTCTTGGGAGGCCTGATAGGTGGTATAGGCAAACCGAGGCCCAGCACTTTAAAAATTAGTATAAATTAATTGGTGTTGGTATCATAGCTAATTAATCAATGTCACCACAAAAATAGGGGGAGGAGAGCTGGGTCTCTTAACGCTAGCGCTGTATCATGGATTTCATTGCATTGAAAGTACATAAGGTTGAAGTAATAAAAAATAGGGAATTATTTACCCATAAAATGAAAAAATACGGAAGGGGGGAAAAGGCAAAATAAGGGCCACCCTAATATTTGTACATATATTAGCTTAAGAATATTGTATGTACGAGGTCTGGCTACGAAGTAATGATACGGATTTTTTTGCCGCGCTTGTGGTAACACTGCGAACCCAAAACTTCGCAAGCGTAATCCTTTATCCTTCCTTTATCGATAGACACATTGGAGACGTTCGTGGCATCATTTGTTCTCCAGCAATGTTGCATTTTGTAAGAACATGTTAGTGGTACTAGTTACAAAAATGGGTCTAGGTTATTTCAAAAAGTTGATCTAGTGAATTTCAAATTGCTGCGCGGGTAATTTGCAAAGCAAAAAATCGTTAAAAATGGTTTGTGATGAAGTCTTGAGTCATACTCAGATATTCCAAAAACATAAAATTTTTAAAAACGATCGAAAAAGCACCTTAGGGTGAGCCGCGAATTCACAATCCGTGTAAACTTCAAATAAACAAGAATGCGCAGCGCGTGCGCACTCTTATTCACCAAGATTGATGCCTAACCAGTTCGTATCACCAGAGTAGACGTGAACAACCCATTCCCACCCCAAAAAGCTCGACTAAGGGGCCTGAAAGTCCCTCCAGACGTTGTGCACACTTGGGTTCTCCATCACAATAATGCACCTTGCCCTCCTGCCTTCTACTCGACACAATTTTTGACCTCCAGAGACGTTCCTATGGCGCTCCAACCCCCCAACCCCCTCAATCTATCATTCTGTGACTTTTTTCTAATCCCTCGCTTCGAATAAGTCGTAAAAGGAACATATTTTCTGGGCGCGCTAGTCGTTCGAAAATTTGTAACGAGGCAGCTTGAGGGGGTATCACTTTAGGCGCTCCAGAGGGGTTAATAAAACTGGAAAATCCACAAAAATTTGTGTTTAGTTGTAGAAGGGTACTGCTTATAAGGTGATAACATCAAAGTTGAATAAATTTCAAAAATGTATTTTTTATGAATTTCGTATCATTACTTCGTAGCCAGACCTCGTACGTCTACCATACCTACTAAACCTCTTGTAGAATACAAGCTAGACCCACACAAATATTGGTAGAATCAGACGCAGGGCCGTAGAGAGCCAAAGCGGGCCCAGGACAAAAAAATTTCGTTTGAATTTTTTTTTTTTTTTTTTTTTTTTTTTTTTTTAGTGAATGAATTTTGTATTTGATATTTTGATATACCCATAGGTAGAGGTAGTCAATTTTTCAAAACCCTGCCAAATTTTCAGAAGTTTATCAATTTTTTGTATAAAAAAAAAATCAAAATCTCGAGCCCCCTCGGCAAAAATCCGGACCTGGGACAAATGACCCCAGTCAGGGCCGGCGAAAGCGAGGTGGGGCTCCAGGACAAAAAATTTTGGGGTCCCTTTTTTTCTAAAAAAAACACCTATTTATTTATTTTATTGAACAAATAAAAAAATTCTTCTGTACTAAAATAATTTCAAGAAAAAAAAGGTTCTCAAAGGAATTTGAAAAAAAAATTAATGTAAAGTAATAATTGACTAAATTTAAAAAAAAAAAAAATAAATAAAAGAATCAAAATTACTTCCACAAAATTATTCCCTGGGCAAATTTTTCAACTTAGGAAAAGTGAAAAAAAATTACTAAAATTTGAAAAATGATTTTTTTTAATGGATTATAAAAAATCGTTTTCAAAGGTAGGTATTAGAAAATGTTTTTACTTAATAAAGGAATTGAATAAATAATTTTTAAAAAAAACTTCTTGTTTCTATACAAAACTTGAACAAATTAAAATAAATTAAAAAGGTTTTCAATTTAAAAAAAAAAAAAAAAAATGAAAAAATTCTTTCATCCGAAATTCAAAAAAAGGGGTTTTCAATGAATTAAAAAAAAATGGTTCTCAAAGAAATTTGAAAAATTTTAAATGCAAAGAGATTATCTACCTAAATTTTAAAAGAACCTGCTTTTTATAAAAAATTAAAATTAAAAATTTTTTAGGAAAAGAAATTTTAAAAAATTGATAGAAAATTTAAGAAATTGAGACCTGTTTAAAAAAATTCTTTGCTAAATTTCCAAAAAAAAAGGTTCTCAAAAGAATTTGAAAAAAAAATTGATGTAAAGTAATTGACTAAATATCAAAAAATAAGAAGAATCAAAAAAACTTCCAAGAAATTATTCCCTGGACAAATTTTAGAAAAAAATAGTTGAGGGCTCAGTCTCACTTTTTTGGTAAGTACATAATTATAAAAGACTGAGCCCTCAACTATTTTTTTCTTCAAAATTTCTGCACATAGCGTAGTAGTTATATCAATGCATTCAACCCTAGGTGCAGAAAAGGGGAGGAAGGAGGCGGAAAGGGAGGCGGATTATTAAATTATATCATGATATTTTTTACCCACTGTTTCAATGTTTCGAGAATTTATATATTTAAAATATTAGGAGGGTGGTTAAATTAATTTATAGATATCAGTACATTTTTTACCTGATGTTTCAAGAATTTATTTTTAAGAAATTTTAAGAAAGTAGGAGAGTGATTAAATTAATTATGAAGTTATAGGTGACACAAGGGAGGCGGATTATCAAATCATTTTCAATAGTATATATCACAAACTTTTTTTACCGAGTATTTTGTTTGGTACACTTTTTGCTTTCAAACGTAGTTTTCATTGAGGTTGGGGAGGGCGGAGACTAATTCTTTTTTGAAGAATTTTTTTGAATAGATATATTATCGATAAAATATCTTACTATAATCTCGAAATTTTTGCTAACTACCTATAATTCGTCGATAATCTATCTATATATCAAAAGATAATTTTACGATTTAGGCGGAACTAACGCGACACTTTATCGAATTCGATATTCTGTCGATTTTTTATTTTGATAATTTGTCAATTGTGCTGCTCGGGCAATAATTAAAAAAAAAAGACTGAAATAAATGAAAAAAAATTATGGTTCAAAAATTTTTTAAAAATTGTTTAAAAAATGCGAAATGCAAAAAAAAAAAAAAAATTTACAACATTGGAAAAAAATTGCCTAAAATAAGGAATGTTTTTAAAAAATTTGTAAAAATTAAATGTAATTAATAAAAATTGATTAAGAATTTTGAAAGTTTATTAAAAAATTATAATGCAAAAAATCAAAGTTAAAACATGGGAAAAATGAAAATAAGACTTAATCCAATGAGTTGAAAAATTGAAAATTAATTTGAATGTTTTATATTTTGAGAAAATTTGAAAATTATTTTAAAATGTCCAAAATTTAAAAATTAAAAGTTTGAAAATTGAAAAAAAAAAAAAAAAAATCAGTTCATAAAGAAAATCAAAAAGTCTTGAAATTAAAAAAGATAATGATGATAAAGACCGATTAAGAATTTAGAAAGTTTGTTTAAAAGTTTGAAATAAAAAAAAAATAAAAAAAAGTTCAAAATAAATTTACTACCTAGGTAAATAAGTATTTTAAAAATCAAAAATGAAATTTAAAATTTCATTTTTTAAATGTTCTATTTTGATTACTTTCAAGTCACACAAATACAATCATTGTGAGTAGAACAATCAAATATTCGTTCGTTTAAAAAAAATAATAATTTTATAATAAGTTCGTAAAAACTGAATAAGAACAGCAAATCCGTAACCAATTTTGAACTATTTTTGAACTTTTCTTTTCAATTTTTGCGGTTATACAAAGTTATTGATAATGTTAATGTTATCAAGTTCTTCGAAGAGCGTCTATTTGCGCTCCCGAGAGCAGCTTTTTTCGCAATGATTCGGATATGCTCGGTAGTTTTCGTTTTTGAATTCGAAAGAATTTTGAATTTTTATTTTTTTTTATTTTTTCACAAAACATTACATTTTTATTGTTTTATTGAAACTGAAAGTTCCTTTATCCTTTTTCTTTTTGTGATTTTTTTTTTCTTTTTAGTTTTTTGTGATTTTTTAAAAATTAAAAAAAAAAAAATATGGATTTTTTTTAAATTAAAATTTTTTTGTACCTATGAAATTATTGAATATTGAGTTTTTGGAATTTTTCTTATTTTTCAGGAAGAATTTTCAATTTTTTAAATAGGTAGGTAGTTAATGTTGAATCACTTTTAGCAAAATTCTTTTCAAAATAATTTTTTGTATCAAACGTAAATTTGCAGATAAATAAAATAAAATATTCAAAATTGAAATTCTGTTGAAAATTAGGAAATCATACCTTCATTTTGTATAAAAAATCCTTTTGAAATGAAATTCTACAAATACAAACAGTTTTTAGAAAAATTAGAAAGAATTCAAATATTTTTCAAAAAATGTTTTTATTTTTTTGAAACTAAAAATGTATGTATCTTGAATAAAGGTTTGCAAAAATTAACATTTTTTATTTTTGTGTGCAAAAAATAAAAATGTAAAATATTTAAAAATCTGTAAAAAATTCTCAGTTTGAAAAACAAAAAAATTCGCAATAAGTGAACCTTTTTTTTTTATTTTACTGAAAATTTTCTAAAGAATTTTTCTTTAAAAAAATCGTTTTTTGGGGTAAAAAGTAGATCAAAATGAACTAGGTACGTACATATACAAAATGTATTTTTATTAAAATACTTGTACGTCATGCTTCGGTTTATTAGCTACAAGTGGTTAGAAAATTCAATGAAAAATTATTCTGTTTATAGATACGAAGGCGAATTCGTCAGAGGTTGGTTTCATGGATATGGAGTATTCTGGAGAGCCGATGGTATGAAATTTGAGGGCGAATTTCGAGCTGGAAAAATATGTGAATATGGTGAGACCCTCCCTACCCATCTTTAAAATGCTTCCACACAAAATCTAGGGTCGGTAAATTAGAATTTTTTAAGGTGTATCTCGATTTTTTTCAGAAAGGGTGAGATATTGTAAAATATGAGAATGACTATACTTACTCAGAAAAATAAAAACTACGAAAGTAATTATTTTTCTCCAAAGAATTGAAAAAATTTTCATGGCAAGAAAATTCAGAAATTTTCCCCAAATGAGTTGGGAGATTCTTCTCTTCAAAAAGTTGAGACAAAATTTTAAGAAGTTTTTTCTAAGATAAGTGATTTTTTCTAAAATTAGAGATTCACCTCCTCCCCCCACCCATAAATCAGAAAATTATTTAGATTGACTCAAATTAAATGGAGATATTTTTTATTGTAAACAATTCATAAATATTTTTTCCCCTGAAAATTTTGAAAAATATTTTCACTCCAAGAAAACAGGATTGAAAATTTTTTATAACAAAAATTTTAAAAATTTACCTACGCTCGTATCTTTTCCCCCGAAAAATTCAGATTTTTTTCTGCAAAAAAAAAATAACAATTAGTATTTTGGTAATTTTTTTAACATTTCAAAATATGAGAGATTTTTTCTCAAAAATTATTAAGAGATGGAGAAAAACTGAATTTTTCTCCAAAAAATTATGGCCATCATTTTTTTTCTCCATCAAAGTTTTTTTTTTAAATTTTATTTCAAAAAAGTTGGGTAATTTTTTTATTACAAACATTTTTAAAATTTGTTTTAAAAATGCATAGACAAAGTGTCAAGTTTTTTTCCTCTAAAAGAGACCTCTTTCTAGAAATAGAGCCCTTTCTACAAATTGAGAAATTAAACAAATGACTTTAAAGATTTTTGGAGATATTATTCGTTTTTATGTCAAAAAAATGATAAATTTTTATCCAGAAATATTTGAAGATTTTTACTAAAAACGTATGTTGAAAATTATTTTTACTCCAAGAAAATTGCATTATTCATTTTTTTACTACAAAAATTTGTGAAATATGCAATCATATTTTTACCGCAGAAAAGCTTGGATTTTTTTCCAAAAAATTAATATGTACCTAAAGAAAATTTAAGGATTTCCTCCTCAAAAAATTAATTGGGAAGTATTTTTACTTCAAAAAATTGAAAGATTTTTTCCCCCAAAAAAATCGATTAAAAATTATTTTAATAGGGCCCCAGCCTAGCTAATCCTATTTCTGACTGTTGAAATTTCGGATACAACTCGGGCACCTAAGCTACTACTAAGTTACGTAGCAGCCATGCACACATCTATTGTTTTTAATCGATATTAAGCTCGAATTAGTTACAGGTTTGGTAACCTATAAAGATGGTAATCACGGATTCCCACGAAACGAAGGCGACTTCATGAATTGTCGAATGATCAGTCGTAAGAACTGCAACGACGTGATTGAAAAAGCTCGCTGGGCTTCGCATTGTGCTCGAATGCAAATTCAATAAAATAACGAGAAGCGATTACAGTAACCTATACTTTTGCTGAAATTGGAATTGAATTAAGCTTAATGGACAATTGAGCATATTATGACAATTGACGAGATTACTAATTTATTTCAGCCATTTTAGTGCAGATCGTAAGAGATACCAATATTTGTTTCTAAAGCATACTTATAGACTTGGCCCTATTAAATAATAATGAGTTAGATATTTGGTAAAATTTTTATACATTCTCATCTTTCAATAGAATTTTTTGAGTGTAATATGGTGTCTTTTTTACAGTTTGCCGCGTATTTTCCTGAAGAATCGGATAAAAATAGCATATAAAATTTATAATTAAATTTTTAAATTTTCCAAATTATTCAACATTTGAAAAAATTCCTCAATTTTTCATGTTTTTTCTTTTTTGTACTTTTTGAGTAATTTTTCAAAGTTTTTCAATTTTTTTTTAATTTAAAAAAATTGTTATACCTACTTAGCATTTTTAAAAGGCTAGTCTCTTTTTTAAACTCTGTTTTCTTAAATTTTTCAATTTAAAAAAAAAATTAAGTTCAATGAAAATTACCTTAAATATTTTTCTTTGAAAGAAATACTTCAAACACCCGATAATTATAAAGAATTTTAATTAATTTTCATAATGAAAAATAAAACAAAATAAACTTACAATCTGTACACTAAAGCACCGATGATGGAAGTCACATTTTTTTCAACTTCGAGGTTTTTACGTTTTTTGAATTTTGGACACTTGTAGGTTCATAAACAATAAAAATCTCGAAGTCGATAAAAAAAATGGACTTCCATCATCGGTGCTTTAGTGTACAGCAATACCTATTTAAAATTTAAAACATTTTCACTAAATTGAAATTAAGCAATCAAAACAATATAACCCTGCATGAAATAATTAGTTGTCCGGATTTAAGAAGTGGAGAACTTTGTTTTAATGAAGCGGATCCGCTTCATTAAAACAAAGTTCTCCACTTCTTAAATCCGGACAACTAATTATTTTATGCAGGGTTATATTATTTTGATTGCATAATTTTATTGAATCTTTTAATTTATGTACAAAACTGTTCCTGATCTCCCACGTCTTCCAGTATGTGTATCAGTAATCATGGACGGAGAAATGCGACTCGAGAATCTTTTGACAAATTTCATCTCGCTGGAATTTATTATCTTTTAAAATTGCCGATAAATCTTTTCTGGCTGTTTCTCGTCTTTCATAAATATCGGAATTTTGTTCTTTACTGGACCGAAGTTTTTAAAAAAAATTTTCATCGATTCTGATGTCGGACCAACCATCGAAATACTGAAAACAATTGTGGTAGTTTTGGGAAACGTAAAAATCTTCGGTAGATCTCTTATCATAATTCTGTCCTTTTTTCCAAAAACTACTGAGGGTTTCACACATTTGTCCGAAAATTTGCGCTATACAAGAACATTTTAAGAGAGCCTGTAAATAAAAGAAATGGTACAATTTTAGATTTTAGATAATCCAATTAGCCATTTTTTGAATAAAATTTTCTGGGGGAGAATAGTTGGCGTTAGGCAATTTTGTATACCTACTCCAGAGGATGGGGAGGGACTAGCTCCTAGTTTTCACAGCGGCGTTTAGTGATTGAGCTGAATTTTATGAGTCCAAAACTATACAAACGCCTAATATGCGAAATTCGAGAGGAGGGGAGGGTCCAATCGAAATTTTTTTAATAACCAAACTTATTTTTAGGGCCCTAATCTACAACTTTTGTTTGAAACATTTTTCAATTCAACCCCTCTCACCCTCCCAATTTTCCATAACAAGTGTCTTCGTACTAATATGCAAAATTAGGGGGAGGGGAGGGTCCAATCGAAATTTTTATGATGACCAAAATTACTTCTAAGATCCCAATCTAGAACTTTTGTTTGAAAATTTTTTCAATTCGAACCCTCCCTCCTCTCCAATTTTTCATATCAATACATAGATACTCATTATTAAAAATTGGGGAGTAGTAAGGGTTGAATTGAAAAAATTTTCAAACAAAAGTTCTAGATCAGGATCTTGGAAATAATTTTGGTCATAATAAAAATTTCGATTGGACCCTCCCTTCCCCCTTAATTTTGCATATTAGTACGAAGACACAATTGTTATTGAAAATTGGGCGGGTGTGAAGGGTTGAATTGAAAAATTTTCAAACAAAAGTTGTAGATTAGGGCCCTAAAAATAAGTTTGGTCATTATAAAAATTTCGATTGGACCCCTCTCTTCTCTCTAATTTCGTATATTAGACGTTTATATAGTTTTAGACTTACTTAAAAAAAATTCAGCTCAATCACTAACGCCGCAGTGAAAACAGAACTAGGAGCTAGTTGGGGAGGGACAAAAAATTCTTAATGTTATTCTCCATTTTTAAAGCACCATTATTATGCAAAACTATAGCATACCTAACCTACTTAAGCCTACTAGAAGTGACGTCGTTATGTTCTGCTTTTCAAACGGATGGGATCGTGCTAAATGCAGATGGCCTCAGCAACATGACGTCATCAAACTGTATGGTGGACTTGAAAATTTTCTATTAAAATGAAAGTGATATTATAGGTTTATTTACATTTTTGTTGTAGGTAGGTGATTGAATTATTAATGACGAAATATTTGTATTTTTCAAGTTTTAATGCAAACATTTTACATTGCAGCTTATACCTATTGTGAAAAACAAAAACCTTGGCTTGGAAGGAAAATGGCGGCTGTCTTTGCCTGTATTCGTATAGAGCCTTATTTATTTTGGGGTAAGGCTCTATACGAATACAGGTAAGGACAGTCGCCATAAGTTCTCTTGTGGTTTTCCTTTAAAAATGATACTTTTCGAGTTATTGAAGAAATAGCGGATTGTTTTTCACCAAAATGATAATAATTCGCCATATTGGAATGGTAAAAGCCATATTGAATTCAGCAAACACCAAACAGGCAAGCAAACATGTCAAATTGCTTTCAAAAAAGAAAAGTACCTCCGGAGGTACTGTGGGATTCCAACAGATTATGTACAGAACGGAGTCACAGAAATTTACCTCAAACAACATTTTCACTTCCTGTTGGTAACCTCTATACAAAAACCGCTCTGGCCCAGAATTGAACATAACGGCAGCAAGATCGCGATTTTGCAATTATACCCCCGTTTTGCAATTACCCCGCTATACCTTACTCAGCTATAATATTACTTTATCATTGTAAACTCACCAGTATCGGCAAATGGCCAAAGAATTAAAACGCACATAGTAAAAATCGAGAAAATAGCAGGCTGCATTTCAATAATGGGAAATTCAAGCAACGAAGGATAGTAGGTTAGAAACAATAAGTATCCCTGTTGCGCGTAAGGTGAACGATTGCGAATGGGTATGAATTCCATTCATATCATTTTTCAACTTTGAGATGAGACGGAATCGATATTGATATCCTCAACTATTGATAAGCGATATAATTAAAAAAAAAATTATTTCGCTAGAAATGTTAGAGGTATAGTAAGTACATAATCCTCATGTATCGCCAACAAGTATTATCAACATTCCTTTCGGACCATTGATAAGAATGAAGAAATACCTTAATATTTTACAAATAAGGCAGCTCGTTCTCTAAGCGAATTTAATTTAAAATCTTGAGTGATAAGATTGTACCTAATTAGTATGTACTATACTTGGGAGGCCTGATAGGTGGTATAGACAAACCGAGGCCCAGCACTTTAAAAATTAGTATAAATTAATTGGTGTTGGTATCATAGCTAATTAATCGATGTCACCACAAAAATAGGAGGAGGAGAGCTGGGTCTCTTAACGCTAGCGCTGTATCTTGGATTTCATTGCATATCGTTTTCAAAGATAGGTATTAGAAATTTTTTTTACTTAATAAAGGAATTGAATAAATAATTTAAAAAAAAAACTTCTTGTTTCTATACAAAACTTGAACAAATTAAAATAAATTAAAAAGTTTTTCAACTTAAATAAAAATGAAAAAATTCTTTCATCCGAAATTCAAAAAAAAAGGGGTTTTCAATGAATTAAAAAAAAATGGTTCTCAAAGAAATTTGAAAAATTTTAAATGCAAAGAGATTATCCACCTAAATTTTAAAAGAACCCTGCTTTTTATAAAAAATTAAAATTGAAAATTTTTTAGGAAAAGAAATTTTAAAAAATTGAAGGAAAATTTAAGGAATTGAGACCTGTTCAAAAAAATTTTTTGCTAAATTTCCAAAAAAAAAAAAGGTTCTCAAACGAATCTGAAAAAAAAATTGATGTAAAGTAATTGACTAAATATCAAAAAATAAGAAGAATCAAAAAAACTTCCAAGAAATTATTCCCTGGACAAATTTTTCAACTTAGAAAAGTGAAAAAAAATTTACCAAAATTTGAAAAATGAACTTTTTTAGTGGATTAAAAGAAATCGTTTTCAAAGGTGGGTATTAGAAAAAAAATTTATAATAAAGGAATTGAATAAATTGAAGAAAAAAAAAAGAAAGAAAAACTTCAATAAAACTTGTTTCTGTACAGAACTTGAACAAATTAAAAAAATGAAAAAGTTTTTCAATTAAAAAAAAAAAAAAAAAAAAAAAAAAAAAAAAATGAAAAAATTCTTTCATCCGAAATTCAAAAAAAATGTTTTTTCACTGAATTTGAAAAAAAGTGGTTCTCAAAGAAATTTGAAAAAATTTTAAATGCAGAGAGATTAGGTAGCTACCTAAATTTCAAATAAAACCTGATTTTAAAAAAAATTTAAAAATTTTTTGGGAAAAGAAATTTTAAAAAATTGAAGGGAAATTTGAGAAATTGAGACCTCTTCAAAAAAAATCTTTGCTGAATTTCCAAAAAATAAATAAATAGATGAAATAAAATTAAGTTCTCAAAGGAATTTGAAAATTTTTTGAATAAAAAGACGATGCACAAAAGAAATATTCAAAAAAATGTTTTTTCACGAAATTTGGAAAAAAACCTCGCAGAAATTTTAAAAAATCGAAAATTAAAGAAAGGTCGAAAAAAACGTTTAGCTGAAATTCAATTTGTTTCTTGATTTTATCCAATTTTATTCTATTGAGAAAAATTTTTTCAAATTCACTTTAAAATAATTTACTTTAATTATGTGGGACTGTGGTAGTGTGGTCGCGTTGTTTAGATTGAGTTGAAAGTATAGATTTACCTAACTGGGTGTTGATCTTCTTATTTTTTTGATGGCGTTTCTCCATACAGGATCGGATAACTCTGTTATTCCGGCATCTTCGTTCGGATCGTTTACGGTTCCGTAATACAAAACCGTTTTGGTGGCTCGATGGTAAACGAAGAATCTTTGTTTACCATCGAGCCACCAAAACGGTTTTGTATGCCATGTTCCATTATGATACCGGTACTATGAGCAACCTGATCCACTTTGCAATTAATTCCATCGATCATATTGCGAAAATTACAATTAACGGTGAACATCTCGCGAATTCCGAAATTTTCAAGCTGGGTAGTCACCTCTTGGGAAAACTTGATGGTAAATCGAGGCATGTACAGTTCGACGTATTCGGTGGTTCGGTTGGCAGTCTCTTTTATGATCGTTCTGATCGTATCGGCGGTGATGGAAGTTACGAAATCGGTGAGGTTTTTTTTCTCGTTATATGGAAGGACTAAAAAGAGAGAATAGTTGTCGTCGCCGAAGACTATTTCGCCAGCTTGGACGCCTAGGGAGGTGATATTGGCGTAGGGCATTTCGGTGGTTCGGTGCATCAAGCGTGCTATGGACGTGTGTTACCGTTATCCATGTAGAATAATTCGCTGTAAAATTAATAAAAATAGTCTCGAATGATGTACGAAACTGAAGCAATTTTTTTTGAGTGTGGGATGTGTAACAGTCACTCAGATATTTTGTTTAAAAATTTTTCTTTAAAAAATTCTCTAATTTTTTTAATTTTTTTTTTTTTTTCAATAAAAACTTTTATAAACTTTTCTTATTGAAAATTTTTTTTATTGAGAAATATTATTGTTGGAAGAAAATTGTTTCCAAAAAATTTTTCACTTGAAAATTCTCTTGAACCCCCACTTTTTAAATAACGATTTCGTCGAGATTTGAAGGGAAATTTTCAACGGTATGAAGAAAAATGAGATTTTTAAAAGAAATTTTCAACAAAAAATTCAAGAATTTTTAAATTTTGATGAATTTAATTTTTTTTGGACATTTTTGAAAGAATTCTGCATAGAAAATTGTTCTCACGAATTGAAATATTTTTGAGAGTATTTTCAATGAGGAAATTTCAGTTCTAATTTTTCATGGAATTTTTTCAATTTTTATTTTCAAAATAATTTCTTTATTCAAGTAATTTAAAAATGAAAAAAAAAATGTAATAAACTTTTTTAAAAAAATCAAGTTTTTTGAAAAATTTTCCAAAAAGTTGAGAGAGGGAAATGATTGAAAAAAAATGTAAAGAAAAATGAGAGGTTTACGTATGCACAAAATTACTTCAACGTTTAAAAAAATCGAACTTCGTTTTAAAAAGTTTTGAAGGTGGAGGGGGGATTCAAGAAAATTTTAAGCGAGCAACTTTTTGTAAAATGAACAATTATTTTTCTTTCAACAAATTTTATTTTGCAATAAGATCTTTTCTAAAATAGTTTTTTTTTTTTTTTTTTTTAAATGAAAAATTGAATCGTCACAGCTTTTTTGAAAAAAAAAAAATATATATATATGAAAGGGATTTTTAAAATGAAAATTATGAAAGAAAAATATTCAAAAAATATATCTATTAAGAAAAATGTGAGTTTTTTGAAAAATTAAGATGAATTTCTTCAAAAATCTCAGAATTGATCAAAGCTATTTCTCAGATTTTAATAGGAAATTTTTAAATAAAATTCCACTCACTTCGACATATTCTTCTTGAAAATCTTGTGATGAAGATAAATGTATAGTAATCGACAGTACGAATGTAATATAAAGATAATTAAGCATTTTGCAATTAAAATTTGCTTAAATTTTTAAGTTTACATATTTCGTGAAATATTTCACTCGGTTATTGAATAAAAATATGCAAAAAATCAACTTGTAGGTCTAGGTATCAATGCGAAAATTATTTAATATTTCAATCTAAAGTATATTTGGTGAACTGATAACTAAAATGATTAGAATTGGAATGCAGTTCTTATATACAGTAAATTTTTTCCCACCCGAGCGGCACACTCGATCGATAATATCGGAAGATGTAACGTATCGATAAAAAATCGTTTGAAAATCTATAGATGTTCTCACGATATTATAAAGATTTATCGGTACAACTTCATAGGCAAAAAATCTAAAATTTTTGAGAGTATTTTCAATGAGGAAATTTCAGTTATAATTTTTCATGCAATTTTTTCAATTTTTATTTTCAAAATAATTTCTTTATTCAAGTAATTTGTGACATTGCTGGAAAAGGGGGTCTAGTAAAATAAAAATAAAATAAAAATAAAATTTCCAGCTTGGAAGGAAGAGGAACGAGAATCAGCGATTAACCTATCTCTATACCTAGGATGATTAATAAATGGGATTTTAGGATAACGTGTTAGGTGGGATAAACTAGCTCAAGGAATAAGGAAAAAATAAGTAGGTACGTTTTGGGAATGTTGACAAGGATAGAAAAAGCAATGCCACGCAGATAAGAAATACCCTACACCTACACACGTAAATAAATAAGAGAAAAAATAAATAGAAAAGAAAAAAACACGTATCAGGTAGGTATCGACCTACCTGACATATCTACTATCTAAATCATAACGATTAAATCTAAGAATTCCTAAATCTTAGTAACCAAGATGGCAACTTTCAAAACTCAAAAAAAAAGAAAAAGAAAAAGAGATCTGAATAGATCATATCGAAATTAGAATATAATTAATTTTTTGAACCTGATCAGATGATCAATTTTGGCTAGAAAAATAACGTGTGACTCCATGATGGAGTATTTCGAAGATTAAAACTACATTCTAAAACTACTGGGGAATTTTGGGGGAACGAAAAAAAAAAGGAAAAAAATCGAAGCACTACCACTCACCTAGCCCATGGCTAAACTACCCTAGCCAAGCATTGGCAAGACAACTCAAAATTCACGAAAATAAAAATTCACTTCTAAAACTCCAACTCATGTAAAAATCTGTATTCTCAAATTACATTATTTCTGTACAACGATGTACGAGCTGAATTTCGATAATAATACGAATGCGAAATAAAACTACAATTAGGTATAATCTCGTTAGACGAATCTTCACCTATCGGATGAATTTATAACGTATTTAAAAGTAGATTACGAATACGTAACGAATATCTAACGAATAAGGCCTACTTTCAATATCACAAATTTAAAAATGAAAAAAAAAAAAAAATGTAATAAACTTTTTTAAAAAAATCAAGTTTTTTGAAAAATTTTCCAAAAAGTTGAGAGAGGGAAATGATTGAAAAAAAATGTAAAGAAAAATGAGAGGTTTACGTATACACAAAATTACTTCAACGTTTAAAAAAATCGAACTTCGTTTTAAAAAATTTTGAAGGTGGAGGGGGGATTCAAGAAAATTTTAAGCGAGCAACTTTTTGTAAAATGAACAATTATTTTTCATTCAACAAATTTTATTTTGCAATAAGATCTTTTTCAAATATATATATATATTTTTTTTTTAAATAAAAAAATTGAATTGTCACAGCTTTTTTGAAAAAAAAAAAAAATATATATGAAAGGGATTTTTAAAATGAAAATTATGAAAGAAAAATATTCAAAAAATATATCTATTAAGAAAAATGTGAGTTTTTTGAAAAATTAAGATGAATTTCTTCAAAAAATCTCAGAATTGATCAAAGCTATTTCTCAGATTTTAATGGGAAATTTTTAAATTACTTAAAATAATTATACCTATTTTTAATTTGTCTCATCTAAAAATTTTACGTACGTATGAAGAAATTTTTCAAAAAAAATCTTGTGTTTTGAGGAGAATTTTTTGGAAAAATTGAAAGAAAATAAAGAAACCCTTCAACAGAAGTTTTCAAGATTTCTAAGTTTTTCAAAGAATGAAATTTAATATGTTTTCTCAATTTTAAAAAAAGCGATGGAAAAATAAGTAGATTTTGCCAAAGTACCATACTTTTTTTGGATTTTTAAAAGAATATAAATTTTTCACTCATTTTCTCCAAAAATATTTTTATCCTGCAAAGAAATTTTCCAGAAAATTTTTTTTATGGGAAAATCCCAATTCTCTTGAGGAATTTTTTATGGAGAAATTTTTCAAATATTAAATTTTTCAAAACTAATAAGGTAGGTAGGTACTTAGTTGTTTCAAAAAAAAAAAAAAAAAAAAAAAAATTGATGAAAACTTTTTTCCAAATAAAACGTGAAAAAATTTCGAAATAAAATCTGTAAAATATGTTGGATTTTTTTTTTTCAAATAAAATTTAAGAACAATTATTCAGTAGATAAGTAGAATCTGATAGATTTTTCCAACATTTTTTCTCAAATGTTTCTCAAATAGAAAATTTTACCTAGGTACCTTAAAATTCTTATCAAAAAATAACGTACGTAGTAAAAATTTATTGATTTTTCGCATCTGAAGAAATTAAAAAAAATTGATTTTCTTCACCTACTCTGAGTACCTAGCTACCTACCTAATTTTCAAAAACTTTTAAAGAAAGAAATGTTGAAGAATAAATTAGAGACTAAATATAAAAATTATTTCAATAATTTTTTTACGGAGCATCATATTATTTTGGTCTAAAAAAATTTTCATCAACTATTTCTCGAAAAATAATTTTTTGAAAATAATTTTTTTACCAAAATTTTAAAATAACTTGAAAAAAAGAAGTATTTGTGAATTTTTTCCTAGATTAAGATCCAAGAACATTTCAAAAAATTATTCTGATATTTTTTTCAAGAAAATCTTTCAATGAGAAAAACTTTTTTAAATGATTTTTTTTTTCAATTAAATTTTTCAAATAAATCAAACGAGAGTTACAAAAAAAAAAAAAAAAAAAAAAAAGTTTCAAGAGGAATTTTTTAAGACTTTAAAGAAATTTTTTCAAAATTTTAGAAACGGTTCAAATAAACATTATTTTTGAAGAAAAATTAGAGCTTTTATGCCTAGAAAAAATTATTATAACAAATTTTTTATTAAAAAATATCATTTTTTCCAGAATTTTTTCATTTTTTTTTCCAAAAACATTTTTCTTATAAATTTTTTTTGCAAAAATTTTAGTATCTTTTTTTGAATGATTTTTTTAAAAAGATACCTACTTACTTCATTCGAATTTTCTCAGAAAAAAGGGAGATTTTTAGTATCGATAAAACACCATACTACATATACATATGCAATTCTTACTATTTAGTTTTCTTTTTAATGAACCTGGTCTCAAAAATGGCATTAAAATAGGAACAACTCTCCAATATGAATCGAGTGTGGGAGGGTGGAGGTGGAAGTTAAATTTTCAAAAATTGTTTGAAAAACCAATTTTTGAAAATTTAAAACTTTCGAATTCAAAAATTAAAGAATTTTGAATAATTTTTTAAAAATCGGGCTTTCAAATAATTTTAAGTAACTTTAACTTCTAATGAATTCGAACTTTCAAACTACTTTTTAGAAATTCGACTTCGAATTATTCCAAATAATTTTCAAAAAAATTAGACTCTGCAGTATTTTACAAAATTCGAATCGTTTCCGAAAATTTGACTTAAATTTGACTTTCGAATAATTTTTCTTGAATTCAATGTAGTTAATGTTAAATCACTTTTTGCAAAATTCTTTTCAAAATAATTTTTTGTATCAAACGTAAATTTGCAGATAAATAAAATAAAATATTCAAAATTGAAATTCTGTTGAAAATTAGGAAATCATACCTTCATTTTGTATAAAACATCCTTTCGAAATGAAATTCTACAAAGACAAACAGTTTTTAGAAAAATTAGAAAGAATTCAAATATTTTTCAAAAAATGTTTTTATTTTTTTGAAACTAAAAATGTTTGTATCTTGAATAAAGGTTTGCAAAAATTAACATTTTTTATTTTTGTGTGCAAAAAATAAAAATGTAAAATATTAAAAAATCTGTAAAAAATTCTCAGTTTGAAAAACAAAAAAAATCGCAATAAGTGAACCTTTTTTTTTATTTTACTGAAAATTTTCCAAGAGAATTTTTCTTTAAAAAAATCGTTTTTTGGGGTAAAAAGTAGATCAAAATGAACTAGGTACGTACATAATATATAAAATGTATTTTTATTAAAATACTTGTACGTCATGCCTCGGTTTATTAGCTACAAGTGGTTAGAAAATTCAATGAAAAATTATTCTGTTTATAGATACGAAGGCGAATTCGTCAGAGGTTGGTTTCATGGATATGGAGTATTCTGGAGAGCCGATGGTATGAAATTTGAGGGCGAATTTCGAGCTGGAAAAATATGTGGATATGGTGAGACCCTCCCTATCCATCTTTAAAATGCTTCCACACAAAATCTAGGGTCGGTAAATTAGAATTTTTTAGGGTGTATCTCGATTTTTTTCAGAAAGGGTGAGATATTGTAAAATATGAGAATGACTATACTTATTCCGAAAAATAAAAACTACGAAAGTAATTATTTTTCTCCAAAGAATTGAAAAAATTTTCATGGCAAGAAAATTCAGAAATTTTCCCCAAATGAGTTGAGAGATTCTTCTCTTCAAAAAGTTGAGACAAAATTTTAAGAAGTTTTTTCTGAGATGAGTGATTTTTTCTAAAATTTGACATTCACCCCCCCCCCCCCCCCCAACCCAAAAATCCGAAACTTATTTAGATTGACTCAAATTAAATGGAGATATTTTTTATTGTAAACAATTCATAAATATTTTTTCCCCTGAAAATTTTGAAAAATATTTTCACTCCAAGAAAACAGGATTGAAAATTTTTTATAACAAAATTTTTAAAAATTTACCTACGCTCGTATCTTTTTCCCCGAAAAATCCAGATTTTTTTCTGCAAAAAAAAAAAAAATAACAATTAGTATTTTGGGAATTTTTTTAACATTTCAAAATATGAGAGATTTTTTCTCAAAAATTATTAAGAGATAGAGAAAAACTGAATTTTTCTCCAAAAAATTATGGCCATCATTTTTTTTCTCCATCAAAATTTTTTTTTTAAAATTTTATTTCAAAAAAGTTGGGTAATTTTTTTATTACAAACATTTTTAAAATTTGTTTTAAAAATGCATAGACAAAGTGTCAAGTTTTTTTCCTCTAAAAGAGACCTCTTTCTAGAAATAGAGCCCTTTCTACAAATTGAGAAATTAAAAAAATGACTTTAAAGATTTTTGGAGATATTATTCGTTTTTATGTCAAAAAAATGATAAATTTTTATCCAGAAATATTTGAAGATTTTTACTAAAAATGTATGTTGAAAATTATTTTTACTCCAAGAAAATTGCATTATTCATTTTTTTACTACAAAAATTTGTGAAATATGCAATCATATTTTTACCGCAGAAAA
This sequence comes from Balanococcus diminutus, assembly GCA_959613365.1. Taxonomy (NCBI): domain Eukaryota; kingdom Metazoa; phylum Arthropoda; class Insecta; order Hemiptera; family Pseudococcidae; genus Balanococcus; species Balanococcus diminutus. The sequence continues at coordinate 2,992,607 of OY390715.1, forward strand.
GCTTGGATTTTTTTCCAAAAAATTAATATGTACCTAAAGAAAATTTAAGGATTTCCTCCTCAAAAAATTAATTAGGAAGTATTTTTACTTCAAAAAATTGAAAGATTTTTTTCCCAAAAAAAATCGATTAAAAATTATTTTAATAGGGCCCCAGTCTAGCTAATCCCATTTCTGACTGTTAAAATTTCGGATGCAACTCGGGCACCTAAGCTACTATTAAGTTACGTAGCAGCCATGCACACATCTATTGTTTTTAATCGATATTTAAGCTCGAATTAGTTACAGGTTTGGTAACCTATAAAGATGTTAATCACGGATTCCCACGAAACGAAGGCGACTTCATGAATTGTCGAGTGATCAGTCGTAAGAACTGCAACGACGTGATTGAAAAAGCTCGCTGGGCTTCGCATTGTGCTCGAATGCAAATTCAATAAAATAACGAGAAGCGATTACAGTAACCTATACTTTTGCTGAAATTGGAATTGAATTAAGCTTAATGGACAATTGAGCATATTATGACAATTGACGAGATTACTAATTTATTTCAGCCATTTTAGTGCAGATCGTAAGAGATACCAATATTTGTTTCTAAAGCATACTTATAGACTTGGCCCTATTAAATAATAATGAGTTGGATATTTGGTAAAATTTGTATACATTCTCATCCTTCAACAGAATTTTTTGAGTGTAATATGGTGTCTTTTTTACAGTTTGCCGCGTATTTTCCTGAAGAATCAGATAAAAATAGCAATAAATTTTTTGCTAAAAAATTTATAAAGTTTATAATTAAATTTTTAAATTTTCCAAATTATTCAACATTTGAAAAAATTCCTCAATTTTTCATGTTTTTTCTTTTTTTTACTTTTTGAGTAATTTTTCAAAGTTTTTCAATTTTTTTTTAATTTTAAAAAATTGTTATACCTACTTAGCATTTTTAAAAGGCTAGTCTCTTTTTTAAACTCTGTTTTCTTAAATTTTTCAATTTTTTTAAAAAAATTAAGTTCAATGAAAATTACCGTAAATATTTTTCTTTGAAAGAAATACTTCAAACACCCGATAATTATAAAGAATTTTAATTAATTTTCATAATGAAAATTAAAACAAAATAAACTTACAATCTGTACACTAAAGCACCGATGATGGAAGTCACATTTTTTTCAACTTCGAGGTTTTTACGTTTTTTGAATTTTGGACACTTGTAGGTTCATAAACAATAAAAATCTCGAAGTTGAAAAAAAAATGGACTTTCATCATCGGTGCTTTAGTGTACAGCAATACCTATTTAAAATTTAAAACATTTTCACTAAATTGATGGATACATAATAATAAATGAAAAATAAAAAAAATAAATAAAAAAAAATATTTGGAGGTAAGTCATTTATAAAAAATATTACTACATAACCCTAATACAATGCATCCAGTTTCTTAATAATAGATTATTCACGGACATACATTTGATTCAATATTTCCATCTCTCATCAAAACGCGAGCTCTAAAACCAATCGAATCTAAGATAAGGTTTAGTATTGAGGGATCCGCTTCATTAAAACGAAGTTTTCCACGTATGAACTCCGGACACCTAATTTCATGCAGGGTTACATTGTATCGAAAGGCTAATTTTACTATATCTTTTAATTTATGTACAAAACGGCTCCTGATCTCCCACGTCTTCCAGTATGTGTAGCAGTAATCATGGACGGAGAAATGCGACTCGAGAATCTTTGAACGAATTTCATCTCGCGGGTATTTATTATCTTTTAAAATTGCCGATAAATCTTTTCTGGCTGTTTCTCGTCTATCATAAATATCGGAATTTTGTTCTTCACTGGACTGAAGTTTTTTAAAAATTTTTTCATCGATTCTGATGTCGGACCAACCATCGAAATACTGAAAACAATTGTGGTAGTTTAGGGAAACGTAAAAATCTTCGATAGATCCCTTATCATAATTCTGTCCTATGTTCCAAAAACTACTGAGGGTTTCACACATTTCTCCAAACAGTTGCGCTATACAAGAACATTTTACCGGAGCCTGTAAATAAAAGAAATGGTACAATTTCAGATTTTTGATAATCCAATTAGCCATTTTTTGAATAAAATTTTCTGGGGGAGAATAGTTGGCGTTAGGCAATTTTGTATACCTACTCCAGAGGATGGGGAGGGACTAGCTCCTAGTTTTCACTGCGGCGTTTAGTGATTGAGCTGAATTTTAAGAGTCCAAAACTATACAAACGCCTAATATGCGAAATTCGAGGGGAGGGAAGGGTCCAATCGAAATTTTTATAATAACCAAACTTATTTTAGGATCCTAATCTACAACTTTTGTTTGAAACATTTTTCAATTCAACCCCTCTCACCCTCCCAATTTTCAATAACAAGTGTCTTCGTACTAATATGCAAAATTAGGGGGAGGGGAGGGTCCAATCGAAATTTTTATAATGACCAAAATTACTTCTAAGATCCCAATCTAGAACTTTTGTTTGAAAATGTTTTCAATTCGAACCCTCCCTCCTCCGCAATTTTTCATATCAATACATAGATACTCATTATTAAAAATTGGGGTAGTAGTAAGGGTTGAATTGAAAAAATTTTCAAACAAAAGTTCTAGATTAGGATCTTGGAAATAATTTTGGTCATTATAAAAATTTCGATTGGACCCTCCCTTCCCCCTTAATTTTGCATATTAGTACGAAGACACAATTGTTATTGAAAATTGGGCGGGTGAGAAGGGTTGAATTGAAAAAATTTTCAAACAAAAGTTGTAGATTAGGGCCCTAAAAATAAGTTTGGTTATTAAAAAAATTTCGATTGGACCCTCCCCTCCTCTCGAATTTCGCATATTAGTACGAAGACACTCAATATTGAAAAATTGGGGAAGGAGGGGTTCAATTGAAAAAGTTTTCAAACAAAAGTTGCAGATTAAGATCCTAAAAATAAGTTTGGTCATTATAAAAATTTCGATTGGACCCCTCTCTTCTCTCTAATTTCGTATATTAGACGTTTATATAGTTTTAGACTTACTTAAAAAAATTCAGCTCAATCACTAACGCCGCAGTGAAAACAGAAATAGAAGCTAGTTGGGGAGGGACAAAAAATTCTTAATGTTATTCTCCATTTTTAAAGCACCATTATTATGCAAAACTATAGCATACCTAACCTACTTAAACCTACCAGAAGTGACGTCGTTATGTTCTGCTTTTCAAACGGATGGGATCGTGCTAAATGCAGATGGCCTCAGCAACATGACGTCATCAAACTGTATGGTGGACTTGAAAATTTTCTATTAAAATGAAAGTGATGATTTAAAAGAAAAGGAGGGACCCAATTAAAACAAATTTTCAAACAAAAGTTGTAGATTAAGACCTGAAAAATTGTAGAATAAGTTTCTGAGAACAATTATGATAATTACAAAAACTTTGATTGCACCTGTCACACCGCCCCAATTTTGAATAATAAGTATTTACGTAGTATCGCGTGACTAAAATCATTTCCCAAGATCTCATTAGTCATTTTGAAACAATTTTCAACTGACCCTCTCCCTCTCTTCCAATTTCGAATTAACTATTTATGTAGTATTATATGAAATTGGAAGAGAGGGAAGGGTCCAATCAAAATTTTTATAATGACCAAAATTATTCTTCAGGTCTAAATCTACAACTTTCGTTTGAAAATTTTTTCAATTGGGCCCATACTTTTCCTTTAAATCACATCACTTTCATTTTTGTAGAAAATTTTCCAAGTCCACTATACAGTAAGATGACGTCATGTTGCTGGGGCCATCTTCATTCAGCACGATCCTTCGAAATGCAATACAGAAATATTTCAAGTTTCAACACTATAGTAATCAAAAGTAAGGCTCACCGCATTCAGAGCGTCGTTGATTCTTTTATACTTCTCAATTTCCCGATCTTTGTCTTTGAGTTTCGTTTTCATAACGAAATACCCAGTTTTGGGATCTCTTTTCAGAAGCTCCATGATTTCTTGAGAAGACAGGTCAGTTTTCGTATCTATGCAGATAAACGGAAATTAGGTTTATTTACATTATTGTTGTAGGTAGGTAATTGAATTATTAATGGCGAAATATTTGTATTTTTCAAGTTTTAATGCAAACATTTTACATTTCAGCTTATACCTATTGTGAAAAACAAAAACCTTGGCTTGGAAGGAAAATGGCGGCTGTCTTTGCCTGTATTCGTATAGAGCCTTATTTATTTTGGGGTAAGGCTCTATACGAATACAGGTAAGGACAGTCGCCATAAGTTCTCTTGTGGTTTTCCTTTAAAAATGATACTTTTCGAGTTATTGAAGAAATAGCGGATTGTTTTTCACCAAAATGATAATAATTCGCCATATTGGAATGGTAGAAGCCATATTGAATTCAGCAAACACCAAACAGGCAAGCAAACATGTCAAATTGCTTTCAAAAAAGTAAAGTACCTCCGGAGGTACTGTGGGATTCCAACAGATTATGTACAGAACAGAGTCACAGAAATTTACCTCAAACAACATTTTCACTTCCTGTTGGTAACCTCTATACAAAAACCACTCTAGCCCAGAATTGAACATAACGGCAGCAAGATCGCGATTTTGCAATTATACCCCCGTTTTGCAATTACCCCGCTATACCTTACTCAGCTATAATATTACTTTATCATTGTAAACTCACCAGTATCGGCAAATGGCCAAAGAATTAAAACGCACATAGTAAAAATCGAGAAAATAGCAGGCTGCATTTCAATAATGGGAAATTCAAGCAACGAAGGTTAGTAGGTTAGAAACAATAAGTATCCCTGTTTGCGCGTAAGGTGAACGATTGCGAATGGGTATGAATTCCATTCATATCATTTTTCAACTTTGAGATGAGACGGAATCGATATTGATAATATCCTCAACTATTGATAAGCGATATAATTAAAAAAAAAATTATTTCGCTAGAAATGTTAGAGGTATAGTAAGTACATAATCCTCATGTATCGCCAACAAATATTATCAACATTCCTTTCTGACCATTGATAAGAATAAAGAAATACCTTAATATTTTACAAATAAGGCAGCTCGTTCTCTAAGCGAATTTAATTTAAAATCTTGAGTGATAAGATTGTACCTAATTAGTATGTACTATACTTGGGAGGCCTGATAGGTGGTATAGACAAACCGAGGCCCAGCACTTTAAAAATTAGTATAAATTAATTGGTGTTGGTATCATAGCTAATTAATCGATGTCACCACAAAAATAGGAGGAGGAGAGCTGGGTCTCTTAACGCTAGCTCTGTATCTTGGATTTCATTGCATTGAAAGTACATAAGGTTGAAGTAATAAAAAATAGGGAATTATTTACCCATAAAATGAAAAAATACTGGACGGGGGGAAAAGGCAAAATAAGGGCCACCCTAATATTTGTACATATGTATATTAGCTTAAGAATATTGTATGTACGTCTACCATACCTACTAAACCTCTTGTAGAATACAAGCTAGACCCACACAAATATTGGTAGAATCAGACGCAGGGCCGTAGAGAGCCAAAGCGGGCCCATGACAAAAAAATTTCGTTTGAATTTTTTTTTTTGTTTTTTTTTTTTGTTTTTTTAGTGAATGAATTTTGTATTTGATATTTTGATATACCCATAGGTAGAGGTAGTCAATTTTTCAAAACACTGCCAAATTTTCAGAAGTTTATCGATTTTTTTGTATAAAAAAAAAAATCAAAATCTCGAGCTCCCTCGGCAAAAATCCGGACCTGGGACTAATGATCCCGGTCAGGGCCGGCGAAAGCGAGGTGGGGCTCCAGGACAAAACATTTTGGGGTCCCTTTTTTTCCAAAAAAAAAACACCTATTTATTTATTTTATTGAACAAATAAAAAAATTCTTCTGTACTAAAATAATTTCAAGAAAAAAAAAGGTTCTCAAAGGAATTTGAAAAAAAAAATTAATGTAAAGTAATTGACTAAATTTAAAAAAAAATAAATAAATAAAAGAATCAAAATTACTTCCACAAAATTATTCCCTGGACAAATTTTTCAACTTAGGAAAAGTGAAAAAAAATTACTAAAATTTGAAAAATGATTTTTTTTAATGGATTATAAAAAATCGTTTTCAAAGGTAGGTATTAGAAAAAAATTTTACTTAATAAAGGAATTGAATAAATAATTTAAAAAAAAACCTTTTTGTTTCTATACAAAACTTGAACAAATTAAAATAAATTAAAAAGTTTCTTTCATCCGAAACTCAAAAAAAGGGGTTTTCAATGAATTAAAAAAAAAATGGTTCTCAAAGAAATTTGAAAAATTTTAAATGCAAAGAGATTATCTACCTAAATTTTAAAAGAACCCTGCTTTTTATAAAAAATTAAAATTGAAAATTTTTTAGGAAAATAAATTTTAAAAAATTGAAGGAAAATTTAAGAAATTGAGACCTGTTCAAAAAAATTCTTTGCTAAATTTCCAAAAAAAAAAAAAGGTTCTCAAAGGAATCTGAAAAAAAATTGATGTAAAGTAATTGACTAAATATCAAAAAATAAGAAGAATCAAAAAAACTTCCAAGAAATTATTCCCTGGACAAATTTTTCAACTTGGAAAAGTGAAAAAAAATTTACCAAAATTTGAAAAATGAACTTTTTTAATGGATTAAAAGAAATCGTTTTCAAAGGTAGGTATTAGAAAAAAAAATTATAATAAAGGAATTGAATAAATTGAAGAAAAAAAAACTTCAATAAAACTTGTTTCTGTACAGAACTTGAACAAATTAAAAAAATTAAAAAGTTTTTCAATTTAAAAAATAAAAAAAAAACGAAAAAATTCTTTCATCCGAAATTCAAAAAAAATGTTTTTTCACTGAATTTGAAAAAAAAGTGGTTCTCAAAGAAATTTGAAAAAATTTTAAATGCAAAGAGATTAGGTATAGCTACCTAAATTTCAAAAGGGGAAAAGAAATTAAAAAAAATTGAAGGGAAATTTGAGTAATTGTTGCCTCAGGCCTGGCATGGCAAGCCAAAAGGGGCCCAAGGCCCAACACCCAAAATTTGTAAAAGATTATTCGCGATTCATTTTTTGTGCGGTAATTAAGATAGCTTTTCTGCGACCCAGACTTTTTCTCCACGACCTTGGGTAGAATTATTCAGTGTAGTTGTGGCACCATGTTTTACGGACAAGTGCAGTGGTGTCACAACGTCACCAGGAGTATACAGTCAAATGTTTCATGTACTGGTGCCACAACTACACTCATTATGTGTTGTTTTATACAGAGATCGTATAAATATAGTACGTATGTTGAAACACGTTGTGATACCATTTCAAGTCTCATCTCTTCAAATACGTACTTAGTACGTAAACGTATATTCTTTTTAAAAATTCGATAAAAAATGCTGACTCAATTTTAAGTGAGCCCACAAGCCCTTTTTTTAAAAATCATGAAAAAATACCAAATTTTCGAGTTTTTGCAGTTTTTTGGATTCCGACCTATCAAAGTTGTTCATTTGGTGGAAAATGATTCCCAAATTTTTTATTTTCCCCCATCTTAATTTTAAAAGGCTCCTTTGATTTTTTTGAAAAGTTGAGAACCCCAAGTAAGTGCCACTTGAAATTAAGGTTGCGGAAATAAAAAATTGGAATTCATTCGCACGACTAGGAACGATTTTGATGAGTTGAAACCAAAAAAAGGCAAGAGTTTGAAAATCGGTGAATTTTTTAATTTTCTAAAAAAGGGGAGGCAACTAGGTGTGCCACTTAAAATTCAGATAGCGGGGAAATAAAAAATTGAGAATCATTTTTCACTAAATGGAATAAAAAAATGTAAAAACTTGAAAATTTGTGATTTGCAAAAAAGGGGGCATTGTGGGTCCACTTAAAATTGAGTTAAGAAGAAAATGAAAAATAGGGAATTTTTCTCAAACCAAAGGCAACAACTGGAAACAAAACAGGAAAAAATTCCGCTCATTTTTCTTGTTTTTCATTTTTATGAAAAATGGGGAGCCCCCCCCCCCCAAAGTACCACTTAAAATTAAATTAGAGGAAAAATCAAATCAATCAATCAATCAATTTTATTTAACCGGTTCAGTGTACGTACACTATATCACGGATAGGTAACAGAACTAAAAGTAAGGGGAAAAAAAAAAAAAAAAAAAAAAACATGAGGGATTTAAACCTCAATTAAGGACATCTTGAGCAAGTCTTGCACGAAGACGACATATTGATACCGGTACTATGAGCAACCTGATCCACTTTGCAATTAATTCCATCGATCATATTGTGAAAATTACCATTATCGGTGAACATCTCGCGAATTCCGAAATTTTCAAGCTGGGTAGTCACCTCTTGGGGAAACTTGATGGTAAATCGAGGCATGTACAGGTCGACGTATTCGGTGGTTCGGTTGGCAGTCTCTTTTATGATCGTTCTGATCGTATCGGCGGTGATGGAAGTTACGAAATCGGTGAGGTTTTTTTTCTTGTTATAAGGAAGGACTAAAAAGAGAGAATAGTTGTCGTCGCCGAAGACTATTTCGCCAGCTTGGACGCCTAGGGAGGTGATATTGGCGTAGGGCATTTCGGGGTTCGGTGCATCAAGCGTGCTATGGACGTGTTACCGTTATCCATGTAGAATAATTTGCTGTAAAATTAATAAAAACAGCCCGAGCGGCACACTCGATCGATAATATCGGAAGATGTAACGTATCGATAAAAAATCGTTTGAAAATCTATAGATGTTCTCACGATATTATAAAGATTTATCGGTACAACTTCATAGGCAAAAAATCTAAAAACTATCGAATTCGATATTATTAAGATTGTATGACGATATTCGTCAACGATACTATCGACAAAGAATATTAAATTTATCGATTCCGATTTTCCACCGATTTTGTGCAGATATTTAAAACTACATTATCGACAAAGAATATTAAATTTATCGAATTCGATTTTTTAACGATTTTGTAAAGATATTTAAAACTATATTATCGACAGATTATATGAAATTTCTCGACTTCGATATTTTACCGATTTTTTGACGACATTTGAAACTATATTATCGACAGATTATATTAAATTTATCGAATCCGATTTTTTACCGATTTTGTAAAGATATTTGAAACTATATTATCGACACATAATATGCAATTTCTCGAATTCGATTTTCTAACGATTGCGTGAAGATATTTAAAACTTTATTATCGACACGTAATCTGAAATTTCTCGAATTCGATTTTTTAACGATTTTGTGAAGATATTTAAAACTTTATTATCGACACGTAATCTGAAATTTCTCGAATTCGATTTTTCAACGATTTTATGACGATATTTGAAACTATATTATCGGCACGTAATATGAAATTCCTCGAATTCGATTTTTCAACGATTTTGTGGCGATATTTGAAACTACATTAACGACAAATAATCTGAAATTTGTCGAACGATTTTTCAACGATTTTGTGACGATATTTAAAACTTTATTATCGACACGTAATCTGAAATTTCTCGAATTCGATTTTTCAACGATTTTATGACGATATTTGAAACTATATTATCGGCACGTAATATGAAATTCCTCGAATTCGATTTTTCAACGATTTTGTGGCGATATTTGAAACTACATTAACGACAAATAATCTGAAATTTGTCGAACGATTTTTCAACGATTTTGTGACGATATTTGAAATTATTTCCAAATTGGTGAAAATTTTTCTAAGTCCAACTCGTCTGGAAGTACTAAACTGCCTATTATAAGCGTTTTATTGCTAATTCCTCAACGATAAGGTATGGCATAGTGGTTAAGGAAGAGGATTACCATGCAGGAGGTAGATGGTTCAAGCCCCACGGGTGGCAGATTTTTTATAAATTTTTTTGACTTTTTCTGAAATGATCCTCTTACCGTAACATGAATAATGTGTTTAGGCATACTTTAATGTATTAATTATGCTAATTAATGATTTTTAATTATAGAAAAAGCTAGTAAAAGACGAAAAATCGGAATAAAAAATCGATAAAAAATCGACAGAATATCGAATTTGATAAAGTGTCGCGAAAGTTCCGCCTAAATCGTGAAATTATCTTTCGATATTATAGATAGATTATCGATAAAATATCTTACTATAATCTCGAAATTTTTACTAACTATAATTCGTCGATAATCTATCTATATATCGAAAGATAATTTCACGATTTATGCGGAACAAACGCGACACTTTATCGAATTCGATATTCTGTCGATTTTTTATTTCGATAATTTGTCGATTGTGCTGCTCGGGAGTCTCGAATGATGTACGAAATTGAAGCAATTTTTTTTGAGTGTGGGATGTGTAACAGTCACTCAGATATTTTGTTTGAAAATTTTTCTTTAAAAAATTCTCTAATTTTTTTAATTTTTTTTTTTTTTTTTTTTTTTTTTTCAATAAAAACTTTTATAAACTTTTTTTATTGAAAATTTTTTTTATTGAGAAATATTATTGTTGGAAGAAAATTGTTTCCAAAAAATTTTTCACTTGAAAATTCTCTTGAACCCCCACTTTTTAAATAACGATTTCGCCGAGATTTGAAGGGAAATTTTCAACGGTATGAAGAAAAATGAGATTTTTAAAATAAATTTTCAACAAAAAATTCAAGAATTTTTAAATTTTGATGAATTAAATTTTTTTGGGACATTTTTGAAAGAATTCTGCATAGAAAATTGTTCTCATGAATTGAAATATTTTTGAGAGTATTTTCAATGAGGAAATTTCAGTTATAATTTTTCATGGAATTTTTTCAATTTTTATTTTCAAAATAATTTCTTTATTCAAGTAATTTGTGACATTGCTGGAAAAGGGGGTCTAGTAAAATAAAAATAAAATAAAAATAAAATTTCCAGCTTGGAAGGAAGAGGAACGAGAATCAGCGATTAACCTATCTCTATACCTAGGATGATTAATAAATGGGATTTTAGGATAACGTGTTAGGTGGGATAAACTAGCTCAAGGAATAGGGAAAAAATAAGTAGGTACATTTTGGGAATGTTGACAAGGATAGAAAAAGCAATGCCACGCAGATAAGAAATACCCTACACCTACACACGTAAATAAATAATTAATTTAGAACCAAAAGTAAAAAACGAGTAATTTTGATATCCGAAGAGAAAAAATAAATAGAAAAGAAAAAAACACGTATCAGGTAGGTATCGACCTACCTGACATATCTACTATCTAAATCATAACGATTAAATCTAAGAATTCCTAAATCTTAGTAACCAAGATGGCAACTTTCAAAGCTCAAAAAAAAGAAAAAGAAAAAGAGATCTGAATAGATCATATCGAATTTAAATTAGATTAATTTTTTGAGCCTGATCAGATGATCAATTTTGGCTAGAAAAATAACGTGTGACTCCATAATGGAGTATTTCGAAGATTAAAACTACATTCTAAAACTACTGGGGAATTTTGGGGGAACGAAAAAAAAAAGGAAAAAATCGAAGCACTACCACTCACCTAGCCCATGGCTAAAACTACCCTAGGCAAGCATTGGCAAGAAAACTCAAAATTCACGAAATTAAAAATTCACTTCTAAAACTCCAACTCATGTAACAATCTGTATTCTCAAATTACATTATTTCTGTACAACGATTTTAATGATAAACGAGGCGTATGAGCTGAATTACGATAATAATACGAAAACGAAATAAAACTACAATTAGGTATAATCTCGTTAGACGAATCTTCACCTATCGGATGAATTTATAAAGTATTTAAAAGTAGATTACGAATACGTAACGAATATCTAACGAATAGGGCCTACTTTCAATATTACAAGTTGTCGTCGCCGAAGACTATTTCGCAGGCTTGGACGCCTAGGGAGGTGATATTGGCGTAGGGCATTTCGGGGTTCGGTGCATCAAGCGTGCTATGAAGTGTGACCGTTATCCATGTAGAATAATCCGCTGTAAAATTAATAAAAATAGTCTCGAATGATGTACGAAATTGAAGCAATTTTTTTTGAGTGTGGGATGTGTAACAGTCACTCAGATATTTTGTTTGAAAATTTTTCTTTAAAAAATTCTCCAATTTTTTTAATTTTTTTTTTTTTTTTTTTTCAATAAAAACCTTTTTAAATTTTTTTATTGAGAAATATTATTGTTGGAAGAAAATTGTTTCCAAAAAATTTTTCACTTGAAAATTCTCTTGAACCCCCACTTTTTAAATAACGATTTCGCCGAGATTTGAAGGGAAGTTTTCAACGGTATGAAGAAAAATGAGATTTTTAAAAGAAATTTTCAACAAAAAATTCAAGAATTTTTAAATTTTGATGAATTTAATTTTTTTTTGGACATTTTTGAAAGAATTCTGCATAGAAAATTTTTCTCACGAATTGAAATATTTTTGAGAGTATTTTCAATGAGGAAATTTCAGTTCTAATTTTTCATGGAATTTTTTCAATTTTTATTTTCAAAATAATTTCTTTATTCAAGTAATTTAAAAATGAAAAAAAAAAAAAAAAATGTAATAAACTTTTTAAAAAAAATCAAGTTTTTTGAAACATTTTCCAAAAAGTTGAGAGAGGGAAATGATTGAAAAAAAATGTAAAGAAAAATGAGAGGTTTACGTATGCACAAAATTACTTCAACGTTTAAAAAAATCGAACTTCGTTTTAAAAAGTTTTGAAGGTGGAGAGGGGCTTCAAGATAATTTTAAGCGAGCAACTTTTTGTAAAATGAACAATTATTTTTCTTTCAACAAATTTTATTTTGCAATAAGATCTTTTCCAAAATAGTTTTTTTTTTTTTTTTTTTTTTTTTTAAATGAAAAAATTGAATTGTCTCAGCTTTTTTGAAAAAAATAAACAGTGATGCAAGCATCACGAACTTTCCGAATCAAAAAGTATTTAAAAAAATATTAACAAAAAAATATTTGTAAAAAAATCGATCATCGAATATTATGTAAAAAAAATTGATTATCGAATATTTGTGAAAAAATCGACTATAAAATATTTTTTGTATTTAAAACGTCAGCAATTACACTGAAAAACCTTAAACATGACACAAAAATATTCGGCAAAATCACACTTGCTCCATTATTATTAATCGTGAAAAAATATCATGATGATGTAAACAAAACAACCATTATCATGAATAAGACAAAAATGCAAAGCATTGCGCAATGCGCATGTTAGGGAAAGGAGAGCAAACCGGTACACCCGCGGACGCGGTGAAAGGACCACCATACAAAAAAAAAACAAAAAAAAACAAATGACGTATTTATTATCGCAAGGGTGAGTTTTTATTACTGGACCGTTGGACTATCACCAACACATAGACACACATCAACACACATACAGACCAATAAGACAAAAATGCGGAAAAAGATGCCAGGATATAGATAAACAGTTTCCTTATAGATAAACACTTGAACCGTTCCCTTTATCGACATCTAAAACGCGACAAACGTGAAACTCAACAATTTTTCGCATAAATCGCTCGTAAAATGTTTTCTATTCAACGTAAAGGCCCCAAATTCTTGCGTAGCCTTCGTTTATATAAACCACTTCTCATCGCTGAATTTCAACGAGATATCTCAATTAGGGCGATGGAATCGTGTTGACAAATTTTTCTGCACACACACACACACACACACACACATACACACATACATACGGAACATCATCTGGAAATTGGTCAAAACAAATTTGTACGAAGTCAAAATTTGTCTAAGTGCAATATTCGTGAAAACGCATTTCGCACCAAAAACAATACTTTCCTTACAACGCTACGCGCTGTTCGGAAAGTAAAAATATATATATGAAAGGGATTTTTAAAATGAAAATTATGAAAGAAAAATATTCAAAAAATATATCTATTAAGAAAAATGTGAGTTTTTTGAAAAATTGAGATGAATTTCTTCAAAAAATCTCAGAATTGATCAAAGCTATTTCACAGATATTAATAGGAAATTTTTAAATTACTTAAAATAATTATACCTATTTTTAATTTGTCTCATCTAAAAATTTTACGCACGTATGAAGAAATTTTTCAAAAAAAATCTTGTGTTTTGAGGAGAATTTTTTGGAAAAATTGAAAGAAAATAAAGAAATCCTTCAACAGAAGTTTTCAAGATTTCTAAGTTTTTCAAAGAATGAAATTTAATATGTTTTCTCAATTTTAAAAAAAGCGATGGAAAAATAAGTAGATTTTGCCACAGTACCATACTTTTTTTGGAATTTTTCACTCATTTTCTCCAAAAATATTTTTATCCTGCCAAGAAATTTTCCAGAAAATTTTTTTTATGGGAAAATCCCAATTCTCTTGAGGAATTTTTTATGGAGAAATTTTTCAAATATTAAATTTTTCAAAACTAATAAGGTAGGTAGGTACTTAGTTGTTTCAAAAAAAAAAAAAAAAAAAAAATTGATAAACACTTTTTTCCAAATAAAACTTGAAAAAAATTTCGAAATAAAATCTGCAAAAAATGTTGGATTTTTTTTTCAAATAAAATTTAAGAAAAATTATTCAGTAGATAAGTAGAATCTGATAGATTTTTCCAACATTTTTTCTCAAATGTTTCTCAAATAGAAAATTTTACCTAGGTACCTTAATTCTTATCAAAAAATAACGTACGTAGTAAAAATTTATTAATTTTTCGCATCTGAAGAAATTAAAAAAAATTGATTTTCTTCACCTACTCTGAGTACCTACCTAATTTTCGAAAATTTTTAAAGAAAGAAATTTTGAAGAATAAATTAGAGACTGAATATAAAAATTATTTCAATAATTTTTTTACGGAGCATCATATTATTTTGGTCTAAAAAAATTTTCATCAACTTTTTCTCGAAAAATAATTTTTTTACCAAAATTTTAAAATAACTTGAAAAAAAGAAGTATTTGTGAATTTTTTCCTAGATTAAGATCCAAGAACATTTCAAAAAATTATTCTGATATTTTTTTCAAGAAAATCTTTCAATGAGAAAAACTTTTTTAAATGATTTTTTTTTTCAATTAAATTTTTCAAATAAATCAAACGAGAGTTACAAAAAAAAAAAAAAAAAAAAAAAAGTTTCAAGAGGAATTTTTTAAGATTTTAAAGAAATGTTTTCAAAATTTTAGAAACGGTTCAAATAAACATTCCGGAGCAGCACAATCGACAAATTATCGAAATAAAAAATCGACAGAATATCGAATTCGATAAAGTGTCGCGTTAGTTCCGCCTAAATCGTGAAATTATCTTTCGATATATAGATAGATTATCGACGAATTATAGTTAGCAAAAATTTCGAGATTATAGTAAGATATTTTATCGATAATATATCTATAATATCGAAAGATAATTTCACGATTTAGGCGGAACTTTTGCGACACTTTATCGAATTCGATATTCTGTCGATTTTTCATCGATTTTTTATTCCGATTTTTCGTCTTTTACTAGCTTTTTTCTATAATTAAAAATCATTAATTAGCATAATTAATACATTAAACTATGCCTAAACACACTATTCATGTTGCGGTAAGAGGATCATTTCAGAAAAAGTCAAAAAAAATTATAAAAAATCTGCCACCCGTTGGACTTGAACCATCTACCTCCTGCCTAAACACATTATTCATGTTGCGGTAAGAGGATCATTTCAGAAAAAGTCAAAAAAAATTATAAAAAATCTGCCACCCGTTGGGCTTGAACCATCTACCTCCTGCATGGTAATCCTCTTCCTTAACCACTATGCCATATCTTATCGTTGAGGAATTAGCAATAAAACGCTTATAACAGGCAGTTTAGTACTGCCAGACGTGTTGGACTTGGAAAAGTTTTCACCAATTTTTAAAATTTGGAAATAATTTCAAATATCGTCACAAATTTGTTGAAAAATCGTTCGACAAATTTCAGATTATTTTCCGATAATGTAGTTTCAAATATCGTCATAAAATCGTTGAAAAATCGAATTCGAGAAATTTCAGATTACGTGTCGATAATAAAGTTTTAAATATCTTCACAAAATCGTTAAAAAATCGAATTCGAGAAATTTCAGATTATTTGTCGATAATATAGTTTTAAATATCGTCACAAAATCGTTAAAAAATCGAATTCGAGAAATTTCAGATTATTTGTCGATAATATAGATTTAAATATCGTCACAAAATCGTTAAAAAATCGAAATCGAGAAATTTCATATTAGGTGTCGATAATATAGTTTCAAATATCTTCACGCAATCGTTAGAAAATCGAATTCGAGAAATTGCATATTATGTGTCGATAATATAGTTTCAAATATCTTTACAAAATCGGTAAAAAATCGGATTCGATAAATTTAATATAATCTGTCGATAATATAGTTTCAAATGTCGTCAAAAAATCGGTAAAATATCGAAGTCGAGAAATTTCATATAATCTGTTGATAATATAGATTTAAATATCTTTACAAAATCGTTAAAAAATCGAATTCGATAAATTTAATATTCTTTGTCGATAATGTAGTTTCAAATATCTGCAAAAAATCGGTGGAAAATCGGAATCGATAAATTTAATATTCTTTGTCGATAGCATCGTTGACGAATATCGTCATAAAATCTTAATAATATCGAATTCGATAGTTTTTAGATTTTTTGCCTATGTAGTTGTACCGATAAATCTTTATAATATCGTGAGAACATCTATAGATTTTCAAACGATTTTTTATCGATACGTTTCATCTTCCGATAATATCGATCGAGTGTGCCGCTCGGGTTATTTTTGAAGAAAAATTAGAGCTTTGTATGCCTAGAAAAAATTATTATAACAAATTTTTTATTAAAAAATATCATTTTTTCCAGAATTTTTTCATTTCTTTTTTCCAAAAACATTTTTCCCATAAAATTTTTTTGCAAAAATTTTTGTATCTTTTTTTGAATGATTTTTTTAAAAAGATACCTACTTACTTCATTCGAATTTTCTCAGAAAAAAGGGAGGTTTTTTTAGTATCGATAAAACACCATACTACATATACATATGCAATTCTTACTATTTAGTTTTCTTTTTAATGAACCTGGTCTCAAAAATGGCATTAAAATAGGAACAACTCTCCAATATGAATCGATTGTGGGAGGGTGGAGGTGCCAACAATGTATACAAATCGGAAGCACGTTTCTGGGTATGTTTTTCGATATACCTAAATAGGAATATGGGTTTTTTAAAAACCAGCAGGTACTTTTGGAATAAAAATAATATGGAATTCGTTACGTATTTATATCAGCAGCTGCATTATCATTCCTTCCAAAATCAACGTTGATAAAATCGTTTCCATACAATGGTTTGGTATTCGCAATATAACTCCTTTCAATCTTTAAACCATTTTGAGCGAAAATCGCTTCGGCGAAATGAAACCTAGTCACGTTAGCTTTACCCATGGTCTGATCAGCAAGCAGTGATCTTCTGGGTCGGCATTTATGCAATTCTTGAAGAATACCTTGGATCGTTTCGTGGATTTTGAATAATCTACGAATATGAAAATGATTATAGGAATTAGGAATAAACTCGTCTTGGAGGAATAAGGATCTTGGGTAATGGGAAAATACTCACGAATAGGGTCTAGGAATACCCAAAGCGCTGCTCAGTTCATCTCGAGTGACTCCATCACTTCCATAATGTAGCAGAGCTAACGCAGCATAGACACTCGTTGGAGAGAATACTATATTTTTATAGCTTGGATTATTCGATTCTATGATATTGTTTAATTTTACGCCAAAATTAAGCATTCCATTTTGAACAGCCTAAAAAAAAAAAAAAAAAAAAAAAAAAAAAAAAAATGGAAAAAATTCACCACTTTTTTTAAAACACAGATTAGGTATAGCCGAGAATCGAGTTCAAAATTCCACTCACTTCGACATATTCTTCTTGAAAATCTTGTGATGAAGATAAATGTATAGTAATCGACAGTACGAATGTAATATAAAGATAATTAAGCATTTTGCAATTAAAATTTGCTTAAATTTTCAAGTTTACATATTTCGTGAAATATTTCACTCGGTTATTGAGTAAAAAGATGCAAAAAATCAACTTGTAGGTCTAGGTATCAATGCGAAAATTATTTAATATTTCAATCTAAAGTATTTGGTGAACTGATAACTAAAATGATTAGAATTGGAATGCAGTTCTTATATACAGTAAATTTTTTCCCAATAATTAAAAAAAAATACTGAAATAAATGAAAAAAAATTATGGTTCAAAATTTTTTTTTTAAATTATTGTTTAAAAAATGCAAAATGCAAAAAAAAACAAAATTTACAATATTGGAAAAAAATCTTGCAACTGGTCCACGTTCCATTTGGAAAGAGCATTTAGGCAATTGACAACGCTGTGAGGATTGAATTCAATCACGATCGAGCATCCTTTACTCGTTAATTTACTTATAAACTCCATAGCTCCTTTGAACTCGTCTGTATTCCACTTGGACAAGGCGTTCAAACTACCAGCGATACTTTTGGAAGTAAATCTAGACGACGATTGGCTTCCTTTGGCGATCAACTGATCGATGAACTGTTTAGATTCGGGTATTTCGTCCAAATTCCATTTAGACAGAGCGTTCAAGCTGTTAGAAATACCCTGAGGGTTGAATCTGTTCGCTGTTAAATTTCCACACCTGACGAGCTGCTCGATGAACTGCCTCGTACCTTGGAGTTGGTCCAGGTCCCATTTCGAAACAGCGTTCAAACTGACGGAAATATTCTGAGGTTTGAAGCCGCCAGCTGTGGCACTGCCTCGTTTCACCAATACAACGATGAATTCCTTGGCACCTCGTATTTCGTCGATATTCCACTTAGATAAGGCGTTCAAGCATTTGGCTATATCGACAAGAGTTGAAATTTTCAACCGTCAAAGTACCTCGCTCAACCAGTCGAAGAATGAACTCTCGAGAGTCGAGCAAATTGACCACGTCCCATTTGGAAAGAGCGTTCAAACTGTCAGACACTTCCATAGGTTTAAATTCGTCGACCATCTGAACTCCTTGCTTCACCAATTGAAGGATGTACTCTTTGGCACCGTCTAATTCGTCGGCATCCCATTTCGACATTGCGTGCAGGCTTCTAACGATACTCGTAGATGTATATTTATCGCTTGTGGGTCGTTGAGAAATGGACGATCTGGTCGTCTCATTCCCTCGTCTAGTTAGTTCGACGATGAACTCTCGAGCTCCTCGCAATTCGTCAATGTTCCATTTAGAAAGAGCAAATAGGCAATTTGAGATACCTTGAGGGTTGAACCTATCGACTGTTTTGTTCTCCGGACCCAGTAACCAGATTCCTCGATCGATTAGTCGTACGATGAACGATTCGAATAGACCAACGTTGGCAACATCTTTGCCATTCAATTCAACGTCACCCATCCAGATATCTGTGTTCAATACCTTTAATTTGGACAAAGCATTTAGGCAATTGGCCACATGCCACGAACCGAACTTAACATTAGCTCCGGATTTCTGATCAAACGTGTTGTCTCCTTTTGCTACCAGATTAACGATGAGTTATTTGAAATTTTCTCCATCTTCTGGTTTCCACGTCTGGTCGAAAATCTTCAGTTTGGCTAAAGCGTTCAAAGTGCCAGAAATAATGTTAGCGTCGATCGAACCCAACGAATCGAACCGGCTCAGCCATTCGGCCACCAAGTCGCTGATCTCGTGAATTGAACGTTTATCAGTGTAATTGAGCTTTTTTGAAAAATCGTTGTGGCTTCGCAGCGAAGAAAACGGTTTGAATGAAGCGTCTGTGTGGCTGTAACGTGGATTTGGGTTCAATGTGTGAGGTAATATCGTCGATAGTTGGGTATGATACGATTTTGAGGCTTCGATGCGAGTTTGTAAGCCTTCGTAGGTGAGATACGATATCTTTGGGCAGGTATGAGGTGCTTGTAGGTAGAAAAACGTCCTCGTTATATTGCTCTTCTCGATGGAACAAAACTTCTTCGAAATGTGACGATTCTTCAGAATGAAATTCATTTTTACACTCGGACAGAGAAATCAAAGCCAGGAAATTTTTTCGGTAGGTACTGAGATCACCTCTTACGATGAAAACGTTCGAATGGCTCATTAGCAGAACTAGCTACTTTACGATCGACGTTGCGAATTCCTGCAACAGATTGCGGATATTAATTCGTTATATGTAAAGTAATTGAGATGATTTTAATGAATATGAAACAGAGAAATATTACTTACCATTACTACTCGAATCGGTTGACGAAAGAACAAGTTATCTCGATTTCAAGTCACACAAATACAATCATTGTGAGTAGAACAATCAAATACTCGTTCGTTTAAAAAAAAGAATAATTTTATAATAAGTTCGTAAAAACTGAATAAGAACAGCAAATCCGTAACCAATTTTGAACTATTTTTGAACTTTTCTTTTCAATTTTTGCGGTTATACAAAGTTATTGATAATGTTAATATTGTTATCAAGTTCTTCGAAGAGCGTCTATTTACGCTCACGAGAGCAGCTTTTTTCGCAATGATTCGGATATGCTCGGTAGTTTTCGTTTTTGAATTCGAAAGAATTTTGAATTTTTATTTTTTTTATTTTTTCACAAAAAATTAAATTTTTATTGTTTTATTGAAACTGAAAGTTCCTTTATCCTTTTTCTTTTTGTGATTTTTTTTTTCTTTTTAGGTTTTTGTGATTTTTTAAAAATTAAAAAAAAAACTATGGATTTTTTTTAAATTAAATTTTTTTTTGTACCTATGAAATTATTGAATATTGAGTTTTTGGAATTTTTCTTATTTTTCAGGAAGAATTTTCAATTTTTTAAATAGGTAGGTAGTTAATGTTAAATCACTTTTTGCAAAATTCTTTTCAAAATAATTTTTTGTATCAAACGTAAATTTGCAGATAAATAAAATAAAATATTGAAAATTAGGAAATCATACCTTCATTTTGTATAAAAAATCCTTTCGAAATGAAATTCTACAAAGACAAACAGTTTTTAGAAAAATTAGAAAGAATTCAAATATTTTTCAAAAAACGTTTTAATTTTTTTGAAACTAAAAATGTATGTATCTTGAATAAAGGTTTGCAAAAATTAACATTTTTTATTTTTGTGTGCAAAAAATAAAAATGTAAAATATTAAAAAATCTGTAAAAAATTCTCAGTTTGAAAAACAAAAAAATTTGCAATAAGTGAATTTTTTTTTTTATTTTACTGAAAATTTTCTAAGAGAATTTTTCTTTAAAAAAATCGTTTTTTGGGGTAAAAAGTTGATCAAAATGAACTAGGTACGTACATATATAAAATGTATTTTTATTAAAATACTTGTACGTCATGCCTAGGTTTATTAGCAACAAGTGGTTAGAAAATTCAATGAAAAATTATTCTGTTTATAGATACGAAGGCGAATTCGTCAGAGGTTGGTTTCATGGATATGGAGTATTCTGGAGAGTCGATGGTATGAAATTTGAGGGCGATTTTCGAGCTGGGAAAATACGTGGATATGGTGAGACCCTCCCTATCCATCTTTAAAATGCTTCCACACAAAATCTAGGGTCGGTAAATTAGAATTTTTTAGGGTGTATCTCGATTTTTTTCAGAAAGGGTGAAATATTGTAAAATATGAGAATGACTATACTTATTCCGAAAAATAAAAACTACGAAAGTAATTATTTTTCTCCAAAGAATTGAAAAAATTTTCATGGCAAGAAAATTCAGGAATTTTCCCCAAATGAGTTGAGAGATTCTTCTCTTCAAAAAGTTGAGACAAAATTTTAAGAAGTTTTTTCTAAGATAAGTGATTTTTTCTAAAATTAGAGATTCACCCCCCCCCCCCAACCCAAAAATCAGAAACTTATTTAGATTGACTCAAATTAAATGGAGATATTTTTTATTGTAAACAATTCATAAATATTTTTTCCCCTGAAAATTTTGAAAAATATTTTCACTCCAAGAAAACAGGATTGAAAATTTTTTATAACAAAATTTTTAAAAATTTACCTACGCTCGTATCTTTTTCCCCGAAAAATCCAGATTTTTTTCTGCAAAAAAAAAAAAAATAACAATTAGTATTTTGGGAATTTTTTTAACATTTCAAAATATGAGAGATTTTTTCTCAAAAATTATTAAGAGATAGAGAAAAACTGAATTTTTCTCCAAAAAATTATGGCCATCATTTTTTTTCTCCATCAAAATTTTTTTTTTTAAATTTTATTTCAAAAAAGTTGGGTAATTTTTTTATTACAAACATTTTTAAAATTTGTTTTAAAAATGCATAGACAAAGTGTCAAGTTTTTTTCCTCTAAAAGAGACCTCTTTCTAGAAATAGAGCCCTTTCTACAAATTGAGAAATTAAAAAAATGACTTTAAAGATTTTTGGAGATATTATTCGTTTTTATGTCAAAAAAATGATAAATTTTTATCCAGAAATATTTGAAGATTTTTACTAAAAATGTATGTTGAAAATTATTTTTACTCCAAGAAAATTGCATTATTCATTTTTTTACTACAAAAATTTGTGAAATATGCAATCATATTTTTACCGCAGAAAAGCTTGGATTTTTTTCCAAAAAATTAATATGTACCTAAAGAAAATTTAAGGATTTCCTCCTCAAAAAATTAATTAGGAAGTATTTTTACTTCAAAAAATTGAAAGATTTTTTTCCCAAAAAAAATCGATTAAAAATTATTTTAATAGGGCCCCAGTCTAGCTAATCCCATTTCTGACTGTTAAAATTTCGGATGCAACTCGGGCACCTAAGCTACTATTAAGTTACGTAGCAGCCATGCACACATCTATTGTTTTTAATCGATATTTAAGCTCGAATTAGTTACAGGTTTGGTAACCTATAAAGATGTTAATCACGGATTCCCACGAAACGAAGGCGACTTCATGAATTGTCGAGTGATCAGTCGTAAGAACTGCAACGACGTGATTGAAAAAGCTCGCTGGGCTTCGCATTGTGCTCGAATGCAAATTCAATAAAATAACGAGAAGCGATTACAGTAACCTATACTTTTGCTGAAATTGGAATTGAATTAAGCTTAATGGACAATTGAGCATATTATGACAATTGACGAGATTACTAATTTATTTCAGCCATTTTAGTGCAGATCGTAAGAGATACCAATATTTGTTTCTAAAGCATACTTATAGACTTGGCCCTATTAAATAATAATGAGTTGGATATTTGGTAAAATTTGTATACATTCTCATCCTTCAACAGAATTTTTTGAGTGTAATATGGTGTCTTTTTTACAGTTTGCCGCGTATTTTCCTGAAGAATCAGATAAAAATAGCAATAAATTTTTTGCTAAAAAATTTATAAAGTTTATAATTAAATTTTTAAATTTTCCAAATTATTCAACATTTGAAAAAATTCCTCAATTTTTCATGTTTTTTCTTTTTTTTACTTTTTGAGTAATTTTTCAAAGTTTTTCAATTTTTTTTTAATTTTAAAAAATTGTTATACCTACTTAGCATTTTTAAAAGGCTAGTCTCTTTTTTAAACTCTGTTTTCTTAAATTTTTCAATTTTTTTAAAAAAATTAAGTTCAATGAAAATTACCGTAAATATTTTTCTTTGAAAGAAATACTTCAAACACCCGATAATTATAAAGAATTTTAATTAATTTTCATAATGAAAATTAAAACAAAATAAACTTACAATCTGTACACTAAAGCACCGATGATGGAAGTCACATTTTTTTCAACTTCGAGGTTTTTACGTTTTTTGAATTTTGGACACTTGTAGGTTCATAAACAATAAAAATCTCGAAGTTGAAAAAAAAATGGACTTTCATCATCGGTGCTTTAGTGTACAGCAATACCTATTTAAAATTTAAAACATTTTCACTAAATTGATGGATACATAATAATAAATGAAAAATAAAAAAAATAAATAAAAAAAAATATTTGGAGGTAAGTCATTTATAAAAAATATTACTACATAACCCTAATAAAATGCATCCAGTTTCTTAATAATAGATTATTCACGGACATACATTTGATTCAATATTTCCATCTCTCATCAAAACGCGAGCTCTAAAACCAATCGAATCTAAGATAAGGTTTAGTATTGAGGGATCCGCTTCATTAAAACGAAGTTTTCCACGTATGAACTCCGGACACCTAATTTCATGCAGGGTTACATTGTATCGAAAGGCTAATTTTACTATATCTTTTAATTTATGTACAAAACGGCTCCTGATCTCCCACGTCTTCCAGTATGTGTAGCAGTAATCATGGACGGAGAAATGCGACTCGAGAATCTTTGAACGAATTTCATCTCGCGGGTATTTATTATCTTTTAAAATTGCCGATAAATCTTTTCTGGCTGTTTCTCGTCTATCATAAATATCGGAATTTTGTTCTTCACTGGACTGAAGTTTTTTAAAAATTTTTTCATCGATTCTGATGTCGGACCAACCATCGAAATACTGAAAACAATTGTGGTAGTTTAGGGAAACGTAAAAATCTTCGATAGATCCCTTATCATAATTCTGTCCTATGTTCCAAAAACTACTGAGGGTTTCACACATTTCTCCAAACAGTTGCGCTATACAAGAACATTTTACCGGAGCCTGTAAATAAAAGAAATGGTACAATTTCAGATTTTTGATAATCCAATTAGCCATTTTTTGAATAAAATTTTCTGGGGGAGAATAGTTGGCGTTAGGCAATTTTGTATACCTACTCCAGAGGATGGGGAGGGACTAGCTCCTAGTTTTCACTGCGGCGTTTAGTGATTGAGCTGAATTTTAAGAGTCCAAAACTATACAAACGCCTAATATGCGAAATTCGAGGGGAGGGAAGGGTCCAATCGAAATTTTTATAATAACCAAACTTATTTTAGGATCCTAATCTACAACTTTTGTTTGAAACATTTTTCAATTCAACCCCTCTCACCCTCCCAATTTTCAATAACAAGTGTCTTCGTACTAATATGCAAAATTAGGGGGAGGGGAGGGTCCAATCGAAATTTTTATAATGACCAAAATTACTTCTAAGATCCCAATCTAGAACTTTTGTTTGAAAATGTTTTCAATTCGAACCCTCCCTCCTCCGCAATTTTTCATATCAATACATAGATACTCATTATTAAAAATTGGGGTAGTAGTAAGGGTTGAATTGAAAAAATTTTCAAACAAAAGTTCTAGATTAGGATCTTGGAAATAATTTTGGTCATTATAAAAATTTCGATTGGACCCTCCCTTCCCCCTTAATTTTGCATATTAGTACGAAGACACAATTGTTATTGAAAATTGGGCGGGTGAGAAGGGTTGAATTGAAAAAATTTTCAAACAAAAGTTGTAGATTAGGGCCCTAAAAATAAGTTTGGTTATTAAAAAAATTTCGATTGGACCCTCCCCTCCTCTCGAATTTCGCATATTAGTACGAAGACACTCAATATTGAAAAATTGGGGAAGGAGGGGTTCAATTGAAAAAGTTTTCAAACAAAAGTTGCAGATTAAGATCCTAAAAATAAGTTTGGTCATTATAAAAATTTCGATTGGACCCCTCTCTTCTCTCTAATTTCGTATATTAGACGTTTATATAGTTTTAGACTTACTTAAAAAAATTCAGCTCAATCACTAACGCCGCAGTGAAAACAGAAATAGAAGCTAGTTGGGGAGGGACAAAAAATTCTTAATGTTATTCTCCATTTTTAAAGCACCATTATTATGCAAAACTATAGCATACCTAACCTACTTAAACCTACCAGAAGTGAAGTCGTTATGTTCTGCTTTTCAAACGGATGGGATCGTGCTAAATGCAGATGGCCTCAGCAACATGACGTCATCAAACTGTATGGTGGACTTGAAAATTTTCTATTAAAATGAAAGTGATGATTTAAAAGAAAAGGAGGGACCCAATTAAAACAAATTTTCAAACAAAAGTTGTAGATTAAGACCTGAAAAATTGTAGAATAAGTTTCTGAGAACAATTATGATAATTACAAAAACTTTGATTGCACCTGTCACACCGCTCCAATTTTGAATAATAAGTATTTACGTAGTATCGCGTGACTAAAATCATTTCCCAAGATCTCATTAGTCATTTTGAAACAATTTTCAACTGACCCTCTCCCTCTCTTCCAATTTCGAATTAACTATTTATGTAGTATTATATGAAATTGGAAGAGAGGGAAGGGTCCAATCAAAATTTTTATAATGACTAAAATTATTCTTCAGGTCTAAATCTACAACTTTCGTTTGAAAATTTTTTCAATTGGGCCCATACTTTTCCTTTAAATCACATCACTTTCATTTTTGTAGAAAATTTTCCAAGTCCACTATACAGTAAGATGACGTCATGTTGCTGGGGCCATCTTCATTCAGCACGATCCTTCGAAATGCAATACAGAAATATTTCAAGTTTCAACACTATAGTAATCAAAAGTAAGGCTCACCGCATTCAGAGCGTCGTTGATTCTTTTATACTTCTCAATTTCCCGATCTTTGTTCTTAATTTCCCAATCTTTGTCTTTGAGTTTCGTTTTCATAACGAAATACCCAGTTTTGGGATCTCTTTTCAGAAGCTCCATGATTTCTTGAGAAGACAGGTCAGTTTTCGTATCTATGCAGATAAACGGAAATTAGGTTTATTTACATTATTGTTGTAGGTAGGTAATTGAATTATTAATGACGAAATATTTGTATTTTTCAAGTTTTAATGCAAACATTTTACATTTCAGCTTATACCTATTGTGAAAAACAAAAACCTTGGCTTGGAAGGAAAATGGCGGCTGTCTTTGCCTGTATTCGTATAGAGCCTTATTTATTTTGGGGTAAGGCTCTATACGAATACAGGTAAGGACAGTCGCCATAAGTTCTCTTGTGGTTTTCCTTTAAAAATGATACTTTTCGAGTTATTGAAGAAATAGCGGATTGTTTTTCACCAAAATGATAATAATTCGCCATATTGGAATGGTAGAAGCCATATTGAATTCAGCAAACACCAAACAGGCAAGCAAACATGTCAAATTGCTTTCAAAAAAGTAAAGTACCTCCGGAGGTACTGTGGGATTCCAACAGATTATGTACAGAACAGAGTCACAGAAATTTACCTCAAACAACATTTTCACTTCCTGTTGGTAACCTCTATACAAAAACCACTCTAGCCCAGAATTGAACATAACGGCAGCAAGATCGCGATTTTGCAATTATACCCCCGTTTTGCAATTACCCCGCTATACCTTACTCAGCTATAATATTACTTTATCATTGTAAACTCACCAGTATCGGCAAATGGCCAAAGAATTAAAACGCACATAGTAAAAATCGAGAAAATAGCAGGCTGCATTTCAATAATGGGAAATTCAAGCAACGAAGGTTAGTAGGTTAGAAACAATAAGTATCCCTGTTTGCGCGTAAGGTGAACGATTGCGAATGGGTATGAATTCCATTCATATCATTTTTCAACTTTGAGATGAGACGGAATCGATATTGATAATATCCTCAACTATTGATAAGCGATATAATTAAAAAAAAAATTATTTCGCTAGAAATGTTAGAGGTATAGTAAGTACATAATCCTCATGTATCGCCAACAAATATTATCAACATTCCTTTCTGACCATTGATAAGAATAAAGAAATACCTTAATATTTTACAAATAAGGCAGCTCGTTCTCTAAGCGAATTTAATTTAAAATCTTGAGTGATAAGATTGTACCTAATTAGTATGTACTATACTTGGGAGGCCTGATAGGTGGTATAGACAAACCGAGGCCCAGCACTTTAAAAATTAGTATAAATTAATTGGTGTTGGTATCATAGCTAATTAATCGATGTCACCACAAAAATAGGAGGAGGAGAGCTGGGTCTCTTAACGCTAGCTCTGTATCTTGGATTTCATTGCATTGAAAGTACATAAGGTTGAAGTAATAAAAAATAGGGAATTATTTACCCATAAAATGAAAAAATACTGGACGGGGGGAAAAGGCAAAATAAGGGCCACCCTAATATTTGTACATATGTATATTAGCTTAAGAATATTGTATGTACGTCTACCATACCTACTAAACCTCTTGTAGAATACAAGCTAGACCCACACAAATATTGGTAGAATCAGACGCAGGGCCGTAGAGAGCCAAAGCGGGCCCATGACAAAAAAATTTCGTTTGAATTTTTTTTTTTGTTTTTTTTTTTTGTTTTTTTAGTGAATGAATTTTGTATTTGATATTTTGATATACCCATAGGTAGAGGTAGTCAATTTTTCAAAACACTGCCAAATTTTCAGAAGTTTATCGATTTTTTTGTATAAAAAAAAAAATCAAAATCTCGAGCTCCCTCGGCAAAAATCCGGACCTGGGACTAATGATCCCGGTCAGGGCCGGCGAAAGCGAGGTGGGGCTCCAGGACAAAACATTTTGGGGTCCCTTTTTTTCCAAAAAAAAAACACCTATTTATTTATTTTATTGAACAAATAAAAAAATTCTTCTGTACTAAAATAATTTCAAGAAAAAAAAAGGTTCTCAAAGGAATTTGAAAAAAAAAAATTAATGTAAAGTAATTGACTAAATTTAAAAAAAAATAAATAAATAAAAGAATCAAAATTACTTCCACAAAATTATTCCCTGGACAAATTTTTCAACTTAGGAAAAGTGAAAAAAAATTACTAAAATTTGAAAAATGATTTTTTTTAATGGATTATAAAAAATCGTTTTCAAAGGTAGGTATTAGAAAAAAATTTTACTTAATAAAGGAATTGAATAAATAATTTTAAAAAAAACCTTTTTGTTTCTATACAAAACTTGAACAAATTAAAATAAATTAAAAAGTTTCTTTCATCCGAAACTCAAAAAAAGGGGTTTTCAATGAATTAAAAAAAAAATGGTTCTCAAAGAAATTTGAAAAATTTTAAATGCAAAGAGATTATCTACCTAAATTTTAAAAGAACCCTGCTTTTTATAAAAAATTAAAATTGAAAATTTTTTAGGAAAATAAATTTTAAAAAATTGAAGGAAAATTTAAGAAATTGAGACCTGTTCAAAAAAATTCTTTGCTAAATTTCCAAAAAAAAAAAAAAGGTTCTCAAAGGAATCTGAAAAAAAATTGATGTAAAGTAATTGACTAAATATCAAAAAATAAGAAGAATCAAAAAAACTTCCAAGAAATTATTCCCTGGACAAATTTTTCAACTTGGAAAAGTGAAAAAAAATTTACCAAAATTTGAAAAATGAACTTTTTTAATGGATTAAAAGAAATCGTTTTCAAAGGTAGGTATTAGAAAAAAAAATTATAATAAAGGAATTGAATAAATTGAAGAAAAAAAAACTTCAATAAAACTTGTTTCTGTACAGAACTTGAACAAATTAAAAAAATTAAAAAGTTTTTCAATTTAAAAAATAAAAAAAAAAAACGAAAAAATTCTTTCATCCGAAATTCAAAAAAAATGTTTTTTCACTGAATTTGAAAAAAAAAGTGGTTCTCAAAGAAATTTGAAAAAATTTTAAATGCAAAGAGATTAGGTATAGCTACCTAAATTTCAAAAGGGGAAAAGAAATTTAAAAAAATTGAAGGGAAATTTGAGTAATTGTTGCCTCAGGCCTGGCATGGCAAGCCAAAAGGGGCCCAAGGCCCAACACCCAAAATTTGTAAAAGATTATTCGCGATTCATTTTTTGTGCGGTAATTAAGATAGCTTTTCTGCGACCCAGACTTTTTCTCCACGACCTTGGGTAGAATTATTCAGTGTAGTTGTGGCACCATGTTTTACGGACAAGTGCAGTGGTGTCACAACGTCACCAGGAGTATACAGTCAAATGTTTCATGTACTGGTGCCACAACTACACTCATTATGTGTTGTTTTATACAGAGATCGTATAAATATAGTACGTATGTTGAAACACGTTGTGATACCATTTCAAGTCTCATCTCTTCAAATACGTACTTAGTACGTAAACGTATATTCTTTTTAAAAATTCGATAAAAAATGCTGACTCAATTTTAAGTGAGCCCACAAGCCCTTTTTTTAAAAATCATGAAAAAATACCAAATTTTCGAGTTTTTGCAGTTTTTTGGATTCCGACCTATCAAAGTTGTTCATTTGGTGGAAAATGATTCCCAAATTTTTTATTTTCCCCCATCTTAATTTTAAAAGGCTCCTTTGATTTTTTTGAAAAGTTGAGAACCCCAAGTAAGTGCCACTTGAAATTAAGGTTGCGGAAATAAAAAATTGGAATTCATTCGCACGACTAGGAACGATTTTGATGAGTTGAAACCAAAAAAAGGCAAGAGTTTGAAAATCGGTGAATTTTTTAATTTTCTAAAAAAGGGGAGGCAACTAGGTGTGCCACTTAAAATTCAGATAGCGGGGAAATAAAAAATTGAGAATCATTTTTCACTAAATGGAATAAAAAAATGTAAAAACTTGAAAATTTGTGATTTGCAAAAAAGGGGGCATTGTGGGTCCACTTAAAATTGAGTTAAGAAGAAAATGAAAAATAGGGAATTTTTCTCAAACCAAAGGCAACAACTGGAAACAAAACAGGAAAAAATTCCGCTCATTTTTCTTGTTTTTCATTTTTATGAAAAATGGGGAGCCCCCCCCCCCAAAGTACCACTTAAAATTAAATTAGAGGAAAAATCAAATCAATCAATCAATCAATTTTATTTAACCGGTTCAGTGTACGTACACTATATCACGGATAGGTAACAGAACTAAAAGTAAGGGAAAAAAAAAAAAAAAAAAAAAACATGAGGGATTTAAACCTCAATTAAGGACATCTTGAGCAAGTCTTGCACGAAGACGACATATTGATACCGGTACTATGAGCAACCTGATCCACTTTGCAATTAATTCCATCGATCATATTGTGAAAATTACCATTATCGGTGAACATCTCGCGAATTCCGAAATTTTCAAGCTGGGTAGTCACCTCTTGGGGAAACTTGATGGTAAATCGAGGCATGTACAGGTCGACGTATTCGGTGGTTCAGTTGGCAGTCTGTTTTATGATAGTTCTGATCGTATCGGCGGTGATGGAAGTTACGAAATCGGTGAGGTTTTTTTTCTTGTTATATGGAAGGACTAAAAAGAGAGAATAGTTTGTGACATTGCTGGAAAAGGGGGTCTAGTAAAATAAAAAATAAAATAAAAATAAATTTTCAGCTTGGAAGGAAGAGGAACGAGAATCAGCGATTAACCTATCTCTATACCTAGGATGATTAATAAATGGGATTTTAGGATAACGTGTTAGGTGGGATAAACTAGCTCAAGGAATGGGGAAAAAATAGGTATGTATGTTTTGGGAATGTTGACAAGGATAGAAAAAGCAATGCCACGCAGATAAAAAATACCCTACACCTACACACGTAAATAAATAATTATTAATTTAGAACCAAAAGTAAAAAACGAGTAATTTTGATATCCGAAGAGAAAAAATAATTAGTAAATGAAAAACACGTATCAGATAGGTATCGACCTATCTGACATATCTACTATCTAAATCATAACGATTAAATCAAAGAATTCTTAAATCTAAGTAACCAAGATGGCAACTTTCAAAACTCAAAAAAAAAAAGAAAAAGAGATCTGAATAGATCATATCGAAATTAGAATATAATCAATTTTTTGAACCTGATCAGATGATCAATTTTGGCTAGAAAAATAACGTGTGACTCCATGATGGAGTATTTCGAAGATTAAAACTACATTCTAAAACTACTGGGGAATTTTGGGGGAACGAAAAAAAAAAGGAAAAAATCGAAGCACTACCACTCACCTAGCCCATGGCTAAAACTACCCTAGGCAAGCATTGGCAAGAAAACTCAAAATTCACGAAATTAAAAATTCACTTCTAAAACTCCAACTCATGTAACAATCTGTATTCTCAAATTACATTATTTCTGTACAACGATTTTAATGATAAACGAGGCGTATTAGCTGAATTACGATAATAATACGAAAACGAAATAAAACTACAATTAGGTATAATCTCGTTAGACGAATCTTCACCTATCGGATGAATTTATAACGTATTTAAAAGTAGATTACGAATACGTAACGAATATCTAACGAATAGGGCCTACTTTCAATATTACAAGTTGTCGTCGCCGAAGACTATTTCGCAGGCTTGGACGCCTAGGGAGGTGATATTGGCGTAGGGCATTTCGGGGTTCGGTGCATCAAGCGTGCTATGGACGTGTTACCGTTATCCATGTAGAATAATTTGCTGTAAAATTAATAAAAATAGTCTCGAAGGATGTACGAAATTGAAGCAATTTTTTTTGAGTGTGGGATGTGTAACAGTCACTCAGATATTTTGTTTGAAAATTTTTCTTTAAAAAATTCTCCAATTTTTTTAATTTTTTTTTTTTTTTTTTCAATAAAAACCTTTTTAAATTTTTTTATTGAGAAATATTATTGTTGGAAGAAAATTGTTTCCAAAAAATTTTTCACTTGAAAATTCTCTTGAACCCCACTTTTTAAATAACGATTTCGCCGAGATTTGAAGGGAAGTTTTCAACGGTATGAAGAAAAATGAGATTTTTAAAAGAAATTTTCAACAAAAAATTCAAGAATTTTTAAATTTTGATGAATTTAATTTTTTTTTGGACATTTTTGAAAGAATTCTGCATAGAAAATTTTTCTCACGAATTGAACTATTTTTGAGAGTATTTTCAATGAGGAAATTTCAGTTCTAATTTTTCATGGAATTTTTTCAATTTTTATTTTCAAAATAATTTCTTTATTCAAGTAATTTAAAAATGAAAAAAAAAAAAAAAATGTAATAAACTTTTTAAAAAAAATCAAGTTTTTTGAAACATTTTCCAAAAAGTTGAGAGAGGGAAATGATTGAAAAAAAATGTAAAGAAAAATGAGAGGTTTACGTATGCACAAAATTACTTCAACGTTTAAAAAAATCGAACTTCGTTTTAAAAAGTTTTGAAGGTGGAGAGGGGCTTCAAGATAATTTTAAGCGAGCAACTTTTTGTAAAATGAACAATTATTTTTCTTTCAACAAATTTTATTTTGCAATAAGATCTTTTCCAAAATAGTTTTTTTTTTTTTTTTTTTTTTTTTTTAAATGAAAAAATTGAATTGTCTCAGCTTTTTTGAAAAAAATAAACAGTGATGCAAGCATCACGAACTTTCCGAATCAAAAAGTATTTAAAAAAATATTAACAAAAAAATATTTGTAAAAAAATCGATCATCGAATATTATGTAAAAAAAATTGATTATCGAATATTTGTGAAAAAATCGACTATAAAATATTTTTTGTATTTAAAACGTCAGCAATTACACTGAAAAACCTTAAACATGACACAAAAATATTCGGCAAAATCACACTTGCTCCATTATTATTAATCGTGAAAAAATATCATGATGATGTAAACAAAACAACCATTATCATGAATAAGACAAAAATGCAAAGCATTGCGCAATGCGCATGTTAGGGAAAGGAGAGCAAACCGGTACACCCGCGGACGCGGTGAAAGGACCACCATACAAAAAAAAAACAAAAAAAAACAAATGACGTATTTATTATCGCAAGGGTGAGTTTTTATTACTGGACCGTTGGACTATCACCAACACATAGACACACATCAACACACATACAGACCAATAAGACAAAAATGCGGAAAAAGATGCCAGGATATAGATAAACAGTTTCCTTATAGATAAACACTTGAACCGTTCCCTTTATCGACATCTAAAACGCGACAAACGTGAAACTCAACAATTTTTCGCATAAATCGCTCGTAAAATGTTTTCTATTCAACGTAAAGGCCCCAAATTCTTGCGTAGCCTTCGTTTATATAAACCACTTCTCATCGCTGAATTTCAACGAGATATCTCAATTAGGGCGATGGAATCGTGTTGACAAATTTTTCTGCACACACACACACACACACACATACACACATACATACGGAACATCATCTGGAAATTGGTCAAAACAAATTTGTACGAAGTCAAAATTTGTCTAAGTGCAATATTCGTGAAAACGCATTTCGCACCAAAAACAATACTTTCCTTACAACGCTACGCGCTGTTCGGAAAGTAAAAATATATATATGAAAGGGATTTTTAAAATGAAAATTATGAAAGAAAAATATTCAAAAAATATATCTATTAAGAAAAATGTGAGTTTTTTGAAAAATTGAGATGAATTTCTTCAAAAAATCTCAGAATTGATCAAAGCTATTTCACAGATATTAATAGGAAATTTTTAAATTACTTAAAATAATTATACCTATTTTTAATTTGTCTCATCTAAAAATTTTACGCACGTATGAAGAAATTTTTCAAAAAAAATCTTGTGTTTTGAGGAGAATTTTTTGGAAAAATTGAAAGAAAATAAAGAAATCCTTCAACAGAAGTTTTCAAGATTTCTAAGTTTTTCAAAGAATGAAATTTAATATGTTTTCTCAATTTTAAAAAAAGCGATGGAAAAATAAGTAGATTTTGCCACAGTACCATACTTTTTTTGGAATTTTTCACTCATTTTCTCCAAAAATATTTTTATCCTGCCAAGAAATTTTCCAGAAAATTTTTTTTATGGGAAAATCCCAATTCTCTTGAGGAATTTTTTATGGAGAAATTTTTCAAATATTAAATTTTTCAAAACTAATAAGGTAGGTAGGTACTTAGTTGTTTCAAAAAAAAAAAAAAAAAAAAAATTGATAAACACTTTTTTCCAAATAAAACTTGAAAAAAATTTCGAAATAAAATCTGCAAAAAATGTTGGATTTTTTTTTCAAATAAAATTTAAGAAAAATTATTCAGTAGATAAGTAGAATCTGATAGATTTTTCCAACATTTTTTCTCAAATGTTTCTCAAATAGAAAATTTTACCTAGGTACCTTAATTCTTATCAAAAAATAACGTACGTAGTAAAAATTTATTAATTTTTCGCATCTGAAGAAATTAAAAAAAATTGATTTTCTTCACCTACTCTGAGTACCTACCTAATTTTCGAAAATTTTTAAAGAAAGAAATTTTGAAGAATAAATTAGAGACTGAATATAAAAATTATTTCAATAATTTTTTTACGGAGCATCATATTATTTTGGTCTAAAAAAATTTTCATCAACTTTTTCTCGAAAAATAATTTTTTTACCAAAATTTTAAAATAACTTGAAAAAAAGAAGTATTTGTGAATTTTTTCCTAGATTAAGATCCAAGAACATTTCAAAAAATTATTCTGATATTTTTTTCAAGAAAATCTTTCAATGAGAAAAACTTTTTTAAATGATTTTTTTTTTCAATTAAATTTTTCAAATAAATCAAACGAGAGTTACAAAAAAAAAAAAAAAAAAAAAAAAGTTTCAAGAGGAATTTTTTAAGATTTTAAAGAAATGTTTTCAAAATTTTAGAAACGGTTCAAATAAACATTCCGGAGCAGCACAATCGACAAATTATCGAAATAAAAAATCGACAGAATATCGAATTCGATAAAGTGTCGCGTTAGTTCCGCCTAAATCGTGAAATTATCTTTCGATATATAGATAGATTATCGACGAATTATAGTTAGCAAAAATTTCGAGATTATAGTAAGATATTTTATCGATAATATATCTATAATATCGAAAGATAATTTCACGATTTAGGCGGAACTTTTGCGACACTTTATCGAATTCGATATTCTGTCGATTTTTCATCGATTTTTTATTCCGATTTTTCGTCTTTTACTAGCTTTTTTCTATAATTAAAAATCATTAATTAGCATAATTAATACATTAAACTATGCCTAAACACACTATTCATGTTGCGGTAAGAGGATCATTTCAGAAAAAGTCAAAAAAAATTATAAAA
The DNA here is from genome assembly GCA_959613365.1 of Balanococcus diminutus. Taxonomy (NCBI): domain Eukaryota; kingdom Metazoa; phylum Arthropoda; class Insecta; order Hemiptera; family Pseudococcidae; genus Balanococcus; species Balanococcus diminutus. The sequence continues at coordinate 3,028,266 of OY390715.1, forward strand.
AATCTGCCACCCGTTGGACTTGAACCATCTACCTCCTGCCTAAACACATTATTCATGTTGCGGTAAGAGGATCATTTCAGAAAAAGTCAAAAAAAATTATAAAAAATCTGCCACCCGTTGGGCTTGAACCATCTACCTCCTGCATGGTAATCCTCTTCCTTAACCACTATGCCATATCTTATCGTTGAGGAATTAGCAATAAAACGCTTATAACAGGCAGTTTAGTACTGCCAGACGTGTTGGACTTGGAAAAGTTTTCACCAATTTTTAAAATTTGGAAATAATTTCAAATATCGTCACAAATTTGTTGAAAAATCGTTCGACAAATTTCAGATTATTTTCCGATAATGTAGTTTCAAATATCGTCATAAAATCGTTGAAAAATCGAATTCGAGAAATTTCAGATTACGTGTCGATAATAAAGTTTTAAATATCTTCACAAAATCGTTAAAAAATCGAATTCGAGAAATTTCAGATTATTTGTCGATAATATAGTTTTAAATATCGTCACAAAATCGTTAAAAAATCGAATTCGAGAAATTTCAGATTATTTGTCGATAATATAGATTTAAATATCGTCACAAAATCGTTAAAAAATCGAAATCGAGAAATTTCATATTAGGTGTCGATAATATAGTTTCAAATATCTTCACGCAATCGTTAGAAAATCGAATTCGAGAAATTGCATATTATGTGTCGATAATATAGTTTCAAATATCTTTACAAAATCGGTAAAAAATCGGATTCGATAAATTTAATATAATCTGTCGATAATATAGTTTCAAATGTCGTCAAAAAATCGGTAAAATATCGAAGTCGAGAAATTTCATATAATCTGTTGATAATATAGATTTAAATATCTTTACAAAATCGTTAAAAAATCGAATTCGATAAATTTAATATTCTTTGTCGATAATGTAGTTTCAAATATCTGCAAAAAATCGGTGGAAAATCGGAATCGATAAATTTAATATTCTTTGTCGATAGCATCGTTGACGAATATCGTCATAAAATCTTAATAATATCGAATTCGATAGTTTTTAGATTTTTTGCCTATGTAGTTGTACCGATAAATCTTTATAATATCGTGAGAACATCTATAGATTTTCAAACGATTTTTTATCGATACGTTTCATCTTCCGATAATATCGATCGAGTGTGCCGCTCGGGTTATTTTTGAAGAAAAATTAGAGCTTTGTATGCCTAGAAAAAATTATTATAACAAATTTTTTATTAAAAAATATCATTTTTTCCAGAATTTTTTCATTTCTTTTTTCCAAAAACATTTTTCCCATAAAATTTTTTTGCAAAAATTTTTGTATCTTTTTTTGAATGATTTTTTTAAAAAGATACCTACTTACTTCATTCGAATTTTCTCAGAAAAAAGGGAGGTTTTTTTAGTATCGATAAAACACCATACTACATATACATATGCAATTCTTACTATTTAGTTTTCTTTTTAATGAACCTGGTCTCAAAAATGGCATTAAAATAGGAACAACTCTCCAATATGAATCGATTGTGGGAGGGTGGAGGTGCCAACAATGTATACAAATCGGAAGCACGTTTCTGGGTATGTTTTTCGATATACCTAAATAGGAATATGGGTTTTTTAAAAACCAGCAGGTACTTTTGGAATAAAAATAATATGGAATTCGTTACGTATTTATATCAGCAGCTGCATTATCATTCCTTCCAAAATCAACGTTGATAAAATCGTTTCCATACAATGGTTTGGTATTCGCAATATAACTCCTTTCAATCTTTAAACCATTTTGAGCGAAAATCGCTTCGGCGAAATGAAACCTAGTCACGTTAGCTTTACCCATGGTCTGATCAGCAAGCAGTGATCTTCTGGGTCGGCATTTATGCAATTCTTGAAGAATACCTTGGATCGTTTCGTGGATTTTGAATAATCTACGAATATGAAAATGATTATAGGAATTAGGAATAAACTCGTCTTGGAGGAATAAGGATCTTGGGTAATGGGAAAATACTCACGAATAGGGTCTAGGAATACCCAAAGCGCTGCTCAGTTCATCTCGAGTGACTCCATCACTTCCATAATGTAGCAGAGCTAACGCAGCATAGACACTCGTTGGAGAGAATACTATATTTTTATAGCTTGGATTATTCGATTCTATGATATTGTTTAATTTTACGTCAAAATTAAGCATTCCATTTTGAACAGCCTAAAAAAAAAAAAAAAAAAAAAAAAAAAAAAAATGGAAAAAATTCACCACTTTTTTTAAAACACAGATTAGGTATAGCCGAGAATCGAGTTCAAAATTCCACTCACTTCGACATATTCTTCTTGAAAATCTTGTGATGAAGATAAATGTATAGTAATCGACAGTACGAATGTAATATAAAGATAATTAAGCATTTTGCAATTAAAATTTGCTTAAATTTTCAAGTTTACATATTTCGTGAAATATTTCACTCGGTTATTGAGTAAAAAGATGCAAAAAATCAACTTGTAGGTCTAGGTATCAATGCGAAAATTATTTAATATTTCAATCTAAAGTATTTGGTGAACTGATAACTAAAATGATTAGAATTGGAATGCAGTTCTTATATACAGTAAATTTTTTCCCAATAATTAAAAAAAAATACTGAAATAAATGAAAAAAAATTATGGTTCAAAATTTTTTTTTTAAATTATTGTTTAAAAAATGCAAAATGCAAAAAAAAACAAAATTTACAATATTGGAAAAAAATCTTGCAACTGGTCCACGTTCCATTTGGAAAGAGCATTTAGGCAATTGACAACGCTGTGAGGATTGAATTCAATCACGATCGAGCATCCTTTACTCGTTAATTTACTTATAAACTCCATAGCTCCTTTGAACTCGTCTGTATTCCACTTGGACAAGGCGTTCAAACTACCAGCGATACTTTTGGAAGTAAATCTAGACGACGATTGGCTTCCTTTGGCGATCAACTGATCGATGAACTGTTTAGATTCGGGTATTTCGTCCAAATTCCATTTAGACAGAGCGTTCAAGCTGTTAGAAATACCCTGAGGGTTGAATCTGTTCGCTGTTAAATTTCCACACCTGACGAGCTGCTCGATGAACTGCCTCGTACCTTGGAGTTGGTCCAGGTCCCATTTCGAAACAGCGTTCAAACTGACGGAAATATTCTGAGGTTTGAAGCCGCCAGCTGTGGCACTGCCTCGTTTCACCAATACAACGATGAATTCCTTGGCACCTCGTATTTCGTCGATATTCCACTTAGATAAGGCGTTCAAGCATTTGGCTATATCGACAAGAGTTGAAATTTTCAACCGTCAAAGTACCTCGCTCAACCAGTCGAAGAATGAACTCTCGAGAGTCGAGCAAATTGACCACGTCCCATTTGGAAAGAGCGTTCAAACTGTCAGACACTTCCATAGGTTTAAATTCGTCGACCATCTGAACTCCTTGCTTCACCAATTGAAGGATGTACTCTTTGGCACCGTCTAATTCGTCGGCATCCCATTTCGACATTGCGTGCAGGCTTCTAACGATACTCGTAGATGTATATTTATCGCTTGTGGGTCGTTGAGAAATGGACGATCTGGTCGTCTCATTCCCTCGTCTAGTTAGTTCGACGATGAACTCTCGAGCTCCTCGCAATTCGTCAATGTTCCATTTAGAAAGAGCAAATAGGCAATTTGAGATACCTTGAGGGTTGAACCTATCGACTGTTTTGTTCTCCGGACCCAGTAACCAGATTCCTCGATCGATTAGTCGTACGATGAACGATTCGAATAGACCAACGTTGGCAACATCTTTGCCATTCAATTCAACGTCACCCATCCAGATATCTGTGTTCAATACCTTTAATTTGGACAAAGCATTTAGGCAATTGGCCACATGCCACGAACCGAACTTAACATTAGCTCCGGATTTCTGATCAAACGTGTTGTCTCCTTTTGCTACCAGATTAACGATGAGTTATTTGAAATTTTCTCCATCTTCTGGTTTCCACGTCTGGTCGAAAATCTTCAGTTTGGCTAAAGCGTTCAAAGTGCCAGAAATAATGTTAGCGTCGATCGAACCCAACGAATCGAACCGGCTCAGCCATTCGGCCACCAAGTCGCTGATCTCGTGAATTGAACGTTTATCAGTGTAATTGAGCTTTTTTGAAAAATCGTTGTGGCTTCGCAGCGAAGAAAACGGTTTGAATGAAGCGTCTGTGTGGCTGTAACGTGGATTTGGGTTCAATGTGTGAGGTAATATCGTCGATAGTTGGGTATGATACGATTTTGAGGCTTCGATGCGAGTTTGTAAGCCTTCGTAGGTGAGATACGATATCTTTGGGCAGGTATGAGGTGCTTGTAGGTAGAAAAACGTCCTCGTTATATTGCTCTTCTCGATGGAACAAAACTTCTTCGAAATGTGACGATTCTTCAGAATGAAATTCATTTTTACACTCGGACAGAGAAATCAAAGCCAGGAAATTTTTTCGGTAGGTACTGAGATCACCTCTTACGATGAAAACGTTCGAATGGCTCATTAGCAGAACTAGCTACTTTACGATCGACGTTGCGAATTCCTGCAACAGATTGCGGATATTAATTCGTTATATGTAAAGTAATTGAGATGATTTTAATGAATATGAAACAGAGAAATATTACTTACCATTACTACTCGAATCGGTTGACGAAAGAACAAGTTATCTCGATTTCAAGTCACACAAATACAATCATTGTGAGTAGAACAATCAAATACTCGTTCGTTTAAAAAAAAGAATAATTTTATAATAAGTTCGTAAAAACTGAATAAGAACAGCAAATCCGTAACCAATTTTGAACTATTTTTGAACTTTTCTTTTCAATTTTTGCGGTTATACAAAGTTATTGATAATGTTAATATTGTTATCAAGTTCTTCGAAGAGCGTCTATTTACGCTCACGAGAGCAGCTTTTTTCGCAATGATTCGGATATGCTCGGTAGTTTTCGTTTTTGAATTCGAAAGAATTTTGAATTTTTATTTTTTTTATTTTTTCACAAAAAATTAAATTTTTATTGTTTTATTGAAACTGAAAGTTCCTTTATCCTTTTTCTTTTTGTGATTTTTTTTTTCTTTTTAGGTTTTTGTGATTTTTTAAAAATTAAAAAAAAAACTATGGATTTTTTTTAAATTAAATTTTTTTTTGTACCTATGAAATTATTGAATATTGAGTTTTTGGAATTTTTCTTATTTTTCAGGAAGAATTTTCAATTTTTTAAATAGGTAGGTAGTTAATGTTAAATCACTTTTTGCAAAATTCTTTTCAAAATAATTTTTTGTATCAAACGTAAATTTGCAGATAAATAAAATAAAATATTGAAAATTAGGAAATCATACCTTCATTTTGTATAAAAAATCCTTTCGAAATGAAATTCTACAAAGACAAACAGTTTTTAGAAAAATTAGAAAGAATTCAAATATTTTTCAAAAAACGTTTTAATTTTTTTGAAACTAAAAATGTATGTATCTTGAATAAAGGTTTGCAAAAATTAACATTTTTTATTTTTGTGTGCAAAAAATAAAAATGTAAAATATTAAAAAATCTGTAAAAAATTCTCAGTTTGAAAAACAAAAAAATTTGCAATAAGTGAATTTTTTTTTTTATTTTACTGAAAATTTTCTAAGAGAATTTTTCTTTAAAAAAATCGTTTTTTGGGGTAAAAAGTTGATCAAAATGAACTAGGTACGTACATATATAAAATGTATTTTTATTAAAATACTTGTACGTCATGCCTAGGTTTATTAGCAACAAGTGGTTAGAAAATTCAATGAAAAATTATTCTGTTTATAGATACGAAGGCGAATTCGTCAGAGGTTGGTTTCATGGATATGGAGTATTCTGGAGAGTCGATGGTATGAAATTTGAGGGCGATTTTCGAGCTGGGAAAATACGTGGATATGGTGAGACCCTCCCTATCCATCTTTAAAATGCTTCCACACAAAATCTAGGGTCGGTAAATTAGAATTTTTTAGGGTGTATCTCGATTTTTTTCAGAAAGGGTGAAATATTGTAAAATATGAGAATGACTATACTTATTCCGAAAAATAAAAACTACGAAAGTAATTATTTTTCTCCAAAGAATTGAAAAAATTTTCATGGCAAGAAAATTCAGGAATTTTCCCCAAATGAGTTGAGAGATTCTTCTCTTCAAAAAGTTGAGACAAAATTTTAAGAAGTTTTTTCTAAGATAAGTGATTTTTTCTAAAATTAGAGATTCACCCCCCCCCCAACCCAAAAATCAGAAACTTATTTAGATTGACTCAAATTAAATGGAGATATTTTTTATTGTAAACAATTCATAAATATTTTTTCCCCTGAAAATTTTGAAAAATATTTTCACTCCAAGAAAACAGGATTGAAAATTTTTTATAACAAAATTTTTAAAAATTTACCTACGCTCGTATCTTTTTCCCCGAAAAATCCAGATTTTTTTCTGCAAAAAAAAAAAAAATAACAATTAGTATTTTGGGAATTTTTTTAACATTTCAAAATATGAGAGATTTTTTCTCAAAAATTATTAAGAGATAGAGAAAAACTGAATTTTTCTCCAAAAAATTATGGCCATCATTTTTTTTCTCCATCAAAATTTTTTTTTTAAAATTTTATTTCAAAAAAGTTGGGTAATTTTTTTATTACAAACATTTTTAAAATTTGTTTTAAAAATGCATAGACAAAGTGTCAAGTTTTTTTCCTCTAAAAGAGACCTCTTTCTAGAAATAGAGCCCTTTCTACAAATTGAGAAATTAAAAAAATGACTTTAAAGATTTTTGGAGATATTATTCGTTTTTATGTCAAAAAAATGATAAATTTTTATCCGGAAATATTTGAAGATTTTTACTAAAAATGTATGTTGAAAATTATTTTTACTCCAAGAAAATTGCATTATTCATTTTTTTACTACAAAAATTTGTGAAATATGCAATCATATTTTTACCGCAGAAAAGCTTGGATTTTTTTCCAAAAAATTAATATGTACCTAAAGAAAATTTAAGGATTTCCTCCTCAAAAAATTAATTAAGAAGTATTTTTACTTCAAAAAATTGAAAGATTTTTTTCCCAAAAAAAATCGATTAAAAATTATTTTAATAGGGCCCCAGTCTAGCTAATCCCATTTCTGACTGTTAAAATTACGGATGCAACTCGGGCACCTAAGCTACTATTAAGTTACGTAGCAGCCATGCACACATCTATTGTTTTTAATCGATATTAAGCTCGAATTAGTTACAGGTTTGGTAACCTATAAAGATGTTAATCACGGATTCCCACGAAACGAAGGCGACTTCATGAATTGTCGAGTGATCAGTCGTAAGAACTGCAACGACGTGATTGAAAAAGCTCGCTGGGCTTCGCATTGTGCTCGAATGCAAATTCAATAAAATAACGAGAAGCGATTACAGTAACCTATACTTTTGCTGAAATTGGAATTGAATTAAGCTTAATGGACAATTGAGCATATTATGACAATTGACGAGATTACTAATTTATTTCAGCCATTTTAGTGCAGATCGTAAGAGATACCAATATTTGTTTCTAAAGCATACTTATAGACTTGGCCCTATTAAATAATAATGAGTTGGATATTTGGTAAAATTTGTATACATTCTCATCCTTCAACAGAATTTTGTCTCTTTTTTAAACTCTGTTTTCTTAAATTTTTCAATTTTTTTTTTAAAATTAAGTTCAATGAAAATTACCGTAAATATTTTTCTTTGAAAGAAATACTTCAAACACCCGATAATTATAAAGAATTTCAATTAATTTTCATAATGAAAAATAAAACAAAATAAACTTACAATCTGTACACTAAAGCACCGATGATGGAAGTCACATTTTTTTCAACTTCGAGGTTTTTACGTTTTTTGAATTTTGGACACTTGTAGGTTCATAAACAATAAAAATCTCGAAGTCGAAAAAAAAATGGACTTCCATCATCGGTGCTTTAGTGTACTGCAATACCTATTTAAAATTTAAAACATTTTCACTAAATTGATGGATACATAATAATAAATGAAAAATAAAAAAAATAAATTAAAAAAAATATTTGGAGGTAAGTCATTTATAAAAAATATTACTACATAACCCTAATAAAATGCATCCAGTTTCTTATTAATAGATTATTCACGGACATACATTTGATTCAATATTTCCATCTCTCATCAAAACGCGAGCTCTAAAACCAATCGAATCTAAGATAAGGTTTAGTATTGAGGGATCCGCTTCATTAAAACGAAGTTTTCCACGTATGAACTCCGGACACCTAATTTCATGCAGGGTTACATTGTATCGAAAGGCTAATTTTACTATATCTTTTAATTTATGTACAAAACGGCTCCTGATCTCCCACGTCTTCCAGTATGTGTAGCAGTAATCATGGACAGAGAAATGCGACTCGAGAATCTTTGAACGAATTTCATCTCGCGGGTATTTATTATCTTTTAAAATTGCCGATAAATCTTTTCTGGCTGTTTCTCGTCTATCATAAATATCGGAATTTTGTTCTTCACTGGACTGAAGTTTTTTAAAAATTTTTTCATCGATTCTGATGTCGGACCAACCATCGAAATACTGAAAACAATTGTGGTAGTTTAGGGAAACGTAAAAATCTTCGATAGATCCCTTATCATAATTCTGTCCTATGTTCCAAAAACTACTGAGGGTTTCACACATTTCTCCAAACAGTTGCGCTATACAAGAACATTTTACCGGAGCCTGTAAATAAAAGAAATGGTACAATTTCAGATTTTTGATAATCCAATTAGCCATTTTTTGAATAAAATTTTCTGGGGGAGAATAGTTGGCGTTAGGCAATTTTGTATACCTACTCCAGAGGATGGGGAGGGACTAGCTCCTAGTTTTCACTGCGGCGTTTAGTGATTGAGCTGAATTTTACGAGTCCAAAACTATACAAACGCCTAATATGCAAAATTCGAGGGGAGGGAAGGGTCCAATCGAAATTTTTATAATAACCAAACTTATTTTAGGATCCTAATCTACAACTTTTGTTTGAAACATTTTTCAATTCAACCCCTCTCACCCTCCCAATTTTCAATAACAAGTGTCTTCGTACTAATATGCAAAATTAGGGGGAGGGGAGGGTCCAATCGAAATTTTTATAATGACCAAAATTACTTCTAAGATCCCAATCTAGAACTTTTGTTTGAAAATGTTTTCAATTCGAACCCTCCCTCCTCCGCAATTTTTCATATCAATACATAGATACTCATTATTAAAAATTGGGGTAGTAGTAAGGGTTGAATTGAAAAAATTTTCAAACAAAAGTTCTAGATTAAGATCTTGGAAATAATTTTGGTCATTATAAAAATTTCGATTGGACCCTCCCTTCCCCCTTAATTTTGCATATTAGTACGAAGACACAATTGTTATTGAAAATTGGGCGGGTGAGAAGGGTTGAATTGAAAAAATTTTCAAACAAAAGTTGTAGATTAGGGCCCTAAAAATAAGTTTGGTTATTATAAAAATTTCGAGTGGACCCTCCCCTCCCCTCGAATTTTGCATATTAGTACGAAGACGCTCAATATTGAAAAATTGGGGAAGGAGGGGTTCAATTGAAAAAGTTTTCAAACAAAAGTTGAAGATTAAGATCCTAAAAATAAGTTTGGTCATTATAAAAATTTCGATTGGACCCCTCTCTTCTCTCTAATTTCGTATATTAGACGTTTATATAGTTTTAGACTTACTTAAAAAAATTCAGCTCAATCACTAACGCCGCAGTGAAAACAGAACTGGGAGCTAGTTGGGGAGGGACAAAAAATTCTTAATGTTATTCTCCATTTTTAAAGCACCATTATTATGCAAAACTATAGCATACCTAACCTACTTAAGCCTACTAGAAGTGACGTCGTTATGTTCTGCTTTTCAAACGGATGGGATCGTGCTAAATGCAGATGGCCTCAGCAACATGACGTCATCAAACTGTATGGTGGACTTGAAAATTTTCTATTAAAATGAAAGTGATGATTTAAAAGAAAAGGAGGGACCCAATTAAAACAAATTTTCAAACAAAAGTTGTAGATTTAGACCTGAAAAATTGTAGAATAAGTTTCTGAGAACAATTATGATAATTACAAAAACTTTGATTGCACCTGTCACACCGCTCCAATTTTGAATAATAAGTATTTACGTAGTATCGCGTGACTAAAATCATTTCCCAAGATCTCATTAGTCATTTTGAAACAATTTTCAACTGACCCTCTCCCTCTCTTCCAATTTCGAATTAACTATTTATGTAGTATTATATGAAATTAGAAGAGAGGGAAGGGTCCAATCAAAATTTTTATAATGACCAAAATTATTCTTCAGGTCTAAATCTACAACTTTCGTTTGAAAATTTTTTCAATTGGGCCCCTATACTTTTCCTTTAAATCACATCACTTTCATTTTTGTAGAAAATTTTCCAAGTCCACTATACAGTAAGATGACGTCATGTTGCTGGGGCCATCTCCATTCAGCACGATCCTTCGAAATGCAATACAGAAATATTTCAAGTTTCAACACTATAGTAATCAAAAGTAAGGCTCACCGCATTCAGAGCGTCGTTGATTCTTTTATACTTCTCAATTTCCCGATCTTTGTTCTCAATTTCCCAATCTTTGTTCTCAATTTCCCGATCTTTGCCCATGAGTTTCATTTCCATTTCCCGATCTTTGTCCTTGAGTTTCGTTTTCATAATGAAATACCCAGTTTTGGGATCGCTTTGCAGAAGCTCCATGATTTCTTGAGAAGACAGGTCAGTTTTCGTATCTATGCAGATAAACGGAAATTAGGTTTATTTACATTATTGTTGTAGGTAGGTAATTGAATTATTAATGACGAAATATTTGTATTTTTCAAGTTTTAATGCAAACATTTTACATTTCAGCTTATACCTATTGTGAAAAACAAAAACCTTGGCTTGGAAGGAAAATGGCGGCTGTCTTTGCCTGTATCCGTATAGAGCCTTATTTATTTTGGGGTAAGGCTCTATACGAATACAGGTAAGGACAGTCGCCATAAGTTCTCTTGCGGTTTTCCTTTAAAAATGATACTTTTCGAGTTATTGAAGAAATAGCGGATTGTTTTTCACCAAAATGATAATAATTCGCCATATTGAATTCAGCAAACACCAAACAGGCAAGCAAACATGTCAAATTGCTTTCAAAAAAGAAAGGTACCTCCGGAGGTACTGTGGGATTCCAACAGATTATGTACAGAACAGAGTCACAGAAATTTACCTCAAACAACATTTTCACTTCCTGTTGGTAACCTCTATACAAAAACCACTCTAGCCCAGAATTGAACATAACGGCAGCAAGATCGCGATTTTGCAATTATACCCCCGTTTTGCAATTACCCCGCTATACCTTACTCAGCTATAATATTACTTTATCATTGTAAACTCACCAGTATCGGCAAATGGCCAAAGAATTAAAACGCACATAGTAAAAATCGAGAAAATAGCAGGCTGCATTTTAATAATGGGAAATTCAAGCAACAAAGTATCCCTGTTTGCGCGTAAGGTGAACGATTGCGAATGGGTATGAATTCCATTCATATTATTTTTCAACTTTGAGATGAGACGGAATCGATATTGATATCCTCAACTATTGATAAGCGATATAATTAAAAAAAAAATTATTTCGCTAGAAATGTTAGAGGTATAGTAAGTACATAATCCTCATGTATCGCCAACAAGTATTATCAACATTCCTTTCGGACCATTGATAAGAATGAAGAAATACCTTAATATTTTACAAATAAGGCAGCTCGTTCTCTAAGCGAATTTAATTTAAAATCTTGAGTGATAAGATTGTACCTAATTAGTATGTACTATACTTGGGAGGCCTGATAGGTGGTATAGACAAACCGAGGCCCAGCACTTTAAAAATTAGTATAAATTAATTGGTGTTGGTATCATAGCTAATTAATCGATGTCACCACAAAAATAGGAGGAGGAGAGCTGGGTCTCTTAACGCTAGCGCTGTATCTTGGATTTCATTGCATATCGTTTTCAAAGATAGGTATTAGAAATTTTTTTTACTTAATAAAGGAATTGAATAAATAATTTAAAAAAAAAACTTCTTGTTTCTATACAAAACTTGAACAAATTAAAATAAATTAAAAAGTTTTTCAACTTAAATAAAAATGAAAAAATTCTTTCATCCGAAATTCAAAAAAAAAGGGGTTTTCAATGAATTAAAAAAAAATGGTTCTCAAAGAAATTTGAAAAATTTTAAATGCAAAGAGATTATCCACCTAAATTTTAAAAGAACCCTGCTTTTTATAAAAAATTAAAATTGAAAATTTTTTAGGAAAAGAAATTTTAAAAAATTGAAGGAAAATTTAAGAAATTGAGACCTGTTCAAAAAAATTTTTTGCTAAATTTCCAAAAAAAAAAAAAGGTTCTCAAACGAATCTGAAAAAAAAATTGATGTAAAGTAATTGACTAAATATCAAAAAATAAGAAGAATCAAAAAAACTTCCAAGAAATTATTCCCTGGACAAATTTTTCAACTTAGAAAAGTGAAAAAAAATTTACCAAAATTTGAAAAATGAACTTTTTTAGTGGATTAAAAGAAATCGTTTTCAAAGGTGGGTATTAGAAAAAAAATTTATAATAAAGGAATTGAATAAATTGAAGAAAAAAAAAAGAAAGAAAAACTTCAATAAAACTTGTTTCTGTACAGAACTTGAACAAATTAAAAAAATGAAAAAGTTTTTCAATTAAAAAAAAAAAAAAAAAAAAAAAAAAAAATGAAAAAATTCTTTCATCCGAAATTCAAAAAAAATGTTTTTTCACTGAATTTGAAAAAAAGTGGTTCTCAAAGAAATTTGAAAAAATTTTAAATGCAGAGAGATTAGGTAGCTACCTAAATTTCAAATAAAACCTGATTTTAAAAAAAATTTAAAAATTTTTTGGGAAAAGAAATTTTAAAAAATTGAAGGGAAATTTGAGAAATTGAGACCTCTTCAAAAAAAATCTTTGCTGAATTTCCAAAAAATAAATAAATAGAAGTAGAGTGGATATGGGCAACCTAGCCCAGGAGTGACCACGAGTTGAAGCGAAAAAAAATTCATGTTTACATTCGCGTTGAATTTTTTCGCTTCGAGAATCGGTGTCACTGGTTGAACCAGTTGATTTGATTGGTTTATTTTACCTCCCCTGAAAGCGACCAACACTTCACGCCCGCAAACGTCTATCGTTGAGATGATACCTTCGTTTCATTACGAGACAGGTAGGTACCTATTTTTTTAATTTTTGAATTTGGAATATTTTGAAAATGATCAGGTTTACCTCCCCTCAAAACAACCAACGCTTCACACCCGCAAACCTCTATTGCTAGGATGATCATCCACGTTTCAACGTGTGATAGGAACCTACCTATTTAAATTTGAGAATATTTTTTTCGGCGGGCATGTAATTCGATATTATTCCGAAATTTACCGTTGGTTTTTATTGTACACGAAAATATGATCAATTTCCCGAGAAAAAAATGCATAATTGCAAGAAAAAAAGCAAAGGTAAGTGAATTATTTTTTCCTACGAAAAATTTTTTTCCGGGTGCGTGTAATTCGATATTATTCCGAAATTTACCGTTGGTTTTTTTGTACACGAAAATATGATTAATTTCCGGAGAAAAAAATGCATAATTGCAAGAAAAAAATCAAAAGGTAAGTGAATTATTTTTTCCTACGAAAATCGAATGACATTATTCTCATTGTGTCCGATTTTCTCTTGCGAATAAGAACGTATTTTTTTTTTCGCGTACTTCGTTATTTTGAAAAAAATTTTCATTCGTGATAAAAAAATCATGTCAGAGAACGATAATCAAGTTCAAGAAGCAGGATTCTCAGCTGCAGTAAGTACATTTTTTTTTTCAATTTTTCGATTTTTTCACTTAAAAATTCGCGAATTTCAATTTTGAAATAGGTACCTAGATAAATGTGTACGTGTACTTATAATCGGGGGTTTCACTCGAAAATATCGCGAATTTCAATTTTGAAATAGGTACCTAGATAAAATGTGTATGTGTACTTATAATCGGGTTTTTTCACTCAAAAAAAATCGCGAATTTCAATTTTGAAATAGGTACCTAGATAAATGTGTACGTGTACTTATAATCGGGTTTTTTCACTCAAAAAAAATCGCGAATTTCAATTTTGAAATAGGTACCTAGATAAATGTGTACGTGTACTTATAATCGGGTTTTTTCACTCAAAAAAAAAATCGCGAATTTCAATTTTGAAATAGGTACCTAGATAAATGTGTACGTGTACTTATAATCGGGTTTTTTCACTCAAAAATATCGCGAATTTCAATTTTGAAATAGGTACCTAGATAAATGTGTACGTGTACTTATAATCGGGGGTTTTTCACTCGAAAATATCGCGAATTTCAATTTTGAAATAGGTACCTAGATAAATGTGTACGTGTACTTATAATCGGGTTTTTTCACTCAAAAAAAATCGCGAATTTCAATTTTGAAATAGGTACCTAGATAAATGTGTACGTGTACTTATAATCGGGTTTTTTCACTCAAAAAAAAATCGCGAATTTCAATTTTGAAATAGGTACCTAGATAAATGTGTACGTGTACTTATAATCAGGTTTTTCACTCGAAAATATCGCGAATTTCAATTTTGAAATAGGTACCTAGATAAATGTGTACGTGTACTTATAATCGGGTTTTTTCACTCAAAAAAAATCGATCATGATTTCCAATTTTGAATTTTTTTTCTACACTCATAATTATTCAAGTGATTTTTTTTCATTTTTTAGAGGGAAGAAGAAGACGGAGCTGAGATTGATTCGAATGTTAGTGCAAAAACAGTTGAAGGAAGAGCAAAATCAAAATATTATGTTTCATGTCCAGGTTATCAGAGTTCTGATGTAAAAATCATTTCTGAAAATGTGATGGATTCATGGGCTAACGTGTCTTTTACCGAGGTAACATTTTTAAAAAACCATTCTTATTATTTTTATTTTTTAATTACCTATTAACGACTTATGTATTGTATTTTCTGTATTTTATAGATCAAACCGAATATAGTTGCAGTGGAAATCCCATTTTACGTTCGTCTATCCACAATAGCCGACAAATTCAAACATTACGGTATCGAAGCAAAGATCCAAACTAAACTCGTGGACGAAATGTCACGAAAAAGATTTGCAGAAATAGTTTCTGAAATCCAGAAAAAAAAATCAAAAAAGGTATAAACCGTAAGTTACATTACAGTAGCAAAAAGAAATTATATATGAAAAAAAATATAATATATATTAATACGAGATACCTCTTTCTATTATTATTATTATTATTTTATTCTCGCTTTTTAAAAAAATCAGAATATTTTCTCAAAAAAAGAACAAAAAATCAACCTTTTCTCACTTTCTGAATTTTTTTATTCTTTCTTTTCCATTAATAATAAAAATTTTTATTTTTTTATTAAAAAAAAAAAAGGGCGAATTCCTGGAGGAAGAAGAAGATTTTGTTATTTTTCAGAAAAAAAATGGAAAACAATTCAAAAATAGAATTATGTGTTATACGATAGAAAGTAAATGTAATAGTATAATATCTGATTTAAAAATTTTTTCCATAATGATAAGTAATATTTTAGTCAATATTTTAAAATCTTCCCTCAATCTTAACAAATCGATCAAAATCCATTCCAAACTTCATATCATTTGTACAAAAAGTATTGATCAAGAGGAAAGGAGTTTTTTTTTAAGCACTTCATCTTTATCGTTTTTTTTAAATGACCCCATTTTGGACATACTAAATAGTCATTTTTTTCCAAAATTCGAATTGCAATTTGAAAATCTGAACAAACATGGGAGTGGTTGGGCTTTAAAAAATATAAAATCAATTGAAATAATTATTAATAAAAATAACCCACTAAAATTATCTTGTGGACGTTATATTGATCTCCCCCCCAAATTGAAAAACAAAAAAGCTACTATAAATGTTCAATGTTTCGATAATTTCTGTTTCAAGTATTGCATTTGGGCAAAATTTTTAAATGAAGGGGAAAAAAAAGGTTATCTTCCATCAACTTACTTGAACGTTGAAAACAGAATTTTTAACCAATTAAACATTAAATTTAATTTTGAAAATATTTCATTCCCCACCTCAATTTCGGATATTGAAAAATTTGAAAAATTGAATGCAAATGTATCGATCAATATTTATGGGTTGGAAAAGAAAGTAGATGATGAGAGGTTTCCTATTAGAGACGAAAATAACGATTATGAGGTGTTTCCAATAAAAGTCAGTGACATTGAGAAAGAATATCACTATGATTTACTTTTTTTATCAAATAAATTCACGCATCATTTTGTATACATTAAAAATTTCAATACATTAGTGAGAAATCAAATTACTAAACACCATGGAGCAATCGAAATATGTAAGAAATGCTTTGTACACTATTCCGGACCTCTAAGAATTCAAAAATTGATCGATCATAAAAGGTATTGCAACGAATTGACAGATCAACCAGCAAAGTATGTTTTACCAAAAGTGGGGAAAAATGACATGAAATTCAAAGACATTAAATTTGGGCTACCTATTCAATATATAGGCTTTGCAGATTTCGAATCAATGTTAGTAAAAAATGAAACAGAAAACCATGTAAATGCTGATGAAGATGAACCTAGAACAGAAATTATTAATAACCACGTCCCAGCTTCTTTTTGTCTGTATGTGATAGGGAAAAACAATTCGAAAATTATGCAACCAATATCTTATACAGGGGAAAATGCTGTCGTTTTTTTTTTCAAAAAATTAAAAAAAATTGCTAAAATAATATCAAAAAGATATCAAAAATACAAAGATCGAATTATTATGACTCATGAGGACTGGGAAGCTTACAACACGGATCAATTTTGTTGTATTTGTGACGAATATATTTACCCCAATGTTAAAAATCGAAAAGTGAGACATCATGACCATGTTTCTGGTCGCTTCATTGGTCCCGCTCACAACAGTTGTAACCTTAAAATGAAATCCCCTAATTTTTTACCCATTTTTTTTCACAACCTATCTAGATATGACAGCCACTTCCTTTTCCAATGTTATTTGCCCACCCAAAACATAACTGTAATCCCTCACAACGAAGAAAACTATATTAGTTTTTCGATAAAAATCTGTGAAAATTTTTGGGTTCGATTTGTGGATTCTTATAAATTTCTTTCTACCAGTTTGAGGACATTAGTCGAAAATTTACCATCAGATCAGTTAAGGCATACCAGAGCTCATTTTCAAGAACCTAACTTAATAAATTTGATTACGCAAAAAGGGTATTTTTGTTACGATTTTTTTGATAGTTTCGAAAAACTTAAACTTAGAGCATTGCCAGAAAAAATCCATTTTCGAAACCAGTTAGATGGTACTGATTTGACAGATGAAGAGTACACATTCGCACAAAATTGTTGGAATGAATTTGGATGTCTAACTTTGGAGGACTATTTAGTAGTTTATTGTATTTCTGATGTTCTTCTCCTGTGTGATTGTTTTGTCAGCTTTCGCAATCTTTGTTTGGATAATTATGAACTTGACCCGTGTTACTGTTATTCAATCCCAGGGTTTTCATTTCAAGCTATGCTTAAAAAAACTTCCATTGAATTTGAATTAATCACTGATATGGATCAATATTTATTTTTTGAGAAGGGGCTAAGGGGAGGTATAGTAAATACCATAAGAAAATACTCCGAAGGTAATAACATTCATCTTCCAAATTACGATGAAAATAAAACACCAAATTCTATTCTTTACATTGACGTTAACAATCTATACGGTTACGCTATGAAATGTAAATTACCAGTTGGCAAATTTGAATGGGTACCTGAATGTGAATTCGTCAGATTTGATAAAGATTTTATTTTAGCTTTAGATAGTGACGGTGATGAAGGGTATTTTTTTGAAGTTGACTTGGACTATCCTCAAAATTTACATGATCCTCATAATGACTTCCCGATGTGTGTTGAAAAAAAGGAACCTCCAAATTCAAAGTCAATTAAATTACTATGTACATTAGAAAATAAAAGAAATTATGTCATTCATTTAAAAAATTTACAACTTTGTCTGAAACATGGGTTGATTTTAATATCGATACATCGAATTCTGAAATTTTTCCAGTCTGATTTTTTTATCTCCTTATATTGATAAAAATACTGAATTGAGGAATGCTGCAAACAATGATTTTGAAAAAGATCTGTTCAAACTTTTCAATAATTCTTGTTTTGGTAAATTCATAGAGAACCAAAAGGACAGACCAAATTTCAAATTAGTAAATAACGAAGACCAATATGATAGAAGTATAGCAAAATCGTCATTTAAAAGAACTGTAATTTTCAGTGATGAACTGTTGGGGATTCATTTTCATAAAAGCATAGTAAAATTGAATAAACCAATTTTTGTAGGTATCACTATTCTTGAACTAGCTCGACACTTTATGTATGAGACATACTATGAAAAATTAGGATCCGTGTTTCCTGATTGTCCAATTCCAAAACTCCTTTATATGGACACAGATTCCTTTATTCTATCAGTTCAAACTAATGACATAGAAAAATACATGAATAACCCTATTTTCGATTGTAGTAACTACCCCATAAACCACCCTTGCTTTAACAACTCGAGAAAACAAATTCCAGGGTATTTTAAAAATGAATTGCGCGCTCTTCATTGTCAAAAATTTATTTCTTTACGTCCTAAAGTATACTCTCTCGAAATTTTTGATGATTCCCCTTCAGATTTGACCTCTTTTCAAAAATATGTAAAAAAAGCTAAAGGAGTTAAAAAAAATGTTTTAAACAATGAAATTTCATTTTCGGATTATTATGACTGTCTTTTTGAAAATCGAGACGTGGAGAGAGATCAAATTTTATTCAGATCTCGTCTCCATCAAATAACTACTATTAAACAAAAAAAATTATGTCTAAATTCATCTTGTGACAAACGTTTCTTTTATTCAACCACTGATAGTTATGCTTGGGGTCATTATCAAATTGAAAATTGATTTTTTTTTTTTCAGGCGGAATATACTCTCTTATTAAAAGACGGCTCACTTTTTTTCGATAACTCAAAAGAAAATATCACTGACTTATTGGAAATAATGCGAAATCTGTATATAAAAGATCTATGGTGGTCGAATAAAGCAATGCTTGAATTTAAAACAAAATTGCATCAAAGAATGGACAGATTACCACAAAAAAGTATAGACAGAATGATAATAATGAATTCTTCCCCGTTTGGAATATCAGAAATAAACTATTTCTTAAGATGTTCGTCATTAAAAATTGGTATTTTGGAATTTAGTAAGTGTAATTTTTTCCCTATAGATGATTTAGCATCAGACAAACAATATGATGAAATGTTTCTTCGTTCTTTTAATACCAGTCTATGTGAAACTATTATTGTAAATGAATGTAAATTCGAAAAGTATGACGAAAATATGAAATTTATTTATGAATTCGATTTGATAATGGAAAAAATTGAACCAAATTGTTCTTTGCTAAGAAATTCGCCTTTTATTTCAACGCGAGAATTTCATGCGATTTATTCGAAAACTAGGATTATCGAGGAAATAATTGATGATTTTATTCTCGAATAAAATCATCAAAGTATTTACTTATTGCTAAAATTTCAAGCTATTTTTTTCATTTCTTTTTTATAGAATGAAGAGGTTATTGAAAATGAAAATGAAAAGGTAGAGAAGAATACATTCAGTGGCCTACCTCCTGAATTGATTTTGAAAATTGCCGATAAAATAAAAAATGAAGATGACCTCATAAATTTCAAACTATCCTGTAAATATTTTAATCAAGTTTTGAAAAAATATTTTTGTTCTTCAATTAGTAAACTTGTTTTTGATGAGAAATTTATTCTTCATGATAAATTAAAACCGTTCCCCCATTCAGATTTAGGATTTGATATAAAAAAAATTATAAAGTCTGAAGAAGCCGAATTTCAGAAGTCTCTATCTTCAACAATTTTTGGTTTCAGAAATTATTTAAATGGATTTGAAATTAATCAAATTGTTTTTCGAAATTTGGAATTAAATTTTACCGGAATAACTTCTCTTTTGAATATATTATTAATAAGAAGCAAAATTAAAATTTTAGGTTTTGAAAACTGTTTAATTGAAAACGAATATTATTCTTATTTTATGTTTAAAATCATCCATGCAGAAATTAAAACTCAAAATTTGAAAATTATTTTTATCAAAAATTGTGTTTATAAAAGTAAAGATTATCACGATATGAAAATTAAAAAAAGACTCCTTAAATTTTTAAACAACGAATTTATTGATTTTCATTTTGAATATGAATTTGCTTGCTCATAGTTTTTTTTTTTATCTGTCTTTTGAATTTGTATTTTTTTACATACTTACTGTATTTATATATATTATATTATACCTTTTTTTTTTTATTTCCCTAAATACTTACTTGAGTATTTTTTTATGTATGCTCGTTTTTTTTTTGTTTTTTTTTTATATATCCCTTTTTTTTTGTTTTTGATTTTTTTGTTTTCTTTTTTTTTTTGTTTTTTTATTAATTTTTTTATATACCTATATCATCTACTCGCTCATGAAACTGACTATATTCAGTTCTTTGTATTTCTTATTTTATACCTATTTGAGATTATTTTGAATACTTATGTATTATTTATAAATTCTTGAGAATTTTTATATTTTCCTATCTTAAAAAAAATATATAATTTTTATATATATATATTTTATACTTTTTTGAAAAAAAATCTCATCGCGATCTGATAGGTTCATTCTTTCGAAGTGATTGAAGACCATTTCTAAATCATCTTCACACGAAACCATGATAATTTTGCACATGGTTTCATATGAAGATGATGGAGAGTGGACTTGAACTTGTGATTTTTCATACAAATGAGAACTGTAACCTAATCGACTAGACCACGATGAGGATTGATTAATCAGTCCTAGTAAAAACCTATAAATATCTATTCATTCACGTCAGCAACTCAGTTCATAATCATGATTCATACAAGAAGGTAGTATTATTATGTATATTCATCATAATAAAGAAATTGATAATCGTTTTTCAAAAAACTATCAAGGTACAGGAGTTGTAAATTGGTTGATTGATAGATTACCATTTGAATTACATGTTCCTACTTATCGATATTTGGGTCCAGGAACAAAATTACAAGAAAAATTAGAACAAAATATTCCAGGAAAAAACCCTCTAGACGAAGCTGCCAAACAGCACGACATAGCATATTCTCAATCATCAGATTTGAACAGTAGGCATATTGCTGATAAAGTTTTGGAAAATCGAGCCTGGGAAAGAGTCAAAGCAAAAGACGCTTCTTTGGGAGAAAAGTCAGCTGCGTGGTTAGTGACAAACACCATGAAATTGAAACGAAAATTAGGAGCTGGTGTTAATCGTCGGAAAAAAAGATGTCAAAAAAAAAGAAAAGTTAGAGGAAGTGGGTTAACTTTCAATCAATTGCTGAGCAAAGCAAAAAAATTGGTGAAAGGAAAGAAATTTAACAAATCTAAGGATGTTGAATCTGCAGTCAAGCGAACTTTAGCAGCAATTAAAAAGTATAAAGTGAAAAATCAACCAGGAAGGGTACTACCTATTCCGAAAGCTGGAGGAGCCATTCCTATAATTCCGATTTTATCAGCTCTGAAACATGTTGGAACTATACTGGGGGGGATAGGTACTGTAGTCGAAGGAGTTAAACAAGTCAAAGCAATTAAAGATCAGTTTAAAAGTCAAAACACAGTTTCTCAGACAAGTATAGGTAGTGGTTTAACTGTAGGTCCTCATAAAAAAGGTCTTGGAATTTTTTTGAGTTAATATGGTTAAAAAAACTAAATTACCTCCAAAGAACAAACCACTCTATGATTTCCAAATTTCATATTTTGTGAAAAAATATCAAATTCCAAATTTTCGAGGAATATTCTGTAGAGACAACTTACCAAAAACTCCTCATTTAAACGAAAGTGGAATTATCAACTTGGATTCTAAAAATGGAATTGGTACTCATTGGACAGCATACTGGAAAACTGGAGACAATGTTATATACTTCGATCCGCTTGGAAATGTATCTCCACCAAAAAATGTTTTGAAATATTTAAAAAAATGTAATGTTTATTACAACCATTATTCTAAACAAAAAATGAAAAGTGTCAACTGTGGTCATCTCTGTATAAAATTCTTACATTCTATGAAGATAAAAAAAAACTATAAATAAGAATGTAATTGATCAATAAAATTCAGTTGTGATTTAAATGTTGTCATGTGTTCATATCGTTTTTCTGTTCGAAGCAATCAATCGATTATTCGCTATCAGATTTTTCCTGCCATACATCTATCTTCTCAAAAGAATTTTGAAATTGGATGTGTTTCATTTACTGCCAAAAATTGTTTTAATAACATAACTGATAGCAATAATAAGATTTATTACTACGATTTTAATGGAATTCTAAGAACGTCAGCAATCATTCCTGGACTGTACTTAGAATTAAATGAGTTAATTGAAAAAATAAACGAAGCAACTGATTTGAAAAACTTCAAAGTGACATTCAATCCCGAAACAGAACATTGTACTATTCATACATTAAACCTCATTGAATTCAACAGACAAGACAGTATTTTTCAATTGATAGGATTTCCAAAAGAATATAAAAATGATGATGTACCTCCTTTTCTTACTTCTCTTAACAAATTTCATAATTTTAATTTTAATCCTGTACCTAATATTATCTCAGATCATGTTATTGAATACAGCTGGTCAAATAATAATAAATCATCCACTAGAGGAAAAGAGTCTAATCAAAATTATCGTTTACCTTCTGAAAAAAATACGCAAAATTATGAAAGACTTGATAATAATGAGACATTAACATTACCTTCTATGGAAAATGTAAATAATAATATTCCTTCAAAAAATAATGATCCTCCTTCCCCTCCAAACAATCAGTATAAATATCCTGATCAACAAGCACCTGAGATTAGTGTAGTATTACCCTCCAATCAATTCACTCATTCATATGAAGCGATAAACAAAGTAAATGATGATAATCTCCGATCTTTGCCTAGCCTAATAAATATTTATTGTAATCTGGTTACTAACAGCTATAGTAATCATCATAATCTTCGCATAATTCATTCTTTTCCCATTATAGTCAATCAAAACGAAATAATTAAGGAAGAACCTATTAATATAGTTTATTTACCAATCCCCCCCGGCTCATGTAATATTTCTGAAATTGATTTGAAATTAGAAGATGAAAATATGAATTTAATTGATTTGAATAAAGAAAACGTTTTCATTATTCTTCACTTGAGAGAAATTGTTAATTAATCAGTTCAATTCTGTAATATTGAAAAATAATGATTCTTTATGATTTTTACAAATTAAATAAACAAAAAAAGACAAAAAAATCGGGTTTGAAAATATATAAAAAAGGAGGCAATTCTTTGAAACCTTCAGTACATAAAAAACAGAAGGTTGATAATCAAGTGTCCCGCGATAATAAAAATTTTCTTTCCTCATTAGGTTTTACTTTGAAAAAAAAAAAATTAAAAAAATGATTAGTGAAGACAATTTGGATATTTTACAACCTATCTCCTATGACAACTCCATTGAATCAATTTCATATCATACATACAAGCCATTTAATCAATCAAGTGTTGATTACAATGATGAAATACGCATTCCTATCAATAGCAAAGAAATCATTACTTTACCACACGTATCCTATTTGTTCATAAGTGGAAAAGTAGAAAAAGGAAATGGAACATTTGAATTTGATTATAATGGGTTGGCTTATTTATTCAAAAGCTTGACTTACGAACTGAATGGAGTTCCAATTGATCATGTGACAGATGTAGGAATTACCACAACAATGAAATCTTACTTATCCATATCCGAAGCAGAAAAAAATTATTTTAATTCGCTGGGTTTTGATAGTTCTAGTGAGGAACAATATACAGGTAGCTATGATAAGAACAGTGGACGTATTCAACTTCATTTTCCTTTGAGTAAAGCAATGGGTTATTTTGAAGACTTCAGAAAAATCATTTTGAATGTATCTCAAGAAATAATTCTAATACGAGCTAGAGATGACAGCAATGTTTTTGTCTGGAATGCACCAGCAGAAAATGGAATACCGCCAAAATTTTCAATTGATGAAATTTCATGGAAAATACCTCATATTAAAGTTTCTGATGCAATGCGTATTCAATTATTGAATATTATTAAACAAAATCGAGAACTATACATCGCTTTTCGAACATGGGAGTTATATGAGTATCCTACATTACCTCCATCAACTTCTCATTCATGGGCTATTAAAACAACCACTTCTACAAAAAAACCACTCTTTGTGATTTTTGGTTTTCAAACAAAAAGAAAAAATAATTATTCAGTCTCCGTTTCAAAGTTTGATCACATAAAATTACGATCATTTCAATTATTCCTCAATGAAGTTTATATTCCATATGAAACTCCAGTCCTGGATATGGAAAAAAATCAATGTTCAATACTTTATGAAATGTTTGCTAAATTCTACCCCAATTTCTATCAGCAATTTGTACAATCACCCAGTCAGAACATGGCTACTTTTTTGAAGAATTTTCCATTAATTGTGCTGGATTGCTCTCGTCAAAAAGAATCTATTTCATCAAGTAATGGAGCCGGACCATTGAACGTTAGATTTGATTTTACATGTAGATTTAACGTTCCTCCTGATACAACAGCTCGCTGTTTGATTTTATATGATAGAGCTTTTTCATATCAATCAATGGATGGTATTGTAAATCAGATATTGTAATTTTACTATATGTATTTCATTATCTTTTGTATTCTTAACCTTATGACGTAGACATAAGTATGTCGGCAATAATATACTCTCAAATCAGTATCAATTTTTTTTTTTTCTAATGATGAGGAAAATTCTAGATAGGTATATAAATCAAAGATTGGTATTAAATTTTTCATTATTTCATTTTTAGAGTCACAAGCAGGATTATGATTTGTTTTATAAAATGAATAATTTACCTTCTAATGTCAAAATTGAGGAACAAAAACTCCAATTACCTATAGATAAAACCGTATTTGAAAATGAAGATAATCGACAAATTCACAGTTCCTTATTTCCAAGTACTATTTGTGGACTGATTGTAGGTAAATCAGGTTGCGGAAAAACTAATTTGATGATCACTCTCCTCCATCATCCAAATGGTCTTCGTTATGAAAATGTTTATTTGGTTAGTAAAAGTTTATTCCAATCAAAATATGAAAAACTACAAGAAGCTTTCAAATTAGTACCTGAAATAGGGTTTTACTGCTTTTCTTCTTGCAGTGATATGTGTAATCCTGAGGAATGTAAAGAAAACAGTATTGTTATATTTGATGACATATCAGCAACAAATGAAGGAAATGAGAAGTTGCGAAAATTTTTTTCAATGTCTCGTCATAAAGGTATTTCTTGTTTCCTACTTTGTCAGAGTTATGCAAGAATACATAAATCTCTGATTAGAGACAATGCAAATTTTATCATTTTATTCAACCAAGATTTGCTGAATATGCGACACGTGTTTGATGACTATCTGAGTTCAGATTTTCCTTTTCCTATATTTCAAAATTTATGTAAATTTGCATGGTCAACTCCTTTTGGATTTTTAATAATTGATACCGAAAAATCTGTATATAAAGGAAAGTTACGATCATCTTTTCACCACTTCATTACGTTTGTTTAAAACCTTCAGTTCAGAATACAAAATAGTAGAATCATGTCTGGTAATATAATTTCAAATATTAATAATGAAATCAAACAAAAACAGGAAATTGTAGAAATAGCCAAAAATATTCAAAACAAATACAGTGAACTGAGAAAAATCAAACAGGACTCCTTCCGTGAAATAAATGAAAAATTTCAACCTATAATCCAACCTCTGATTGATATCAAGAAAATTGAAGAATCAAAAATATCAAAAGAAGAGAATACCAATTCACCTCAACAAGATTCTATACCTCAGCAAAACAATCAAGAAAAAACGCAACATTTATTAACTCAATATAACCTACCTCCATTACATGATACAACGTATGGTTTAAAAGTTACTCCAAAGAAGAATGGTTTCAAAATAGGAAATAAAAAAGTGGTTGTTTCAAAAGATTACTATACCATTAATAACATTCATTTCCCTCGTACTTCAGGTTTGGATATTTTATTAACTCAAGATGAAGTGAATGACAGTTTATATACTCCGAATGATCTCAACAGTTATGTTGAAATTTTAAAAACAACAAAATCTCATAAACGAGCGGATAATTCTTGGAAGTGGTCTGAAAGGAATAAGTATCGATTTTTACGAGATACTATTGAACCTATTTTATCTCAACCCAATCAACGTATAAGAAAGCTATCAGATGAGGATTCAAATGATGCAGATTTAGAATTCACTCCAGTAGTCATCAATAAGTCTTTTTCTCGTTTAAAGAGTAAGAAAGGAGGAGGAGTTAAAAATAGTAAGAAAAAAAATAATAAAACGAAGAATTCATCTAAAAAAAGTCAAAGATCAAAAAAAAAAAATAGGAATCAATCAAACTCATTATTGAAAAAAAAATTAATGAAACCATGTGATAGTAAATATCAAATGGTTTATTATGATGATGTGAATGAATTAATAGAGAGACTAAAATTGTTGAAAGGGGAACAATTAGCTGGTAATGATTCTCCTCAAATTGTAAATGAAATACAATCAATTATTGAAGAGTTGGAAGAACGAAAAATAATATAGATTTCTTAAATTTACCTATTCAATTCAAAATGAATAGAAGTAGTAAAGAGATTATTGTAAATGAACTGCATGCTCCATCGCGTCGAAATTTTGATAGAAGACGAGTTGAGATCAAATCATTGTATGATTTATTTGCAGCTGATTTAATTGAAATGCGAAACTATGCAAAAATGAATAAAAATTATAACTACCTACTAGTGGTTATCAATTGCTTTTCAAAACTGGTATTTGTTGAACCACTAAAAACGAAACAAGGAAAAGTTGTAGCTGAAGCATTGAAAAATATTTTTGAAAAAAATTCGCAGTACCCAAAAAATTTTCAAACGGATGATGGAAAAGAATTTTGGAATAAAGATTGTAAGAAACTTTATGATAGGTTTGAGATTAATCATTACAGTACATACTCGCCAATAAAATGTGGAATTGTGGAACGAGTGAATAGGACGTTGAAACAAATGATTTTTAAAGAATGTAGTTTGAGAGGAAATTATAAATACATTGATATTTTACAAAAAATTGTAAATAAATATAATAATTCTTTTCACCGTACAATTGAATGTAAACCCATCGATGTAAATGAAAAAAATGAAAAAGAAGTTCTTTCTAAAATTATTAAAAATACTGGATCAGGGTCTTCTTTACCAAAATTAACCAAAAGAAAAATTCAAAATTGGAGATCATGTTCGTATTAGCAAATACAAAACAGTTTTTTCAAAATCCTATCATCAAAATTGGACTAATGAAATATTCAAGATAGCTGAAGTTAAAAAAACCCTCCCTGTTACCTATTTGTTGGAAGATGAACACGGACACAATATCAAAGGTGGTTTTTATGAACTAGAATTGCAAAAAGTAGCCTATCCTGATGTATACTTAGTAGAAAAAATCATTAAGAAGAAAGGGAATCAAATCTATGTAAAATGGTTAGGTTTATCAAAAGAACATAACTCATGGATTAATAAATCTGATTTTGTTTAAGAACGAATAAGGACATTTTTAAATCCAATTATAACTTTTAACATTCTATCATACACGTGTCCATTGTTTTAAAAATGTTACTTCATCATATTATATGTATTATATTAAAGAAATTGTATCCGTAGATATAATACTTACGTAACGTTTGTACCTATCAATTATGATTCAGTTTAAGTTTATTCTGAATAAACAAAAGTTTGCTCTTTATGTGTTCAGTTTTTTTTTTTTGTTTTTTAAAATGGATAAAAATCATCGTATATTGATTGATAAAAATATGGATCAGTTGATGAAAAGAACAAAGAACCTAGATGAAGTAATGGAAATTTTACAAAACAATAGGGTATTAAATCAACACATGGTGAAATACTTGAAAACGGTAGGTAGTTATCAACAGGTACCTATATTTAATAGAAATTTTGAATAATTATCATAAGAAGCAATACCTAATAGATTTTTTTAAATCAAAAAAATAGTACAATTGTACATTGCAAAAGACTTGGGAGTTTTACCTAATGATGCAACGCAGAGGACCATCGGCGTTCAGTGAACTCATAATTGCTTTAATGGAAACAAACACCAATGGATGTGCTCTTCGCCTACTCTTAGATGAGGAAGTATGGTAAATTCAAAATATTACTCATTTTATTACCTACATTAGGTAGGCATATTATATTTCATAAATTTCATTAATAATTGTAATTTTTTTAATTTTGTCAGTAAATGTGAAAAAAAATGAATTGCATGAACATTGAATATTGATCGAAGGACGAAGAAATATGTAAATGACGAATTGTTAAAAATAAGATTGTAGTTGATTCATCTGAAAAAAATTAAAAAAATGAAGACATTGTTCACTTTGTAAAACTGAATTATCAAACACCAGGTACACCGCTTCTCGAAGCGAAAAATTCAACTCGTTCAAAATACAATGAATCTTTATTGAAAGAATAGGTACATACTTACCTACATAGGTACAGAATAAAACATAAATAAAATATTACAAGATTAAATAATTATTTTCTAACCATGATTTAGTGTGAAATTGCTTCACAAACTCAACTCGTTCCATAACTTTTTGTTTAGCCAAAATTCGAATTTCGGAATGGATTATTTTACACAGTACAATATCCAAATCCTTATAATTTAAAATAATTCCAATTTCAGGTAAATCACTGGAGGATAGACCATTAATTTCCGTCATAAAACTATCAACATCTTCATTATCTTTTTTTGAAAAATGATTTACATACTTCGAATAAACATAAATTGTGTAAAATTGATATTTATGCAAAAGTTCAAGTTTAATTGAAATTGCATCATACCACCTAATCAATTCATGGAATAAATCTTTAGTTAGAACCAATTTTGATAATTCGTTTTCTTTCAAAACTACTTCATCGGATAAAAAACAAATTGAGAGATTTTTATCAATGGAAACAGAAGATCTTTTTTCTTCTTCTAAATCTTTCAATTCGAAAAATTTGAACAAAGATCCGAATTCTCTTTTCATTAATAGGAACCACTGATCAGCTGACAATGAAATTTGATTAAGATGATCTCCTCTTGAAGATGTAATTCTTATGATAGGTTGAAAATTTAAATTAATATCCATACCAGTTTCCACATAATAATTCAAGCAAAAAACATTGATTCTGCTTTCAAAAATTAAATCATTAAAATTCATATTTGAAAATTGAAATTAAAAACCAAGCATAAACAAAACACAACTTGTAGAAAACACAACACGAAAATCACTAATCAATCAATATCATTTCTTTCATTAATTAGCTAAAAAACATCATTGTCATTTACCATTAAAAAAACAAAAAAAACCACTAGCGATCCAAGTGGATTGAAAACACACTATAATCAACTGGTTCAACCAGTGACACCGATTCTCGAAGCGAAAAAATTCAACGCGAATGTAAACATGAATTTTTTTTCGCTTCAACTCGTGGTCACTCCTGGGCTAGGTTGCCCATATCCACTCTACTAATAGATGAAATAAAATTAAGTTCTCAAAGGAATTTGAAAATTTTTTGAATAAAAAGACGATGCACAAAAGAAATATTCAAAAAAATGTTTTTTCACGAAATTTGGAAAAAAACCTCGCAGAAATTTTAAAAAATCGAAAATTAAAGAAAGGTCGAAAAAAACGTTTAGCTGAAATTCAATTTGTTTCTTGATTTTATCCAATTTTATTCTATTGAGAAAAATTTTTTCAAATTCACTTTAAAATAATTTACTTTAATTATGTGGGACTGTGGTAGTGTGGTCGCGTTGTTTAGATTGAGTTGAAAGTATAGATTTACCTAACTGGGTGTTGATCTTCTTATTTTTTTGATGGCGTTTCTCCATACAGGATCGGATAACTCTGTTATTCCGGCATCTTCGTTCGGATCGTTTACGGTTCCGTAATACAAAACCGTTTTGGTGGCTCGATGGTAAACGAAGAATCTTTGTTTACCATCGAGCCACCAAAACGGTTTTGTATGCCATGTTCCATTATGATACCGGTACTATGAGCAACCTGATCCACTTTGCAATTAATTCCATCGATCATATTGCGAAAATTACAATTAACGGTGAACATCTCGCGAATTCCGAAATTTTCAAGCTGGGTAGTCACCTCTTGGGAAAACTTGATGGTAAATCGAGGCATGTACAGTTCGACGTATTCGGTGGTTCGGTTGGCAGTCTCTTTTATGATCGTTCTGATCGTATCGGCGGTGATGGAAGTTACGAAATCGGTGAGGTTTTTTTTCTCGTTATATGGAAGGACTAAAAAGAGAGAATAGTTGTCGTCGCCGAAGACTATTTCGCCAGCTTGGACGCCTAGGGAGGTGATATTGGCGTAGGGCATTTCGGTGGTTCGGTGCATCAAGCGTGCTATGGACGTGTGTTACCGTTATCCATGTAGAATAATTCGCTGTAAAATTAATAAAAATAGTCTCGAATGATGTACGAAACTGAAGCAATTTTTTTTGAGTGTGGGATGTGTAACAGTCACTCAGATATTTTGTTTAAAAATTTTTCTTTAAAAAATTCTCTAATTTTTTTAATTTTTTTTTTTTTTTCAATAAAAACTTTTATAAACTTTTCTTATTGAAAATTTTTTTTATTGAGAAATATTATTGTTGGAAGAAAATTGTTTCCAAAAAATTTTTCACTTGAAAATTCTCTTGAACCCCCACTTTTTAAATAACGATTTCGTCGAGATTTGAAGGGAAATTTTCAACGGTATGAAGAAAAATGAGATTTTTAAAAGAAATTTTCAACAAAAAATTCAAGAATTTTTAAATTTTGATGAATTTAATTTTTTTTGGACATTTTTGAAAGAATTCTGCATAGAAAATTGTTCTCACGAATTGAAATATTTTTGAGAGTATTTTCAATGAGGAAATTTCAGTTCTAATTTTTCATGGAATTTTTTCAATTTTTATTTTCAAAATAATTTCTTTATTCAAGTAATTTAAAAATGAAAAAAAAAATGTAATAAACTTTTTTAAAAAAATCAAGTTTTTTGAAAAATTTTCCAAAAAGTTGAGAGAGGGAAATGATTGAAAAAAAATGTAAAGAAAAATGAGAGGTTTACGTATGCACAAAATTACTTCAACGTTTAAAAAAATCGAACTTCGTTTTAAAAAGTTTTGAAGGTGGAGGGGGGATTCAAGAAAATTTTAAGCGAGCAACTTTTTGTAAAATGAACAATTATTTTTCTTTCAACAAATTTCATTTTGCAATAAGATCTTTTCTAAAATAGTTTTTTTTTTTTTTTTTTTTTAAATGAAAAATTGAATCGTCACAGCTTTTTTGAAAAAAAAAAAAATATATATGAAAGGGATTTTTAAAATGAAAATTATGAAAGAAAAATATTCAAAAAATATATCTATTAAGAAAAATGTGAGTTTTTTGAAAAATTAAGATGAATTTCTTCAAAAATCTCAGAATTGATCAAAGCTATTTCTCAGATTTTAATAGGAAATTTTTAAATAAAATTCCACTCACTTCGACATATTCTTCTTGAAAATCTTGTGATGAAGATAAATGTATAGTAATCGACAGTACGAATGTAATATAAAGATAATTAAGCATTTTGCAATTAAAATTTGCTTAAATTTTTAAGTTTACATATTTCGTGAAATATTTCACTCGGTTATTGAATAAAAATATGCAAAAAATCAACTTGTAGGTCTAGGTATCAATGCGAAAATTATTTAATATTTCAATCTAAAGTATATTTGGTGAACTGATAACTAAAATGATTAGAATTGGAATGCAGTTCTTATATACAGTAAATTTTTTCCCACCCGAGCGGCACACTCGATCGATAATATCGGAAGATGTAACGTATCGATAAAAAATCGTTTGAAAATCTATAGATGTTCTCACGATATTATAAAGATTTATCGGTACAACTTCATAGGCAAAAAATCTAAAATTTTTGAGAGTATTTTCAATGAGGAAATTTCAGTTATAATTTTTCATGCAATTTTTTCAATTTTTATTTTCAAAATAATTTCTTTATTCAAGTAATTTGTGACATTGCTGGAAAAGGGGGTCTAGTAAAATAAAAATAAAATAAAAATAAAATTTCCAGCTTGGAAGGAAGAGGAACGAGAATCAGCGATTAACCTATCTCTATACCTAGGATGATTAATAAATGGGATTTTAGGATAACGTGTTAGGTGGGATAAACTAGCTCAAGGAATAAGGAAAAAATAAGTAGGTACGTTTTGGGAATGTTGACAAGGATAGAAAAAGCAATGCCACGCAGATAAGAAATACCCTACACCTACACACGTAAATAAATAAGAGAAAAAATAAATAGAAAAGAAAAAAACACGTATCAGGTAGGTATCGACCTACCTGACATATCTACTATCTAAATCATAACGATTAAATCTAAGAATTCCTAAATCTTAGTAACCAAGATGGCAACTTTCAAAACTCAAAAAAAAAGAAAAAGAAAAAGAGATCTGAATAGATCATATCGAAATTAGAATATAATTAATTTTTTGAACCTGATCAGATGATCAATTTTGGCTAGAAAAATAACGTGTGACTCCATGATGGAGTATTTCGAAGATTAAAACTACATTCTAAAACTACTGGGGAATTTTGGGGGAACGAAAAAAAAAAGGAAAAAAATCGAAGCACTACCACTCACCTAGCCCATGGCTAAACTACCCTAGCCAAGCATTGGCAAGACAACTCAAAATTCACGAAAATAAAAATTCACTTCTAAAACTCCAACTCATGTAAAAATCTGTATTCTCAAATTACATTATTTCTGTACAACGATGTACGAGCTGAATTTCGATAATAATACGAATGCGAAATAAAACTACAATTAGGTATAATCTCGTTAGACGAATCTTCACCTATCGGATGAATTTATAACGTATTTAAAAGTAGATTACGAATACGTAACGAATATCTAACGAATAAGGCCTACTTTCAATATCACAAATTTAAAAATGAAAAAAAAAAAAAAATGTAATAAACTTTTTTAAAAAAATCAAGTTTTTTGAAAAATTTTCCAAAAAGTTGAGAGAGGGAAATGATTGAAAAAAAATGTAAAGAAAAATGAGAGGTTTACGTATACACAAAATTACTTCAACGTTTAAAAAAATCGAACTTCGTTTTAAAAAATTTTGAAGGTGGAGGGGGGATTCAAGAAAATTTTAAGCGAGCAACTTTTTGTAAAATGAACAATTATTTTTCATTCAACAAATTTTATTTTGCAATAAGATCTTTTTCAAATATATATATATATTTTTTTTTTAAATAAAAAAATTGAATTGTCACAGCTTTTTTGAAAAAAAAAAAAAATATATATGAAAGGGATTTTTAAAATGAAAATTATGAAAGAAAAATATTCAAAAAATATATCTATTAAGAAAAATGTGAGTTTTTTGAAAAATTAAGATGAATTTCTTCAAAAAATCTCAGAATTGATCAAAGCTATTTCTCAGATTTTAATGGGAAATTTTTAAATTACTTAAAATAATTATACCTATTTTTAATTTGTCTCATCTAAAAATTTTACGTACGTATGAAGAAATTTTTCAAAAAAAATCTTGTGTTTTGAGGAGAATTTTTTGGAAAAATTGAAAGAAAATAAAGAAACCCTTCAACAGAAGTTTTCAAGATTTCTAAGTTTTTCAAAGAATGAAATTTAATATGTTTTCTCAATTTTAAAAAAAGCGATGGAAAAATAAGTAGATTTTGCCAAAGTACCATACTTTTTTTGGATTTTTAAAAGAATATAAATTTTTCACTCATTTTCTCCAAAAATATTTTTATCCTGCAAAGAAATTTTCCAGAAAATTTTTTTTATGGGAAAATCCCAATTCTCTTGAGGAATTTTTTATGGAGAAATTTTTCAAATATTAAATTTTTCAAAACTAATAAGGTAGGTAGGTACTTAGTTGTTTCAAAAAAAAAAAAAAAAAAAAAAAAATTGATGAAAACTTTTTTCCAAATAAAACGTGAAAAAATTTCGAAATAAAATCTGTAAAATATGTTGGATTTTTTTTTTTCAAATAAAATTTAAGAACAATTATTCAGTAGATAAGTAGAATCTGATAGATTTTTCCAACATTTTTTCTCAAATGTTTCTCAAATAGAAAATTTTACCTAGGTACCTTAAAATTCTTATCAAAAAATAACGTACGTAGTAAAAATTTATTGATTTTTCGCATCTGAAGAAATTAAAAAAAATTGATTTTCTTCACCTACTCTGAGTACCTAGCTACCTACCTAATTTTCAAAAACTTTTAAAGAAAGAAATGTTGAAGAATAAATTAGAGACTAAATATAAAAATTATTTCAATAATTTTTTTACGGAGCATCATATTATTTTGGTCTAAAAAAATTTTCATCAACTTTTTCTCGAAAAATAATTTTTTGAAAATAATTT
The DNA here is from genome assembly GCA_959613365.1 of Balanococcus diminutus. NCBI lineage: Eukaryota > Metazoa > Arthropoda > Insecta > Hemiptera > Pseudococcidae > Balanococcus > Balanococcus diminutus. The sequence goes on from OY390715.1 coordinate 3,062,960, forward strand.
TTTTACCAAAATTTTAAAATAACTTGAAAAAAAGAAGTATTTGTGAATTTTTTCCTAGATTAAGATCCAAGAACATTTCAAAAAATTATTCTGATATTTTTTTCAAGAAAATCTTTCAATGAGAAAAACTTTTTTAAATGATTTTTTTTTTCAATTAAATTTTTCAAATAAATCAAACGAGAGTTACAAAAAAAAAAAAAAAAAAAAAAAAGTTTCAAGAGGAATTTTTTAAGACTTTAAAGAAATTTTTTCAAAATTTTAGAAACGGTTCAAATAAACATTATTTTTGAAGAAAAATTAGAGCTTTTATGCCTAGAAAAAATTATTATAACAAATTTTTTATTAAAAAATATCATTTTTTCCAGAATTTTTTCATTTTTTTTTCCAAAAACATTTTTCTTATAAATTTTTTTTGCAAAAATTTTAGTATCTTTTTTTGAATGATTTTTTTAAAAAGATACCTACTTACTTCATTCGAATTTTCTCAGAAAAAAGGGAGATTTTTAGTATCGATAAAACACCATACTACATATACATATGCAATTCTTACTATTTAGTTTTCTTTTTAATGAACCTGGTCTCAAAAATGGCATTAAAATAGGAACAACTCTCCAATATGAATCGAGTGTGGGAGGGTGGAGGTGGAAGTTAAATTTTCAAAAATTGTTTGAAAAACCAATTTTTGAAAATTTAAAACTTTCGAATTCAAAAATTAAAGAATTTTGAATAATTTTTTAAAAATCGGGCTTTCAAATAATTTTAAGTAACTTTAACTTCTAATGAATTCGAACTTTCAAACTACTTTTTAGAAATTCGACTTCGAATTATTCCAAATAATTTTCAAAAAAATTAGACTCTGCAGTATTTTACAAAATTCGAATCGTTTCCGAAAATTTGACTTAAATTTGACTTTCGAATAATTTTTCTTGAATTCAATGTAGTTAATGTTAAATCACTTTTTGCAAAATTCTTTTCAAAATAATTTTTTGTATCAAACGTAAATTTGCAGATAAATAAAATAAAATATTCAAAATTGAAATTCTGTTGAAAATTAGGAAATCATACCTTCATTTTGTATAAAACATCCTTTCGAAATGAAATTCTACAAAGACAAACAGTTTTTAGAAAAATTAGAAAGAATTCAAATATTTTTCAAAAAATGTTTTTATTTTTTTGAAACTAAAAATGTTTGTATCTTGAATAAAGGTTTGCAAAAATTAACATTTTTTATTTTTGTGTGCAAAAAATAAAAATGTAAAATATTAAAAAATCTGTAAAAAATTCTCAGTTTGAAAAACAAAAAAAATCGCAATAAGTGAACCTTTTTTTTTATTTTACTGAAAATTTTCCAAGAGAATTTTTCTTTAAAAAAATCGTTTTTTGGGGTAAAAAGTAGATCAAAATGAACTAGGTACGTACATAATATATAAAATGTATTTTTATTAAAATACTTGTACGTCATGCCTCGGTTTATTAGCTACAAGTGGTTAGAAAATTCAATGAAAAATTATTCTGTTTATAGATACGAAGGCGAATTCGTCAGAGGTTGGTTTCATGGATATGGAGTATTCTGGAGAGCCGATGGTATGAAATTTGAGGGCGAATTTCGAGCTGGAAAAATATGTGGATATGGTGAGACCCTCCCTATCCATCTTTAAAATGCTTCCACACAAAATCTAGGGTCGGTAAATTAGAATTTTTTAGGGTGTATCTCGATTTTTTTCAGAAAGGGTGAGATATTGTAAAATATGAGAATGACTATACTTATTCCGAAAAATAAAAACTACGAAAGTAATTATTTTTCTCCAAAGAATTGAAAAAATTTTCATGGCAAGAAAATTCAGAAATTTTCCCCAAATGAGTTGAGAGATTCTTCTCTTCAAAAAGTTGAGACAAAATTTTAAGAAGTTTTTTCTGAGATGAGTGATTTTTTCTAAAATTTGACATTCACCCCCCCCCCCCCAACCCAAAAATCCGAAACTTATTTAGATTGACTCAAATTAAATGGAGATATTTTTTATTGTAAACAATTCATAAATATTTTTTCCCCTGAAAATTTTGAAAAATATTTTCACTCCAAGAAAACAGGATTGAAAATTTTTTATAACAAAATTTTTAAAAATTTACCTACGCTCGTATCTTTTTCCCCGAAAAATCCAGATTTTTTTCTGCAAAAAAAAAAAAAATAACAATTAGTATTTTGGGAATTTTTTTAACATTTCAAAATATGAGAGATTTTTTCTCAAAAATTATTAAGAGATAGAGAAAAACTGAATTTTTCTCCAAAAAATTATGGCCATCATTTTTTTTCTCCATCAAAATTTTTTTTTTTAAATTTTATTTCAAAAAAGTTGGGTAATTTTTTTATTACAAACATTTTTAAAATTTGTTTTAAAAATGCATAGACAAAGTGTCAAGTTTTTTTCCTCTAAAAGAGACCTCTTTCTAGAAATAGAGCCCTTTCTACAAATTGAGAAATTAAAAAAATGACTTTAAAGATTTTTGGAGATATTATTCGTTTTTATGTCAAAAAAATGATAAATTTTTATCCAGAAATATTTGAAGATTTTTACTAAAAATGTATGTTGAAAATTATTTTTACTCCAAGAAAATTGCATTATTCATTTTTTTACTACAAAAATTTGTGAAATATGCAATCATATTTTTACCGCAGAAAAGCTTGGATTTTTTTCCAAAAAATTAATATGTACCTAAAGAAAATTTAAGGATTTCCTCCTCAAAAAATTAATTAGGAAGTATTTTTACTTCAAAAAATTGAAAGATTTTTTTCCCAAAAAAAATCGATTAAAAATTATTTTAATAGGGCCCCAGTCTAGCTAATCCCATTTCTGACTGTTAAAATTTCGGATGCAACTCGGGCACCTAAGCTACTATTAAGTTACGTAGCAGCCATGCACACATCTATTGTTTTTAATCGATATTTAAGCTCGAATTAGTTACAGGTTTGGTAACCTATAAAGATGTTAATCACGGATTCCCACGAAACGAAGGCGACTTCATGAATTGTCGAGTGATCAGTCGTAAGAACTGCAACGACGTGATTGAAAAAGCTCGCTGGGCTTCGCATTGTGCTCGAATGCAAATTCAATAAAATAACGAGAAGCGATTACAGTAACCTATACTTTTGCTGAAATTGGAATTGAATTAAGCTTAATGGACAATTGAGCATATTATGACAATTGACGAGATTACTAATTTATTTCAGCCATTTTAGTGCAGATCGTAAGAGATACCAATATTTGTTTCTAAAGCATACTTATAGACTTGGCCCTATTAAATAATAATGAGTTGGATATTTGGTAAAATTTGTATACATTCTCATCCTTCAACAGAATTTTTTGAGTGTAATATGGTGTCTTTTTTACAGTTTGCCGCGTATTTTCCTGAAGAATCAGATAAAAATAGCAATAAATTTTTTGCTAAAAAATTTATAAAGTTTATAATTAAATTTTTAAATTTTCCAAATTATTCAACATTTGAAAAAATTCCTCAATTTTTCATGTTTTTTCTTTTTTTTACTTTTTGAGTAATTTTTCAAAGTTTTTCAATTTTTTTTTAATTTTAAAAAATTGTTATACCTACTTAGCATTTTTAAAAGGCTAGTCTCTTTTTTAAACTCTGTTTTCTTAAATTTTTCAATTTTTTTAAAAAAATTAAGTTCAATGAAAATTACCGTAAATATTTTTCTTTGAAAGAAATACTTCAAACACCCGATAATTATAAAGAATTTTAATTAATTTTCATAATGAAAATTAAAACAAAATAAACTTACAATCTGTACACTAAAGCACCGATGATGGAAGTCACATTTTTTTCAACTTCGAGGTTTTTACGTTTTTTGAATTTTGGACACTTGTAGGTTCATAAACAATAAAAATCTCGAAGTTGAAAAAAAAATGGACTTTCATCATCGGTGCTTTAGTGTACAGCAATACCTATTTAAAATTTAAAACATTTTCACTAAATTGATGGATACATAATAATAAATGAAAAATAAAAAAAATAAATAAAAAAAAATATTTGGAGGTAAGTCATTTATAAAAAATATTACTACATAACCCTAATAAAATGCATCCAGTTTCTTAATAATAGATTATTCACGGACATACATTTGATTCAATATTTCCATCTCTCATCAAAACGCGAGCTCTAAAACCAATCGAATCTAAGATAAGGTTTAGTATTGAGGGATCCGCTTCATTAAAACGAAGTTTTCCACGTATGAACTCCGGACACCTAATTTCATGCAGGGTTACATTGTATCGAAAGGCTAATTTTACTATATCTTTTAATTTATGTACAAAACGGCTCCTGATCTCCCACGTCTTCCAGTATGTGTAGCAGTAATCATGGACGGAGAAATGCGACTCGAGAATCTTTGAACGAATTTCATCTCGCGGGTATTTATTATCTTTTAAAATTGCCGATAAATCTTTTCTGGCTGTTTCTCGTCTATCATAAATATCGGAATTTTGTTCTTCACTGGACTGAAGTTTTTTAAAAATTTTTTCATCGATTCTGATGTCGGACCAACCATCGAAATACTGAAAACAATTGTGGTAGTTTAGGGAAACGTAAAAATCTTCGATAGATCCCTTATCATAATTCTGTCCTATGTTCCAAAAACTACTGAGGGTTTCACACATTTCTCCAAACAGTTGCGCTATACAAGAACATTTTACCGGAGCCTGTAAATAAAAGAAATGGTACAATTTCAGATTTTTGATAATCCAATTAGCCATTTTTTGAATAAAATTTTCTGGGGGAGAATAGTTGGCGTTAGGCAATTTTGTATACCTACTCCAGAGGATGGGGAGGGACTAGCTCCTAGTTTTCACTGCGGCGTTTAGTGATTGAGCTGAATTTTAAGAGTCCAAAACTATACAAACGCCTAATATGCGAAATTCGAGGGGAGGGAAGGGTCCAATCGAAATTTTTATAATAACCAAACTTATTTTAGGATCCTAATCTACAACTTTTGTTTGAAACATTTTTCAATTCAACCCCTCTCACCCTCCCAATTTTCAATAACAAGTGTCTTCGTACTAATATGCAAAATTAGGGGGAGGGGAGGGTCCAATCGAAATTTTTATAATGACCAAAATTACTTCTAAGATCCCAATCTAGAACTTTTGTTTGAAAATGTTTTCAATTCGAACCCTCCCTCCTCCGCAATTTTTCATATCAATACATAGATACTCATTATTAAAAATTGGGGTAGTAGTAAGGGTTGAATTGAAAAAATTTTCAAACAAAAGTTCTAGATCCTCCCTTCCCCCTTAATTTTGCATATTAGTACGAAGACACAATTGTTATTGAAAATTGGGCGGGTGAGAAGGGTTGAATTGAAAAAATTTTCAAACAAAAGTTGTAGATTAGGGCCCTAAAAATAAGTTTGGTTATTAAAAAAATTTCGATTGGACCCTCCCCTCCTCTCGAATTTCGCATATTAGTACGAAGACACTCAATATTGAAAAATTGGGGAAGGAGGGGTTCAATTGAAAAAGTTTTCAAACAAAAGTTGCAGATTAAGATCCTAAAAATAAGTTTGGTCATTATAAAAATTTCGATTGGACCCCTCTCTTCTCTCTAATTTCGTATATTAGACGTTTATATAGTTTTAGACTTACTTAAAAAAATTCAGCTCAATCACTAACGCCGCAGTGAAAACAGAAATAGAAGCTAGTTGGGGAGGGACAAAAAATTCTTAATGTTATTCTCCATTTTTAAAGCACCATTATTATGCAAAACTATAGCATACCTAACCTACTTAAACCTACCAGAAGTGAAGTCGTTATGTTCTGCTTTTCAAACGGATGGGATCGTGCTAAATGCAGATGGCCTCAGCAACATGACGTCATCAAACTGTATGGTGGACTTGAAAATTTTCTATTAAAATGAAAGTGATGATTTAAAAGAAAAGGAGGGACCCAATTAAAACAAATTTTCAAACAAAAGTTGTAGATTAAGACCTGAAAAATTGTAGAATAAGTTTCTGAGAACAATTATGATAATTACAAAAACTTTGATTGCACCTGTCACACCGCCCCAATTTTGAATAATAAGTATTTACGTAGTATCGCGTGACTAAAATCATTTCCCAAGATCTCATTAGTCATTTTGAAACAATTTTCAACTGACCCTCTCCCTCTCTTCCAATTTCGAATTAACTATTTATGTAGTATTATATGAAATTGGAAGAGAGGGAAGGGTCCAATCAAAATTTTTATAATGACCAAAATTATTCTTCAGGTCTAAATCTACAACTTTCGTTTGAAAATTTTTTCAATTGGGCCCATACTTTTCCTTTAAATCACATCACTTTCATTTTTGTAGAAAATTTTCCAAGTCCACTATACAGTAAGATGACGTCATGTTGCTGGGGCCATCTTCATTCAGCACGATCCTTCGAAATGCAATACAGAAATATTTCAAGTTTCAACACTATAGTAATCAAAAGTAAGGCTCACCGCATTCAGAGCGTCGTTGATTCTTTTATACTTCTCAATTTCCCGATCTTTGTCTTTGAGTTTCGTTTTCATAACGAAATACCCAGTTTTGGGATCTCTTTTCAGAAGCTCCATGATTTCTTGAGAAGACAGGTCAGTTTTCGTATCTATGCAGATAAACGGAAATTAGGTTTATTTACATTATTGTTGTAGGTAGGTAATTGAATTATTAATGGCGAAATATTTGTATTTTTCAAGTTTTAATGCAAACATTTTACATTTCAGCTTATACCTATTGTGAAAAACAAAAACCTTGGCTTGGAAGGAAAATGGCGGCTGTCTTTGCCTGTATTCGTATAGAGCCTTATTTATTTTGGGGTAAGGCTCTATACGAATACAGGTAAGGACAGTCGCCATAAGTTCTCTTGTGGTTTTCCTTTAAAAATGATACTTTTCGAGTTATTGAAGAAATAGCGGATTGTTTTTCACCAAAATGATAATAATTCGCCATATTGGAATGGTAGAAGCCATATTGAATTCAGCAAACACCAAACAGGCAAGCAAACATGTCAAATTGCTTTCAAAAAAGTAAAGTACCTCCGGAGGTACTGTGGGATTCCAACAGATTATGTACAGAACAGAGTCACAGAAATTTACCTCAAACAACATTTTCACTTCCTGTTGGTAACCTCTATACAAAAACCACTCTAGCCCAGAATTGAACATAACGGCAGCAAGATCGCGATTTTGCAATTATACCCCCGTTTTGCAATTACCCCGCTATACCTTACTCAGCTATAATATTACTTTATCATTGTAAACTCACCAGTATCGGCAAATGGCCAAAGAATTAAAACGCACATAGTAAAAATCGAGAAAATAGCAGGCTGCATTTCAATAATGGGAAATTCAAGCAACGAAGGTTAGTAGGTTAGAAACAATAAGTATCCCTGTTTGCGCGTAAGGTGAACGATTGCGAATGGGTATGAATTCCATTCATATCATTTTTCAACTTTGAGATGAGACGGAATCGATATTGATAATATCCTCAACTATTGATAAGCGATATAATTAAAAAAAAAATTATTTCGCTAGAAATGTTAGAGGTATAGTAAGTACATAATCCTCATGTATCGCCAACAAATATTATCAACATTCCTTTCGGACCATTGATAAGAATAAAGAAATACCTTAATATTTTACAAATAAGGCAGCTCGTTCTCTAAGCGAATTTAATTTAGAATCTTGAGTGATAAGATTGTACCTAATTAGTATGTACTATACTTGGGAGGCCTGATAGGTGGTATAGACAAACCGAGGCCCAGCACTTTAAAAATTAGTATAAATTAATTGGTGTTGGTATCATAGCTAATTAATCGATGTCACCACAAAAATAGGAGGAGGAGAGCTGGGTCTCTTAACGCTAGCTCTGTATCTTGGATTTCATTGCATTGAAAGTACATAAGGTTGAAGTAATAAAAAATAGGGAATTATTTACCCATAAAATGAAAAAATACTGGACGGGGGGAAAAGGCAAAATAAGGGCCACCCTAATATTTGTACATATGTATATTAGCTTAAGAATATTGTATGTACGTCTACCATACCTACTAAACCTCTTGTAGAATACAAGCTAGACCCACACAAATATTGGTAGAATCAGACGCAGGGCCGTAGAGAGCCAAAGCGGGCCCATGACAAAAAAATTTCGTTTGAATTTTTTTTTTTGTTTTTTTTTTTTGTTTTTTTAGTGAATGAATTTTGTATTTGATATTTTGATATACCCATAGGTAGAGGTAGTCAATTTTTCAAAACACTGCCAAATTTTCAGAAGTTTATCGATTTTTTTGTATAAAAAAAAAAATCAAAATCTCGAGCTCCCTCGGCAAAAATCCGGACCTGGGACTAATGATCCCGGTCAGGGCCGGCGAAAGCGAGGTGGGGCTCCAGGACAAAACATTTTGGGGTCCCTTTTTTTCCAAAAAAAAAACACCTATTTATTTATTTTATTGAACAAATAAAAAAATTCTTCTGTACTAAAATAATTTCAAGAAAAAAAAAGGTTCTCAAAGGAATTTGAAAAAAAAAAATTAATGTAAAGTAATTGACTAAATTTAAAAAAAAATAAATAAATAAAAGAATCAAAATTACTTCCACAAAATTATTCCCTGGACAAATTTTTCAACTTAGGAAAAGTGAAAAAAAATTACTAAAATTTGAAAAATGATTTTTTTTAATGGATTATAAAAAATCGTTTTCAAAGGTAGGTATTAGAAAAAAATTTTACTTAATAAAGGAATTGAATAAATAATTTTAAAAAAAACCTTTTTGTTTCTATACAAAACTTGAACAAATTAAAATAAATTAAAAAGTTTCTTTCATCCGAAACTCAAAAAAAGGGGTTTTCAATGAATTAAAAAAAAAATGGTTCTCAAAGAAATTTGAAAAATTTTAAATGCAAAGAGATTATCTACCTAAATTTTAAAAGAACCCTGCTTTTTATAAAAAATTAAAATTGAAAATTTTTTAGGAAAATAAATTTTAAAAAATTTAAGGAAAATTTAAGAAATTGAGACCTGTTCAAAAAAATTCTTTGCTAAATTTCCAAAAAAAAAAAAAGGTTCTCAAAGGAATCTGAAAAAAAATTGATGTAAAGTAATTGACTAAATATCAAAAAATAAGAAGAATCAAAAAAACTTCCAAGAAATTATTCCCTGGACAAATTTTTCAACTTGGAAAAGTGAAAAAAAATTTACCAAAATTTGAAAAATGAACTTTTTTAATGGATTAAAAGAAATCGTTTTCAAAGGTAGGTATTAGAAAAAAAAATTATAATAAAGGAATTGAATAAATTGAAGAAAAAAAAACTTCAATAAAACTTGTTTCTGTACAGAACTTGAACAAATTAAAAAAATTAAAAAGTTTTTCAATTTAAAAAATAAAAAAAAAACGAAAAAATTCTTTCATCCGAAATTCAAAAAAAATGTTTTTTCACTGAATTTGAAAAAAAAGTGGTTCTCAAAGAAATTTGAAAAAATTTTAAATGCAAAGAGATTAGGTATAGCTACCTAAATTTCAAAAGGGGAAAAGAAATTTAAAAAAATTGAAGGGAAATTTGAGTAATTGTTGCCTCAGGCCTGGCATGGCAAGCCAAAAGGGGCCCAAGGCCCAACACCCAAAATTTGTAAAAGATTATTCGCGATTCATTTTTTGTGCGGTAATTAAGATAGCTTTTCTGCGACCCAGACTTTTTCTCCACGACCTTGGGTAGAATTATTCAGTGTAGTTGTGGCACCATGTTTTACGGACAAGTGGAGTGGTGTCACAACGTCACCAGGAGTATACAGTCAAATGTTTCATGTACTGGTGCCACAACTACACGACGATTTACAGTGGATACCATGAGATACTGGAGGTCATCCATTGAACGAATTTTAGCGATGCTGGAATGGCATAAGTTGGTTGAAAAAGATTTTAGCGATTCAAGACCAATTTCCTTCCGAATTTGAGAGTTACGAATGAACCAAGGACTACGTGTAATTATTCTTAAAGTTTTGTTTTGAAATCTCTCAAATTCGGGGTGGGGGGGGGGGGTAAGACTTTTAAAACGTCGTAAAAGGTGAAATAAGGGCCACCCTAATGTATAATAATGTAACATTGTACCTATGTTACAAAGAGCGACGTTGGGGGAAATGCATCAAGCTGATAAGATATTGAACGAGCTCGATGCATTAAAATAGAGCAAAGTCGTAGTCGTTTTGTGTGTTTGGTTATGAATGGTTTTGATGTGATACGTGTATAAAGTTGAAGTGCCAAGTGGATTACCGCAGGAATAAGTTTATTTAATTTATTTAATTTATTATTTAATTACATTTCGTTATTAGAAGCTAGATGGCTAGCTAAAAGGCCGTATTAGGTTATGGTCGGGGGTAGGGGGAAGATCAAAGGGGTAATTATATATATATTTTATACCATTCAATGGTATTGTAAGTTTTACAAGTTTACGAGATGTAATGTCTCGTATAGTGACCAAATGGTCACGTTTGTAAAGTGAAGGTTACAAAGTGGCGCCCAACGTGGTTTAGCTTGCTAAGGGTCGAACCGCGAAATATTTTGGATCAAAATTATATTTTATATGCTAGTCGTGCATTTTGGTATTTCAAAATTCTTTGTGATCATTTACATAACATACTTACACTATCAATGAAGTATTGTTTAAAGATAGGTACATATTGGTGACGTTTTACGAAATTTAATAATGGTATGGTGGTATAAACCAAAAAATTATTTTACCGTAGGGAGGTTGGTTTTGTGGGTATAGAACAGGTACGAATTAAAACATGAAAAATACGTAATACGACGAACGTTGAAGATAACGGGGAGGTTGGAATGGTGGTGTCAAGATAAGCGTACGTCGTCGGTAGAATTATTATTATCTGATGTGGTTGATTTTCGTATGTATAAAGATGGGAAGATATTGCATGGTATTGTACGCATGTTCCATGTTCTCGTATACGTATACTCTATGATCATATTTATCTTCGTGAATATTTTGCGCTCGGTGTACACTGTGGCCGAAAAGTGTGCACAATTCGAATCGGGTTTGAAATACTTTGATCAGTACGTGCTGATTAGACGACAATTGTTTGCTGGCGCTTGCTTGTGATGTGAGAAGTAAGCATATCAATGATAATCTATCAAATTATTGAAAATTGAAGCGGTGATAGGTGTGTTGAGTAGTGTTACGTATTTTAGCGTGTGTACCTATACGATGTGGAGGATGATCGTACTTGTATATATTTTACCACGGAATAAACCGAATGCGTTTACGTGTAGGTTGAGAAAGATAACTTGACGATGTATCTTTGCGTAGATAAAATATAATTCGTTACCAATAATCAATTTCATAATGCAATACGATAAAACTACCATTACCTAACACGTAAACTTACCAATAGAAAATTATTGCTACGAAAGTGAAAAAATTTCCACTATACCCTTTTTGTTTCCCCTTACCCGACCGTGATCTTGCCTATTTATGAAAAAACAGATTACTTATTCCTTCTACTTGGTTTTGCTGTTCTACAGTGCAATTATTCTTTATTATTATTTTTATCGATTTATTTAATTATTCATCTACGTATCATTTGCATGATTGATTTTTTTTTCTTTCATTTTTTTTTTCTGAGTGAGTGTGTGTTGAGTGCTTGTTGATTTTTTTTTTTTTAATTATTATTCTGCTAGTGCAGTTGATCTTGCCTTGTTGAATTTTTTTTATTATTATTCTGCTGGGGCAGTGAATTTTCCTTATTATTTGGGTATTTGGTATTATTGTATATAAAGTTAATAACTCATTCAAATTTTCTGGTAATTTTTCATGCGGACTGCAAAAAAGGTAGCATTAGAAAATATCCGTGATAATTGCGAAATTTTGAATAAGACATTTTCTGGAAGTGATTTTTTATTAGAGATATCACCAGAAAAAAGTCTAGAAAGCAGCTCTACGATGGGTGATAATTCTGGGAATGAACCACCAATGTTTTCTTTAGAAGATCTGGAAAAATTGATGGAGAAATTCTCGCTGAAGGTTGAACGGAAAATCGAAGAAATGAAAGTTGAAAACGAAACAAAAATAAATGAGGCCATTAGTAAGATAGAACAGGAAAACAAAAAATTAATTGAAGATATGAAAAAAGATAACGAACGTAGGTTGAAAATTTTCGAACAAAAATGGGGAGAATTTTTTATGGATCCGAAAGGACATAGTACCAAAAGAATTTCTGATTTTTTCGATTTTAGTGAAAATGATATTTCAATGAATCTCCCTAAACACATGAAAGACCAGTTTGCGGCGTGCAAGGCAGTGAAGCCTTGGTATGGTGAGAAAGATCGGAGATCAGCGTTCAATTTTTTGGAAGAGTTAGAATTAAATAGTCTGCCTTATTGTAAAACGGAAGGTGATCGGATGATGGCTTTACGGGCCACTTTAGATGGTGAACCAGAAGAGTGGGTTAAAACATTAGATAAAAGTACCTCGTACGATGACCTTAAAAAACAATTTGTTGACAAATTCTGGTCAAAAAAGATACAAGTTCAAGAGCATCACAAATTCTCTTCGGTTAAATATCCCGAGTATAGTGGTCAATCTGTATACGATTTTGTCACTTATTGGTTAAAACGTCTTAAAGGTAATTCGACTGCCACATACGAAAGCAACATAGAGGATCTATCTACAAAAGTTCCTATGCAATATTTTATGCCGTTGTCGTTATATGGAAAAGAAGATCAAAAGTTGACATTATTCGATAAAATCAAGGCAGTAGAGAAAGCGTATAAAGAATGTAGGAAAGAAGAAAACAATCGGAATGGATATCGATCTAAATCCGAGATCTCAATCTAAATATCGTGACAGATCAGATTCTTCTTCTTCAAGGTACAGTTCAACTAAAAGCTGGTCATCGCGTGGTTCATATCGTGACAGGTCAAATGATTCACGTAGGTCATATGAGAGTAGAAGTTCTGGAAAGTCTACTACACCTAGACATAGGGATTTGACACCTTATAGGGAATTAACACCTAAGTATAGAAAGAGAGACTGGACACCTCGAAATAGGGATTCGGCCTCCCGATATCGAGAGGGTAGTCGTCGTAGTTATGATGAATCAAAGGATAAACCAAAACATGTAAGTCGTAGGGATAAATACGAAGGAAGCAATCGTAGTCGTGAAAATCAGAGTGAGGGTAAGGACAAAAAATCAAACAAAGATGATGGTAAATTAGGAGGAAGTAAATCTCGTAGTAGATCAAATTCAGTTCTTTCTTCAAAGTCTAAACATTCTGATACTCATAAATTGGAAAACTAGAGGGTGAGGTACTTCAGAGAAAATCTACAATAGCAAATGTAAATGAAAATATAAATACGCCTTTATTTTACAATGATTTTCAAGTATTGGGAGATTCTATTGGTAGAGATTTAGCCACATTCCCAAATAGAATTAAAGATAAATTCAAGCTATGTCGAGGTGGATATAGGCTGAAGTACCTCCTAGATGAGTTTAAAAATAATTCATTATTGAGTTCGGATAAGGTCATTATCATCATCGGAGCGAATGATGTCTCGAAGCTCCGATTAGATGTTGCCGATTGGCAAAACGATTTTGAAGAACTTCTTGATTTACTGTTTTCTAATAATTCTACCCGCTTAATTATAGTCTCCACTATAACTCCTCATCTAAACATGGTGAGTAAACATGACTATTGGAAGAACCTACTTACTATGAACAATTTTATAAGATCTCTGGTTAATAAATATCCCCAACTTTATGTTCTGGACTCATTTTCCCATTATGTAACTCCAAATGAAACCGTAAACCCCACCAAATGTAAACAAATTATCGCCAACCCATTGGTTGAGAAAATGATTCGAGTAAAACCTATTGAGTCTTTTTATCGAGACAATGTTCATTGGAACGAATCTGGCATGGCGATTATTAAAGACAGGCTCGAGGTAATCCTAAATAAACATAAACGCTGCAAAGAGGGTAAAGATGGGGGAAAAATTTCCGATGTCTCTATATCTAAAAAAGAAAATGAGGAAAATGATGAGGAGGATCCTCCAATTTTGATAAACGTGCATACAGGTAATTGTTCTGATAAAAGTATGGTTGATCCAGGGAGTCGGTTTGTTTTAATGAGCGACTCCTACTATGAAATTTTGCGTAGAGAAAACCACCAGGTAATCAAATCAGAGGTGTCATGTAGAGGCCATAAAATCCAACTAAAACAGGCTGCAGGTAATTCACGGTTAAAAGTTGTTAAGAGTATTGAACTAGGTTTCTCGTTGGATCACAATAAATCCACAGAGTATACAATATCTGTTATTATTATCAAGAATTTAAATCACAACATGTTGTTAGGCCGGCAATTTATAAATAAATTTAAGATGGACATACTTACTTCTAGAGGGGTTATAAATATTACCTGTCAGATATCAAATACTATTCACGAAATTAGGTTTCAAAAAGATGAAATTTTGCAAAAGCCGATGGTAGATAATGTTGGTAATATTAATGAACAAAATAAGAAAAAACGAGTAACGTTCAAACTAGAGAATGACTACATCTTATTTAACAAAGAGTCTGGGGAAAGTTTTCATATAGGGGGAAATAAAAAACTCGATATAGACATGATCCTTAATAGACACAAAAAAGTCTTCCGAAAAGGAATAGGAAGGTGTAATAAATATGTCCACCACTTTAAATTTATATCGAAACCACCTCCTATTTGGTGCAAAACAAGGCCAATTCCTAGGAACTATAAACCTCAAGTTGATGATATTTTTAAGAGATGGTTAAAAAATAAGGTTATTAAAAGGTCAAAATCTACATATCGTATACCTCTCACTTTTCCAAAGAAAAGTAATGGTAAAATTCGGCCCTGTGGTGACTTCAAACCCCTTAATAAATACCTCTGGATGCATCCAAACGAAGTGCCTCATATCGAAACTATTAGAACAAAATTTAAAGGAATGCTATTTTTTACAACTATAGATTTTAATGATGGTTTTCTGCAAATTCGATTGGCTAAGCGTCACCGAAAATACTGTGCTTTTAGTTATGATGGCATACCTTACGAATTTACTCGGGTCCCATATGGTACTAAAGACAGTATGCCTGCATTTATTGCTGCATTACAAAAGATTCTTCAAGACCTAGATTTTGTAATTTGCTATGTAGACGATGTTCTTATAATGAGTAAAGATTGGAACGAACATCTTCTTCATATTGATACAGTCCTAGAGAGAATAGCTGAGGCTGGTATGACTATTAATAAAGAAAAATGTCAATTTGCAAAAAACAAGATCAAATATTTAGGACTTGTAGTTGATGCCAAAGGCACTAGACCAAACGACAAAAAAGTAGAGGCTATTCGAAATCTCCAACATCCTAAAACTGTGAAAGATGTACAAAGATTTATTGGAAGTCTAAATTTTTTCAGAATATTTATTCCCTACTGTTCAAAAATTGCCAAACCTCTGATCCAACTTACTGCAAAGAATGCAAAATTTCACTGGGGTCATAGAGAACAGGAAGCTTTTGAAAAGTTGAAAGAGTTACTATGTCAATATACCCTTTTGTCACATCCTGATTTTTCTAAACCATTTGTTATCTACACTGACGCAAGCAAAGATGCGGTGTCTGGGTGAGTTTGTCAGTGGGATGGAAAAGGCTATAGACCTATCTCTTTTTGCAGCCGAACTTTATCCAAATCTGAAGCATGGTATCCTATTATGGAATTAGAGTTACTAGCAGTTGTTTTTACGCTAAAAAAGCACCATTACATCTTGGCAGGGAGTAAAATTGAGCTATATACCGATAATAAGCCTTTGGTACATCTCAAACGAAGGCCACTGCTTCCAGATAGGGTAATGCGTTGGTTTTTATTCGTGGAGAATTACGATGTAAAAATACAGCATATTGAAGGAAAACAGAATATTGTTGCAGATATGCTATCGAGAGCAACAAGAAAAGCAGATGGAGGGGTTGTCTCTGTGGTATCTACTCGCAAATATAAAAAATCAAAATCTGAACCGGATAAAATTTTCGATAAGTTACGATTGAAGCTAAAAAACTTTAACAAAATTCAGCTTGCCGATGAAAAAATTAAGGTAGCATTAAAAAAGAAAGATCGTGATTATAAAATTTCGAACAAGATAGTTTACAATCGTGGAAGAGATGGTAGATGGCGAATTGTAATTCCAAGCGAGATATTGAATGATATGCTCGAATTTTACCACAAAGAATACATCCATATCGGTTGTTCAAAATTATATGATATCATACGTCGAGCGTTTACCTGTAAAAACCTTTTCAAAAAAGTGCGAGAATTTGTGAGAGAGTGCGAAGAATGTCAAAGAAGTAAAAATGTAAGTAGACATAATCATGGTGAATATACGGCTCTTAAAGCGAAAAAACCTGGTGAAACTCTGTGTGTTGACTTCTATGGCCCTTTACCTACAGCACGTGCTGGTATGACATACATTTTAGTAGTGGAGGATTTATTTACCAAATTTACTCGCCTATACCCACTAAAACGAGCTAATACAAACGCAGCAATTAGAGCCTTGGAAAGATACGCTAAGGATTATGGATATCCTAGGAAGATTCTAAGTGACAATGGCACGCAATTTTCGGCATATGCGTGGCGTTGTCACTGGAAGAAGAGGGATGTACAGGTAGTAAATACGGCATACTATACCCCGCAATCCAATCCTAGTGAAAGGGTAATGCGAACAATAGGAGACTGTTTGCGCCTAACATGTGGACAAAAACATAGGTCATGACCCAAGGTAATTCCCATAATCGAGAAACGGTTGAATGATACCAAACATTCATCAATTGGAGGTATACCTAGTGAGACAGTCAATAAGAAACTAATCCCAGACAAAATTTTGAAAACGTTGGATATAGATAATTTTGTCGATTATACGATACCAGACTCAAAACAAATCGAAAAAACTTTCTTACGTGCCAGTGAGAGACGAGCAAACTTACATAGGCAAAAATGGAAGGCGGTTAAATTAAATAAAGGAGACGTTGTATATATTAAAACTCACAAATTGTCTGACAAAAATGCAGGAATATCTGCAAAACTATGTGATAAATTTGAAGGACCTTATTTGGTGAAGAAGGAACTTTATAGAAATTACTATCTCTTGGTTTACAAACATGATAAAAATATAGAGAAAAAAGCTAATATTCGTCAGCTCAAATTGATGTAAATAATCAACTGAAACGATAAAACCATTTAATAACGTCGCTCTCAAATAACTCCATCAAAATTTATTGCCTATATCTTTGAAATTGGCCCCCAAAATTTTGCCAGGGGGTATTTGTAACATTGTACCTATGTTACAAAGAGCGACGTTGGGGGAAATGCATCAAGCTGATAAGATATTGAACGAGCTCGATGCATTAAAATAGAGCAAAGTCGTAGTCGATTTGTGTGTTTGGTTATGAATGGTTTTGATGTGATACGTGTATAAAGTTAAAGTGCCAAGTGGATTACCGCAGGAATAAGTTTATTTAATTTATTTAATTTATTATTTAATTACATTTCGTTATTAGAAGCTAGATGGCTAGCTAAAAGGCCGTATTAGGTTACGGTCGGGGGTAGGGGGAAGATCAAAGGGGTAATTATATATATATTTTATACCATTCAATGGTATTGTAAGTTTTACAAGTTTACGAGATGTAATGTCTCGTATAGTGACCAAATGGTCACGTTTGTAAAGTGAAGGTTACAATAATCACAAGATATAAAAATATATTTACCTGACTTTATAGCAGGGTTGCGAACCGTTTGAGAATTAATTGGTGGTGGTGGTGGTGGTTTTGAAAATTTTCGAATAAATGGTTTTTGGTTTTGGTTTTG
Source organism: Balanococcus diminutus (assembly GCA_959613365.1). Classification (NCBI taxonomy): domain Eukaryota; kingdom Metazoa; phylum Arthropoda; class Insecta; order Hemiptera; family Pseudococcidae; genus Balanococcus; species Balanococcus diminutus. The sequence continues at coordinate 3,080,863 of OY390715.1, forward strand.
TTTTTTTTTTGAAATGGTTTTGGTTTTTGTTTTGGTTATTTCAACTTTTGATTATTTTGGTGGTGGTGGTGGTGGTTCTCAAAAACCAAAACCATTTCAATTGGTTTTGGTGGTGGTTCTCAAAAACCAAAACCAAATGAATTGGTAAAACCAAAACCAAATGAATTGGTAAAACCAAAACCAAATGAATTGGTTTTGGTTTTCAATCGATTTTTCATGTTTTTAAATGGAGCAAAAAATATACTAACGAAGATTTGATACAACCAGATGGAACCATTTCCTATGTTTTAAATTTTAATTCTATTATTCTAATTCAATAATTAAGAATTATACTGAATTACTGATGAAGTGATGAGAAATCAAATATCAAATACAAATACAAAGAGAAGAAATGAATTAAAAAATAAAGAAGTTATTGAAAAAACCTTTATTTAATGGCCAATTTGGCAAAGAAACGAGTAATCAAATAATCAATTAATTAATCATAATTCACAAATCAAAGGAACGAAATATCATGGCACCTATTAGTTTCACCTTAAAATTAACTGCTTTGAAACTGACTAAATTAAAATTAGGATAAAAGTAAAGTCATAAAACAAAGAAACCGATTCAATTGATTTGGTGGTTTTCAAATCTAAATGGTTGTGGTGATGGTGGTTTTTCAAGTTTTTTTTTAAAGCTCTTTTTTGTGGTTTTATCAAATGGTTTTTCCATTTTTTCTGCTTGCAAACGGTTTTGATTTGGTTATGGTTTTACAAATTTTCCAATTGGTTGTGGTGGTGGTGAAAACCATTTGAAAACCACCACCAAAACAATTTTATTGGTGGTGGTTCGAAACAGTTTGCAACCCTGCTTTATAGTTGATTTCTCCATATGGGAATAGAATTATCCGTAATTATGTTTAATTACGGATAATTCTATTCCCATATGGAGAAATGAAATTAAAAAACCCACTATAAAGTCATGTAGGTAAATATATTTTTATACCTTCCCGATTGACATAAGTCCGCTTTCTGAGCAGTCAGATTGTAATCTGACAGTCAGAATGAAGTTTGTAAGTTCGCCACAAACATACTGCAGCGCAGTATTCAACCACTCGTTTCAGTGGAGGGATAGATTAAGTATAGTACGCATGCGCGCGCGACATCCGTGCTTGCTTTGTATGAAAAGTGAAAATTCAGTGTCTGTAAAACCGTTGTACTTATGTAACGTGTCGATGTTTTTACTGTGTATTTTCGCGAGTAAATTAATCTGTAAATTTTGATGAATTTGTCATCCATCTTGTCTTCGGTGTAAGGGAACGTGTCGGTGTTTTTACTGTGTATCGTTTGATTGTGATTTATGAGTAAATAGGAACGTGTCGATGTTTTTACTGTGTATTTTCGCGAGTAAATTAATCTGTAAATTTTGATGAATTTGTCATCCATCTTGTCTTCGGTGTAAGGGAACGTGTCGGTGTTTTTACTGTGTATCGTTTGATTGTGATTTATGAGTAAATAGGAACGTGTCGGTGTTTTTACTGTGTATCGTTTGATTGTGATTTATGAGCACGTTAGCGGCAGATTTTATCCATCAATTGGATTCATTTGGACGACGAAATGGTACGCAGTTGAACTGTGCAGGAAGAAAGTGTAAGTAATTGAGTAAACGCATTACATTATCGCTTAAATATCAGATTATTGTCTATATAATCATGTAAACACGGTCTAAACGTGGTTTTGAAGAAACTCATTCGGGATATGGCGAATGCAATACATTGCATTACGTCGTTGAAAACGTGGCCATGGTTTGAGGGGAGGGTGTGTAGAACAATACTGAGATAGTCGGACACTAACGTCTAGTTTGATAGTTTTGTTTACATTCATGGGGTGCAACTTCGATGAATTTTTACCAAGTCCAGTGCTACATAATACTTTATATTCAAAATTGGAAGGGAGGAAGGGGTCTAATCGAAGTTTTTGTAATAACTAAAAGTATTTGTACAACTTCAAGCTACAACTTTTGTTTGAAAATTTTTTCAATCGGGCCCCTCCCTCCACTTATTTTGCATAACACTCCCAAAATAATAAATAAAAATTCAAGGGGGAAGGGAAATGGGTCCAATTGAAAAATTTTTGCAACAAACTTGTAGCTCAAAGTTTTAGGAAAAATTTTGGCCATGACAAAAATTGCGATTGGACCCCTCCCTTCCCTCCAATTTTGGATAATCCAACTCATTCAAATACATTATTGAAAACAGGGGGAGGGTAAGGAGCCCGATTGAAAAAATTTTCAAACAAAAGTTGTAGCTTGAAGTACTAGGAATAATTTTGGTGATAACAAAAATTTCAATCGGATCCCTCCCTCCCCACCAATTTTTGATAATCCAACTCCTTCAAATACATTTTTAAAAACAGGGGGGAGGTAAGGGGCCCGATTGAAAAAATTTTCAAACAAAAGTTGTAGCTTGAAGTTGTACAAATACTTTTAGTTATTACAAAAATTTCGATTAGACCCCTTCCTCCCTTCCAATTCTGACTATAAAGTATTATGTAGCACTGGACGGTAAAAATTCATCAAAGTCGCACCCCATGAATGTAAACAAAACTATCAAACTGGACGTTAGTGACGAGGGATACATCGCATCAATTCGATAAAAACGTGGTCATAGTTTTCAAAAATGCTTGAATTTTTCAATTCTGAAAATTTTTTCATTTGGATACGACGTGGTTTCCTCCATACTGAGAATCAAAAGTGTTTTAGAGTTTTTTTTGTAGAAAAAAATTTACAGAAATCGTGAAAAAATAGAAAATTTTTGAAAATTTCTTTATTCTGAGAATCGAAAGTTTTTTAGAATTTTTCTTGTAGGAAAAAATTGTCAGAAATTTATGAATTTTTGCATTTAGGAAATTTTTTTCATTCAAATACTACTTAGTTTGTAAAACAATTGGAATTTTTTGAAAGTTTGTTCATTCTAAGAATCTAAAAAAATTTTAGATTTTTTTTTTTTTTTTTTTTTGGAGGATAAAATTGACAAAAATTGTAAATTTTTGAAAATTACTCCATTCCAAAGTTTTTCAGATTTTTCATTTTTTTTTTTTTTTATAATTTGGAGGAAAATATTGACAGAAATTTATGAATTTTTTTGCATTCTGAAAATTTCTTTCATTAAAATACTATAAGGATTGTAAGAAAATTGGAATTTTTTGAAAAATTTTTCATTCTGAGAATCAAAAGCTTTGTGGGTTTTTTTTGCAGGAAAAATTGTCTGAAATTTATGAATTTTTTAATTTAGAAAATTTCTTTTATTTAAATTCTACGTTGTAAAAAAAAATAAAAAATTTTTGAAAATTATTCCATTCGAAAGTTATTTAGATTTTTTATTTTTATTTTATTTTTTTGATTTGGAGGAAAATATTGACAGAAATTAATGAATTTTTTCATTTAGAAAATTTATTTTATTTAAATTCTACGTTGTACAAAAAAATTGAAAATTTTTGAAAATTACTCCATTCGACAGTTTTTCAGATTTCTTATTTTTTTCTTGATTTGGAGGAAAATATGTGTAAAAAAATTGAAAACTTGTGAAAATTTCTCCATTCTCAGAATCAAAATTTTTTTGAAAATTTTTTTGATTTATTTTCTAGGAAAAAATTTACAGAAATTTAGGAATTTTTTCTCTTAGTAATTTCTTTTAATTTGAATACTACGTTAATTGCAAAAAAAAAAATAAAAATTGGTGAACATTTCTCTATTCTAGGAATTGAAAGTTTATTGGAATTTTTTTTAATGAAAAAATTGCCTGAAATTTATGATTTTTTTTTTAGAAAATTTCTTTCATTTAAATACTACGTTGATCCAAAAAAAAATTTGAAAATAAATTCCACTATTTTTTTTTTTTTTTTCAATGACAAAACTTCAATCTTCAGTATAACTTGATGAACAAAAAATCGAAAATATTCTGTATTCAGATTGAAAATTCCAAATTAAAATTCAGAAAAGTTTTGTTGATTGAAGAAGAGTTCAGTTCAAACTTGAGTAGAAATCGAAAGGTTTTTACTGAGAATTTGTACACAAAGTGACCCTCGTTATTTTTTGTTCAAAATTCTGCAAATACGTGTTTAAATGAAAAAATCTTGATTGAAATTAAAGTCATGAAATTTGCAACACAACATGTTATAAATAATTCTTTTTGAAAAAGGGAAGGGGTTGTGCAAAAATGTCGATGGAAATATACAAGGTAGAAAACACAAAGATTGTCCCCTTCCCCATTTCCACAAATATTGTACAATTTGGGATGTTGACTTTGTATATAAATGCGAATGAGGATGAACCATATGTTTTTTCCTTTTATTTCTCATCTTCTAATGATTTTTTTTTTGTTTTTTTGCTTCAGGCTTCCAAAAAGGTTCCAAGCCCTGATTACCATGTCTAATTTGGATTGTAATCCGGATTGTACTGTATGTGTGAATAGACTCCTGAGAAAATACCAAACTGTCTTGGACGCAAACAGACGAGCTTTTGAATTGCACGAAACCTTAAATTTACAGGTTCATATCAACTTCAATTAAATAACTGAAGAATCCACATTACGTCATAATACGTTCTTATTTAATTTCTTCATTTTGACAGATTACTGAATTGAAAGAAGAAAACGAACTATTGAAACAAGAATTAAGCGCAGCGAGAGGTCTTTACGAAAAATCAAGCGAAGAAGTAACCAAATTGAAGACTGAAAACGAAGAGTTAAAGACTGATAGGGAAGAAGACCCCAAACAAAAACTTTTTGCTCCCAACTTTGTAAGTTTTATTAGATTATGTAAAGTGATTACCACAACATTTACTTATTTTGAGACTTTGATTAATTTAGTATTCAATTTTTACAGAGCCTTCAGAAACAATAACGCGAATATTGACCATCTGTGAATTGAAAAGCAGCGTAAGTTTCATTTTAATTAAATATTGATATTTGGGTGTGGGTTTGTGTGTGTGGATTAGTGGCGCATTGTCATCGAATTTAATTAATACTTGAATCATGCATTATTATTATTATGAGGAAGGGGTTCAATTGAAATCGTATTTTTCATAGAATCGAGATTGTTTCAATTTTTCTCTCAAATAACTTCGTAAAAAAACAGAAATTTCATAAAATCATTGAATTTTTTAATTTTTCTCTCAAATGAAAAAATAACTTTGTAAAAAAAAAACAGAAATTTCATAAAATTATTGAATTTTTAAATTTTTTTCTCAAATGAAAAAATTATTATTTCATTTTTTTTCTTGGAATAACCTAGGTACCTTACCTACTTTTTTTTCGAAATGAAACTTCGTAAAAATTCAGGAATTTTATTAAATCGTCGAATTGTTAATTTTTTTGGAATAACGTGGGTACCTTACCTACTTCTTTTTTCAAAAAAAAAAAAAAAAAAAAATCGTAAAAAAATAACACATAAAATCATTAAATTTTTAAATTTTTCTCTCAAATGAAAAAATAACTTCGTAAAAAAAACAGAAATTTCATAAAATCATTGAATTTTTAAATTTTTCTCAAATGAAAAAATTATTATTTCATTTTTTTTCTTGGAATAACCTAGGTACCTTACCTACTTTTTTTTCGAAATGAAAGTTCGTAAAAATTCAGGAATTTTATTAAATCGTCGAATTGTTAATTTTTTTGGAATAACGTGGGTACCTTACCTACTTCTTTAAAAAAAAAAAAAAAAAAAAAAAAAAATCGTAAAAAAATAACACATAAAATCATTAAATTTTTAAATTTTTCTCTCAAATGAAAAAATAACTTCGTAAAAAAAACAGAAATTTCATAAAATCATTGAATTTTTAAATTTTTCTCTCAAATGAAAAAATTATTATTTCATTTTTTTTTCTTGGAATAACCTAGGTACCTTACCTACTTTTTTTTCGAAATGAAACTTCGTAAAAATTCAGGAATTTTATTAAATCGTCGAATTGTTAATTTTTTTGGAATAACGTGGGTACCTTACCTACTTCTTTTTTCAAAATAAAACTTCGTTGAAAAATCGTATTTTATTCAATGAACAAATTTTTCATTTTCTTGAAATTAAAAAAATTGAATTTTCTGAAATGAAAACATCAAATAAAGTTTTTCTCTCGGGTGAAAATATTGCAGTGTGTTGAATAATGTACCTACCTACCTAATGTTTTTCAAGGTGAGTTTTGTATTTGTAGGAATATCATATTTCATTGAGTGGACAAATTTTTCAAACTCTCTCAAGTGAGAAAATCATAATTTCTTGAATGATATCCCTACATACTACAATAAAATATTCCATTTCGGATTATGAATTATGAACTGATATAGTTGTTACTATAATTATGGGGTTAATGAACCAAAACTTGTTTCTAATTTTCAACTGAAACAATACCAGGTTTGTTAATCGAATGAAATGTCTAACAACAAACGATCCCACTGCTCTAACATTTCCGAACGTACACTAAGGCATCACAAGGCGGCTCGTGTGACACAAGAAATTGAGGATGAGGATTTATATCTACAATGTATAGCCGATGCGATTGATGATGTGGTGAGTGATGCGGATATGGCAAACGAGTCTCAAGATGATTTTGATAATAATGAAGATAGAAATGAAGAGAACATTGGAGATGAGGTATGTGTTTTTTAAAGGTGTGAAAAATCAATATCAAAGGCCTTACTCATTCACTTCTACTTTCAGTTTTCAATAAATTCATCCATGCACATCGAAAATGCTGCGTTGCGTGAAACCATTCCTCCAAATCCTTCAAAACCATCTGCACCATCTCCAGAAGAGTCTCGCTTACAATTACCCTCCACTTTATCGCTAAAAGATTGTATGAGTCGGCATGACAAAAAATTGATGAAAACTGGTCCAAGTATGTTCGATCATAAACTGAAGTTATTGCAGTGGTCTACAAAGTTCCGTCTCCCTAGAAAAGGCTATTCAGAGCTGATAGAAATTGTGAAGGGTATACCTCCCGAAAGTATTCAATCACTCTCTACAGATATACGAGGATTGATTCCGAGATTTCAATTGAGCAATTTAAAAATAGTCACCATGCCTCCAGGTAGATTCGTATATTTTGGTATACGTGCTATTTTGGAGCTGCCGCAAACCAATTTATTCGATTGCAATTGTTCCACAATTGCATTGTCCATCAACATCGACGGGTTACCCGTTTTTAACTCTGGCGGAAAAGGTTTCTGGCCTATATTAGCCTGTGTCAACGACGGTCCTGTTTTTATTATCGCAATCTATTTTGGATTGTCCAAACCACTCGATGTCAACGAATTTCTGCGTCCTTTTGTTGATGAAATTTGTTCATTTTTTGACGACCAAGGTGATAGTTATATTACTTTGAATATCGAAAACACAGTTAAGAAATATGAATTCAATCTCGAAAAAATAATTGTCGATGCTCCGGCTAGATCCTTTATTCTATGTACTAAAGGGCATTCAGGGTTCTACAGTTGTAGTAAGTGCCAAATCCGTGGTGAAACTGTCAACAGAAGTGGCGTTTGTTTTCCAAACAATTTTGAGGCTTCATTGCGTAGTATGAACCACTTTAAAAATGTTGCTTGGGGTAATAATTTGCCTGAAAATGAAGACTTGAGCACGCATAGAGATGAAGTAGTGACACAAATCAACAGTGACGACTTTGATCTTGATAGCAGTGAGGATGATTCAAGCGATGAAAATGAAAGTAACGGAGATGATAGTTCTGACAATGATAGTTCTGGCGATGAAAAAGAACCCGAAAGTGATAGTGATGCCAGTGATGATGGAAGTCAGCGATTAGAATCGTGCGAGTCTGGTTCAGAGTCCGAAAATGAAGAAATAACCAGTGCGATTCAAGAATATCACCGAAGCAAAACAGAATTAGCTCGAATTCCCGATTTTGATATTGTGAAAAGAGTGCCTTTAGATTATATGCACTTGGTCTTGGTCGGAGTGACAAAACGTTTACTTAAAACATGGTTTGGGAAACTCAAATCAAAAGTATTTCTTCGTCGTAATTGGTCTGAACAAATTTCAACAAGGTTACAACTTATCGCCAAGATATATTTTCCAGCTGAGTTTCAAAGAAAGCCAGAAGGCCTTCAACACTTTGCCAAGTGGAAAGCCACTCAGTTCCGAGAATTTCTGTTGTATATAGGAGTCGCTGTTGTGCATGATTTAGTTCACCCCGAATACCTGCAACATTTTGTTATTTTACATTGCCTTATGCGCACACTATGCAAGACATTACCAAGTCAATCTACTGAACGTGAAGCTTCTTCAAATGATGAAATACGTAAGGCGATATATTATAATGCTGTGGTAAACAGTAGGAGATTTGTATGTGAGTGCACAGAGTTGTATGGAAAACCTTTTGTCAGTTATAATGTACATGGACTGATTCACCTGCAGGATGATTACAAAACATTTGGTCCTCTTGATAATTTCAGCGCATTTAAATACGAAAGTTACTTGGGTAAACTGAAGAAATACGTAAATGCAGGAAATCGACCTCTTGAGCAGGTGATTAATAAATATCTGTCGCTGTTGTACTCAAATAAGGTTGTAAAAAATACCTGCCCAGACATGGAAGATATTGAAACTACTTATTTTGAAATGCCAATTTTATCAACTGAAATACGCAATCGAAGTGAAGCTCTTTCATTGAATAATGATAAAGTGTTTGATCCAGATCTATACAAACACTATCAGAAGCTCCAAGTGTTCAACTGCGTGTTACGAACAGATAGACTTGCAGATTCGTACTGCTATATCGGTGATTTCCCAAACGATTATTTCGCCAAAGTTTTGAAAATATTACTTCTTGTAGACGACGACCAAGTGTATCTTCTCATTAAGCGCTTCTCATGTGTAGAAAATCTTTACGAAGATCCTTATGAATCCAAACAAATGGGTGTTGTTGTAGCTGAAATGAGTAATTTAGAATGTGGAAGTCAGCTGATTCATTTTTCAAAAATTCGATGTAAATGTTTTCCTATGCCTCTTGGTGATGACTGCGATAAACTTGTACTGTGTAAATATCTGCATCAATGATTAGACGTCATACGCAGCTCCTGAAGGTAATTCAAATATTCAGTTACTCACAGTAGGGCAGACATATTTTTAGGTTAATTTTGTTGCATACTCTGTTCATTTGGGAGGGAGGGGGTGTTGAAATGTTTCTGGTAGTTAGGTATCCCTTCTACCTACTTTGAAGATTTCAAAGCAATAATTGCAGTGAAATTGTAAGGAATATGTTTCTAATTTTTTTTTTTTTTTTTTGACAGTTTCTAAATGGAGGTCAGCATTACAAAGTCATATTTGGTGGTGAAGGACGAATGTGGATACAATAATGAGGAATTCATTCCAGGTGGTATATGTGTGATCAATAAGATATGGCTGGACGATGACTACATGTACTATCCATACAAGACCAATGGAATTTTAACCCAAGAATTCATGGATCAAGCGTTAACAACGCCTTTCGTCCCATTTCCCCCCTTAACTGGAAAAAATCTGGCACTCTTCAAAGAATTGATATGGGTGAAAAGCAAAGTTTTTCGCATTTACGGACAACACAGTGAGTATAATGACTGAAATATTTCTGATTTTCGATTTTTTCTTTGAAAAGAAAATCTAATCAATGTTTGATATATTTCAGAGAAACTTTGTAAAGCTCGAAAACATGTCGAAGACTTGCTTCAGTCGTCGGAGGGTTCACTTAGTGAAAAGTCTCAAGCTCCACTTTCGAAACCTTCGCCTGCCGAACAATCGTCTCACGAAACTATGCCTTCCGCAACGTCACGTTCTGACGAACCACCGCAAATTCATCAAAAACCTCCATCACCACGGATTGAAACTGTAATTCATTCACCTGACTCTGACATAATGGAACTTCCGGTTGTAAATTTTCAATCTAATGTATCGACGCAAATAGCATCCGAGGATGCGTTTATGCTAAAAGCTGCCATAAAGAAAACTGAATCACGGATAACAGACTCGATTTCAAGACTACGTAGAATGTGTGTTCTCAGGTTTGCAAACATGCAACGCACTTTGGATAATCATGGTGAGTTGAAGCGTACAAGCGAACTTAGATCTGTAGTAATTCAAATTGTGAGTTATTGTACAACTTGTGCATTTGTTGCAGAATACTTGCTGCGGAACTCGAAATGTTCTCAAGTTCAAGAAGGCGAAAGTTCAGCTCCTACTGTAACTACAACGCAATCACCGATATCATCCCCTACAAAAACTGTTTCCATGTCATCTCCAAGCAAATCCGCCAGGTTGAAAAAAGTTTTGCAATTGCCACTACTCGAAGTAGGCAGCTGGAACAATTTTGATGAAAAATTGAATAGTGATCCGGTCTTCACCCAAGCATTTGTAAGTATTTGTATAATTCACCATTAATGTGATTGATTTTATATGTGATGATATAAATGTTGAGTTCTGAGTCCAAAATCGATGAAATATAAGTGTGTACCAGAAGTGAAAGTAGTGGAAAAGTAGTGATTAGAAAAATGAGTCATGAAAGTGATGAAAAAGTAGTGATTTTGGAGTAAAAGTAGTGAAAAAATCAAAATTGAAAATGAAAAAATCTATTTTGCCCATAAAAAAGTAGCCAATTTTCTCCATAACAAAATAGACAATTTTCTCAGAAAAATTGTTTGCCTTACTTTTCTTAACTTTGAAATTTTTGGAGGGAACTGCAACAATTTTGGAACATGAATTCTTTTTTTGTAGAAAAAATTCTCCAATTTTTTATAATAAAAAGGTTTTCAATTTTTCTGAATTGAAATAATTTCTAATTTATTTGTGTCAAATTTTTTGTAAAATACATAATTTAATTTTTTGAAAAAAAATTGATTAAAAATGTCTGAATTTTTGTGTGTCAAAACATTTTAAAATAATCATTTTTAAAGAATTTTTTTGTAATTTTCTCAGAAAAAAGAAAACAAAATCTCTAAATTTTTTTGGGAAGAATATTTTTTTTGCCACAAGAAAATCTCGTTAAAAAACCTGAATTTCTTTGGAGAAGCATCATTTTTTTAAATCGTTTTTTTAGCCAAATTTTTTGACCAAGCATCATTTTTTTAAATCGTTGTTTTTTTTAGCTAAATTTTTTGACGTAAAAATAACTTGAAATGTTTTCAAATTTTCTCAATGAGAAATAAAATATCAATTTTAGTTTTTGAAGAAAAAAATCTCAATTTCTTAGAATGAATTGATTTTCAATTATAATTTTTTTTTGAAATTGCAAAAATCTCATGTAAAAAAAAATACTAAATTTATTTGGATTAACAGCCTCAATTTCTTGAAAAAAAGAAAATCGTCAATTTTTTTATAGAAACGACTTTAAATATTTTAAAATATTTTTTTTTTATGTCTTCGATGAAAAATGAAACCTCAATTTTTCAGAAAAAAATCTCAATTTCTCTGAGTGAAATGATTTTCAATTTTTTTGAACAGAAAAAATTTCTCATTTATTCATTTCAAATTTCTTTGCAAAAAAATATCACTATTTTGAAGAAAAGAAAATCAGGCCTATTTGAATCGTAATTTTTTTGGTAAGGGTGGGCGTTGTTTTTCAGGACTCAGGCCCGTATTTTAAAAATTTGCTTAAGCAAACATTGACCTTAAGGCGAGGCGATTTCACACGTATCGTGTCAATTTACATCGAGCAGCCATTTATTTGTATGGAAAAAATAAACAAAACTACTTGGTCTGTGTAAGAACGCTTCGCCTTAAGTATAAGGAAATTTTTAAAATACGGGCCCAAGTCTTTTTTTTTTTTTTGTAGAAGTTATCAATTTTTGTTATTTTTTGGGCCGGGTGGAGGTGTTAAAATTTTGGAAATGGTAGGAAAAAGGGTAGTGAAAAAGTAGTGATTTTAGAAAAGAAAATCAGATTGACATCATAATTGATTTCTCCTCTTGCATTTCAGAAAATTTTCCTCAATCAGTTGGGTAGATACGGCAGAAAAAAAATGGACTTGAAGCACACCCCGTTTGTTTCTTCAATATTTGAAGAATTCTCCCCAAAGGAGACTGCTTGCAAAATACTTAACTTGACTGGAACTAATGGAAAGTTTAATTTAAAAAATTCCAAGTTTTATGAAATGGTTTATGGTGAGTTTTAATGCTAGGCTGCCTTCATGAATTGATCAACAGAAGCCGGAGTCAAAAAACCAAAAACTATTATTCATAATAAGTGAAAATACAAATTGTTTTGAATATGGGAATTTCTTCCATCAAAAACTGATTTTTAGCTTGAGTTGAAATGAATTTCATAAATTGAAAACAGTTATACCAGTAATAATGCACATAAATTATTGGTTTTTTGAAAATAAGAATTTCAGACTATTTATTGTTCTGTTGACAATTCTGGAACACGACACAATTGGCAAATTATTGATTTCATGCATCCAATAACCATTATTACCATTTTCAGCATATGCAGTTCGGCGTCACAGTGGTGGCTTTCCACAAGCTATGTCGAAGACAGGGCACGGGCATGGCTTCACTCAGGCTACCAAGCCTTGAATTTGAAGAATAAGACTGCGGTTACCGAGTAAAATGCGTGTAATTTGTAAAATTGTCTTATCTGTAATTCTGTATCTCGGTTGATTAGTTTTCTTAAGTTTATGATTTCATTTTTTTTTCAGTTTTTTATTAGACTTACATAACACCTTAGTTTTATGACTGCGTGTTATTTGTGTGTATCTCGGACTAACGTCTAGTTTGATAGTTTTGTTTACATTCATGGGGTGCAACTTCGATGAATTTTTACCAAGTCCAGTCCTACATAATACTTTATATTCAAAATTGGAAGGGAGGAAGGGGTCTAATCGAAGTTTTTGTAATAACTAAAAGTATTTGTACAACTTCAAGCTACAACTTTTGTTTGAAAATTTTTTCAATCGGGCCCCTCACCTCCCCCCTGTTTTTAAAAATGTATTTGAAGGAGTTGGATTATCCAAAATTGGTGGGGAGGGAGGGGTCCGATTGAAATTTTTGTTATTACCAAAATTATTCCTAGTACTTTGAGCTACAACTACTTTTGTTTGAAAATTTTTTCAATCGAGCTCCTTACCCTCCCCCTGTTTTCAATAATGTATTTGAATGAGTTGGATTATCCAAAATTGGAGGGGAGGGAGGGATCCGATTGAAATTTTTGTTATTACCAAAAGTATTAGCGAAACTTCAAGCTACAACTTTTTTTTGAAAACTTTTTCAATTGAGCCCCTCTCTCTCCACTTATTTTGCATAACACTCACAAAATACTAATTAAAAATTTAAGGGGGAAGGGGAAATGGATCCAATTGAAAAATTTTTGCAACAAACTTGTAGCTCAAAGTTTTAGGAAAAATTTTGGCCATGACAAAAATTGCGATTGGACCCCTCCCTTCCCTCCAATTTTAGATAATCCAACTCATTCAAATACATTATTGAAAACAGGGGGAGGGTAAGGGGCCCGATTGAAAAAATTTTCAAACAAAAGTTGTAGCTTGAAGTTGTACAAATACTTTTAGTTATTACAAAAATTTCGATTAGACCCCTTCCTCCCTTCCAATTTTGACTATAAAGTATTATGTAGCACAGGACTTGGTAAAAATTCATCGAAGTTGCACCCCATGAATGTAAACAAAACTATCAAACTAACCGTTAGTGTATCTCGGTTCGTTTTTATATTTTATTTTTATATTTTTATTTTTGTTTTGAAATGATGTATTTAATACGTTTGTTTATCTTGATTATTTTATTTTTGTTTTGAAATGATGTACCTTATTACGTTTGTTTATCTTGATTACTTTTTCGTTTTCATAATTCATTTTTATATTTTTATTTTTGTTTTGAAATGACGTACTTGATACATTTGTTTATCTTGATTAGTTTTCTTACATTTATGGTTTCATGCAATAAACGATCATATAAATGAAGCGATCTTTTATTGAATTAACTCATATTACTAGTCACATGAATATCAACATTCATAATAATTGTCATCTCATTGTTCATATGAACAGTCACTTAAATGTCCAACCTCAGATTAGCAGTTGTATCTACACTCAAATGAACAGTCATGCAATCATCATTAAAATCAGAAATATTATGACAGGTGATGTTAGTGCAAATATGACTGCTAATATGACAGTACACACTTACCTGACTGTTGATATGAGTGAGGAGATGACAGTTGTTTTGAATGTTGATATTCATGTTGTAATATTTGATTATATGATTTATATTTGAAAATTACATGTAGTACAATGAATTGAAATTGGATGATGCAATAATAACAACTAGCAACGCAGTGTTGCCATACACTACATACTCTAAATACACTACAGTTCTCCCACGCTAAATTATAATCGAATTAATTAAAAATATTGATTAATTATTAGAAAAAGAATAAATTGATAATAATAATATAAAAATTTAACGAGATTAATATCCGTACTCCTCGTCGAATCGAACTGGACGAACTGGACGCCTCTTGCTTCTCCGTTCTGGAGCATTTTCAACTTGCTGAGGACTTCGTTGTTGAGGAGCACTTTCTGGTTGAGGAGTTTGTTGTTGAGGCGATTGCCTCCTTTCTGGTTGAGGTGATTGTCTCCTTTCTTCGGCCTCAAAAGTTTTTCTCCGAATAACGTCGATTTTTGTAGGTGGAACAGGAGCGAATTTAACAGTCTTTTTCGTAACCGGTTCATTTTCTTGTGTCTGCTGTTGAACGTTCGTTGATCGAATTTGGTCAATATGGCGTTTGATTGTGCCACCAACATCTAATTTAATTTGGTAGTGAAGTTTACCAAACTTTCTGATGATTTCTCCAAAACGCCAAGATGATTTGACTCCATTATAGAATCGAGAAATTACACGATCGCCTACTTGATATTCTCGTATTTTCTGCGTAGATGTTTGAGCTGGCGTTGGAGGAACGTAAGGTTTGATGGCATCTAGACGGATTCGAATTCTTCGTCCTAGATATAATTCAGCTGGGCTTAGACCATTTTGCAACGGTGTAGCTCGAAACTGAAGCAAAATTTGTTGAACAATATTCGGAATTGAAGCGTTTGACGAATCCATTTTCTTTATTTTCCCTTTGATAATCTGTACATAGCGTTCGGCGAGACCATTCGTCGCCGGGTGACCTGGAGCTGTTAACGACTGATGAATACCATGATCGCGACAGTATGACTTGAATTCTTCGTTTGTAAATATTGCGGCATTATCTGATACAAGCACATTCGGATATCCATGAGTCGAAAAAATATAGTTGAGAAATGAGATCGTATTTGCTGTAGTTTGATGACGTGTAATTCTAACTTCCGGCCACTTTGATTTCGAATCGACCAATATAAGGAAATGCAATCCATCTCGGCTTGCATAATCGATATGAACTCGCTCAAAATTTTCCTTTGGCTCGTCCCATTTATGAGTAGGAACTTTCGGCGGCGACTTCTGGTTCATTGAACATTGCTGACATGATTTAACGAGTTTTTCGATATCCGAGTTCATCGATCGCCAATAAACATATCGTCGAGCCAGCTGTTTCATTTTCACTATCCCAGAGTGTGTGGTATGCAGTTCGTTTAGGATCTCGTTTCGTAGCTGTTCTGGTATATAAACTTGTTCTCCCCTGAATATTATTCCATTTGACAGGGTAAAATCTTCCAGTTTTGAATCTTCTGATAATAATTGTTTCTTTAGTTCATCTTCTTCGGTATACTTCTTGATTATTTCGCTGGTGATTTTTACTGATGATATCTGATTGAGAGACTGGTACAGGCATTTTGTTAATTCTGACTCTAAGATGAACGGTGCACCTGTTGGCTGATCATGAATGGAGAAACGAGACAAATAATCTACGTTTACATGGTCTTCATTTCGGCGATGTTTAATTTCGTAATTGAAACTTTGAAGGTAAACCGCATATCGAAGTAATCTTGCAGCTGTCATCGCTGGTAGTTTGTTATGCTGGTGAAAAATATGCGTCAGCGGTTTGTTATCGGTGATGAGAACAAATTTACGTCCATACACGTACATGAAAAATCTATCGATGGCGAAGACGATCGCTAACGCTTCTCTGTCCAATTGACTGTAATTACGTTCGGCGTCGGTTAGAGATCTGGACACGAATGCAACTGGTTTTTTGATCCCATCGATTGTATGGGACAGGACGCCGGCGATCCCAGTGGGGCTGGCATCACACACCACTGAGATCGGCAATTCTGGATTGAATGGCACCAGGACACGGTCACTGGCAATTTCGTTTTTCAATTTTATGAAAGCTGCTTCACAAGATGCCGACCAGTGAAATCTTACACGTTTCAATAATAATCTTCGAAGGGGGTAGGTTAATGATGACGCATTTGGTATAAAGCGAGAGTAATACGATATGAATCCGAGAAACTGCTTGACTTCGGCTTCGTTCTTCGGACGCGGAGCTTCCAATACTGCCTTGGCTTTGTTCGAGTCTTTTCTGATTTTATTTTTCTCGATAATATACCCTAGGTAGGCAATCTTCGTTTGGTAGAACTGGCATTTGTCGATATTCAAGTGCAGATTATTTTCTTGAAGGCGTTCGAGACATTTGAGTAGATTGGCTTCACATTCTTCAAGCGTTTTTCCAAAAACAATAATATCATCGAAGTAATTGATAATACCGGGTAATTGTCTACCGACTTTCTGGATAATTGAGCACAAAATTCGATGAAATTCACCTGGAGCGACATTTATTCCGGTACCAAGTCGATTCACTGTATAAGCGCCACGATGAGTCGATATAGCTTGAATTTTTGCCGATTCCTCGTCTACTTCGATGTGTAAATACGCTTTGAATAGGTCTAATTTACAGAAATAGGAAGCTTCTCGTAATTGATATATGGTTTCGTCGACTTTCGGAATTGGATGATGATCTGGTACTAATTGAGGATTTACTACGACTTTATAATCGCCACAAATACGAACTTTATTTCCAGGCTTTGAAACGGGTACAATAGGAGAGCCCCATTCACTTTTTTCGATTTTCGTAATAACGCCATCTCGTTCTAATTCGTCTAGCTCCTTATCGACTGCTTCACGCATAGCGAATGGAACATCTCGAGCTCGTAGATATCTGGGTCTTGCTTTTTGACGTAATTTTAACGAAACTTTAACGCCAGGTATTTTACCAACCTTCTGCTCGAATATTGATTTGAATTTGTCCTTGATTTCGTCGATGGACATTAATTTGATAAATCGATTACCAGCTCTAGATTTTGGGTTACTATCTAGATCCTGGAGTTGAATATTCAAATGCCGAATCCACGAACGACCGCATAACGCTGCAAAGCCATCTGGTACGACGAAAATATCTTCGATTGAACGTTGATTTTTATACTGAATGGACACCTTAGTGGTTCCCAAAGGCTGAACTATACCTTTATCGTAAGTACGAAAACAAACCCCGGCTGGTGATAATTTTGATGCAATATTCAGTTTTCGAAAATCACTTTCTGGTATTAATGTGAATCCACAGCCACAATCGACTTCGAACTTATATGGCTGATTTTCGATATTGACAGTAACGAAATATTTTTCCATATCGTTTTCTACATCGTTGAGGTCGATTACTTGAACGTTTGATACACTGGCATCGTAATAGTGGTTGAAATTCGCGATCTCACTGTCTACTTTATCATCAGGAGTGACGGATTGTACATTTGATGAGCGTTTTTGTTTAACGATAGTTGATACGCACACTTTTGACAGATGACCAGTACGATTACACGAATTGCACTTGAGATTACTTTGTTCGACGCGACACTCTTTTGTTAAATGATTATCACGGCCACAACGCAAACAAAGTCCATCTAAACCAAGTTCTTTGAAATTTAACCGACGATTTGACGAATGACTACGGTTACCCAAATTCTGATAATTTTTACGGCCACTATTACGAGATCGTGAACGCGAATAACGCGGTTGATTATTCGATTGGAAATTTCGACGACGTTTTTGTTCATGTTTCACTTTATTTACCTCGGAGCTTGTCGATTGCTTCATTTCTTGAGTATCATTTTTCGAATTTTCCAACAGTAACGCTGAAGATAAGAGTCCTTTGAAATCGGAGGAGGTTTCTGTGAGCAGTTTTTCTCGAATCGGAGCACTCTGAATACCCCTGATAAATTGTGCTTTTAAAAATATGTCTGCTACCGACGCACCACATTTGCAGTTGAATTCACAATTATCAAGGTATTTTCGAAGTTCTATAACGTAGTCACTGATGGATTCTTTATCCTTTTGCATCCTTGATAAAAAACGGTGCTGCTCTACTAATACGTTTGGTTTCGGCGATAACACAGTCGTCAATTGTTCGGTGATTTCTTTATACGAAAATTTTTCCAATGATTTCGGTGCTACTAACGATTTCGCAATCTGATAAGTTTCGCTTCCGACAGAATTCAAAAATACTTGCTTGAGTAAAATTTGATCAGCTTTGAAACCTTTCATTTCGGCGTAGTTTTCATATCTCTCCTTGTACTGGGTAAATTTCTCTTTTGATTTATCAAATGATTCGAAGGAGATAACTAAGGATGATTGAACCACTGCCGGCTGTTGATTTGATTTACTTGATTCTGATTTAGCTGTCGGCTGCAGTTTTTCCATCCCTTTCTTGAATTTGTCCATGAATTCTTTGAATTGAGCTGCATCCATGGCGATTGATTGAATTGATAAATACTACGACACGAAGTACAAGTGATGAATCGATACACTATCACGAAGCGAAAACATAACTTTTCAAACGAAATTCGCACATTTACATGATTAATTAATTGTTTTTCCTCGTCGCCAATTGTAATATTTGATTATATGATTTATATTTGAAAATTACATGTAGTACAATGAATTGAAATTGGATGATGCAATAATAACAACTAGCAACGCAGTGTTGCCATACACTACATACTCTAAATACACTACAGATACGATATCTTTGGGCAGGTATGAGGTGCTTGTAGGTAGAAAAACGTCCTCGTTATATTGCTCTTCTCGATGGAACAAAACTTCTTCGAAATGTGACGATTCTTCAGAATTAAATTCATTTTTACACTCAGACAGAGAAATCAAAGCCAGGAAATTTTTTCGGTAGGTACTGAGATCACCTCTTACGATGAAAACGTTCGAATGGCTCATTAGCAGAACTAGCTACTTTACGATCGATGTTGCGAATTCCTGCAATAGATTGCGGATATTAATTTGTTATATGTAAAGTAATTGAGATGAATTTAATGAATATGAAACAGAGAAATATTACTTACCATTACTATTCGAATCGGTTGACGAAAGAACAAGTTATCTCGATTTCAAGTCACACAAATACAATCATTGTGAGTAGAACAATCAAATACTTGTTCGTTTAAAAAAAAGAATAATTTCATAATAAGTTCGTAAAAACTGAATAAGAACAGCAAATCCGTAACCAATTTTGAACTATTTTTGAACCCCATGCTTGACTCGACAGAATAACATAATACGACTACACATGGGGTGTTATCTTATAGGATAAAATTTTGAACTGAGCTTTCAGTACTAGATGAAGTCACAAGAAGCGCTGTACTTCAAAACAAAAAAATTTTCGTTCAATTATTGTTGGCTATCTAGTAGTATTGGGGTACGTTTAGAACTTGGCCCGAGCGCGCCCAACTAGTCCCACGGCGTACCGTGGGAAGTCGTCGGGCCTTCGGGCTCTGTCCTAAACGTACCGCGTGTCGGAGATCATCGATCTCTGATCTCCGATCTCCAGTCTCCTGACTCTGGGCTCCGAACTCCGATCTCCGTTCTCAAAATTTTATTTTTTCAATTATGAATTTTTTATTTTACACCCTGATTTCTCTGAACACCAAATCCAAATTTCTTCTGTTTAGTGTGTTCAAATGGATGGTTTGATGAAGTGTTTTGATGTAATCTCTGATCTCCGATCTGGAAACTTATTATTATTATTTTATATGTGTGCATGGTACAACGTCTACTCGGCAAAAGAGTTGAACTAGAAAATCCATTCCTAAAGGTAATTATTTGTTGGTTTAGGATCGTTCATTTTTCTGATCTCCGATCTCAAATTTTTTCTAATTTCTTTACTTACTTACCTTTAATCCAGGGCGATGATACGACTGTATTCATAGTTTCTCATATCCCTACCTAATCATCAATTTCTGATCTCTGATCTTCGATAGCGTAAGAAGCGTCCATCTCATATGAAGACAAGAACAGTAATGATTAATCTAAGGCGATGCGGCTGTATTTATACTTTCTTGGATCCTTATCTGATTGGTGATCTCCGATCTGTGATCTCCAAATCAACCAATAGTGATGATATCAGATTCCATTAGGTACTGGTGCACACTTTTCAATCATGTAAGAAGCATCCATCTTGTATGAAGACAAGAACAGTAATGATTAATCTAAGGTGACGTGTCTGTATTTATATTTTTTCTCGTACCCCCAACAAAACAATGATCTCCAACCCTCCCTCCACCTCCACCTCCTTAGTAATATCTGATCTCCGATATCCAAACCCCCTCCCACCACCTCAACCCACTAGTGATATCTGATCATCGATCTCCATACAGGACTTTTCACGTAAGAAACATCCATCTCGTATGAAGACAAGAACCTTAATGATTAATCTAAGGTAATGTGTCTGTATTTATACTTTTCTCGTATCCCTACCCAATCACTGATCTCTGATCTCCAAATCACACATATGATCTCCAAATTCCCTACTTTTACCTATCGGCTTTTCAAGTATTACACTACATGACGTATTTTACTGATCTTCACAACCTTTGATGTCAACTTTTTTCATAATTTTTTTTATTGTAGATAGATATGGTTTTACTTTACATATCTGTGATCTCCAATTTAAAAAAATCATTTTTAAAAAGTCATTTATGCGTGAGACTTGAGAATGAGTATAGGACAAAAACCATAGTAAGTGAGATACAGATTTCTCAAGCTATTCCAATTGTTGAGTTTTTCTTTGGTATCAAACAAATGCTCATATTGGGTGGGTAAGTGCATTTTGTGTTTTTCAGTCTTAATGACAATCGAGGTAGAGAATTTTGTTGTGCATCTTGAAAATCCTACAACTTTGAAAGACACCGTCAGAGGATGATCTTTGAAGTTTTCAAATGATTGACAATTTTTAGAAATGTCATTGAAACTTTGCAAACAAGTATCATCCATCTTGTACAAGCCATCAAACAGTAATGACAAACTGAAGGTAATTCAGCTGTATTTATAGACTTTTTACAAGTGATCTCCAGTCACTGGTTTCTGATGATCTCCAAACTCTGATGATCTCCATTCTGTAAACTGTGATCTCCAATCTTCTACCACTGATCCCTGATCTCCGATCTCTGATCCCCGATTTCCAAAGTTGATAGTTTCCACACCATTCAGAGCCACTATAAATACAGGTGTTATGGTCGAAATACTTCATTAGCATTCAGAATGTCGTCCAATGAGGTTGATTCTCTCAGTATGGAAATGTTTCCTGAGCTTGATATTGATGTAGATCGCATTCAAAACAGCCCTTTTCAGGGCTACACCAAATTGAACTCCAAGATGGAGGACAGTTGCAAAGTGGCCAAGAAATCGAAAATCAGCCTGGTTGATTACTCTATTCACACAGACAGTGAAAGTGACTATGAAGAAGTAAATGTTGAACCTGGTATCCATTCAGCCAAACCAGTTCAATTACCAACAGTAGGGGTACCAACAAGAGTGGTAACTGAAGATGAAGATGAAGAATTCATCATTACCACAGATACACTCACACACAAACGCAAGAAACCTATGCGTCAGGCTACCTCAGTCAGTGAAAATTCAGACACTGACAGTATGAGCTGCAGCTGTAGCAGTTGTAGTTTCAGTAGTTGTAGCTGTAGCAGCTGTATGGAAGTTGACACTGATTCCAATACCGATACTGATTCAGAAGATACCACAAGTGACCAGATATATGTTGGTGGTGGTGGTTGTGATAGCAGCAGCAGCAGCAGCAGCAGCAGCAGCAGCAGCAGCAGCATTTTGAAGTATGTTGATGTTTTGGAGAGCAATGTCCGAATTTTGAAAAAGTTCTAATATCAACAAAGGGACTATACAATTGCCTTGAAGAAGAATATAAAGAATTTACCAACTGTTGACTTGGTTGGTATAGCTCTGAACGAAATGTTTGAGTTTGGCAAGTCGAGATCAGAGTTCAGAGAAGGAGATCTCGTCAATCTGGTCGTTCAAAATCCAGGTTTTGGTGGTCGCGTGATATCCACTGGTTACGACAAAAAAAGATCATGTGAAAACTCTGAAAGAGAAATTGGAGCAAATCGTAACCTCAGATCAGACTGTTGATCTCCTTCAGTGCAAGTTCTCCATTCAAACAGTACATTTACCACGTGGTGGTAAAGGATCAAAGATTATCAATTTAAAAGAGGATGTCCATACCAAGACGAGTATCAATGTTATAAAGGACTTTGATGATAACCTGTGTGGACTTCGAGCAGTCATTGTGGGTCTCACTCATCACACAAATATGATTCTTGGGCGTCAACTCACTGATTCAGAGATCAAGATGACTCGTTCAAATCAACCTATTCAAACAATATTAACTTTGAAGTTATATTGCCTACTTATTAAGAAATTTGGAGAAGATTGCATCTCAACCACTCACGGAATGACCATTGACGATTTCAAATATGTTGAAGAGCTGTTGGATGTTCAAATATATGTTGTGGAAGCTATTGCAAACAATCCAGTCATCCGCAAAGGTCCGATAGAGAAAGATGTTAAAATATTTCTCTACAAAAACAGTGAACATTACGATACAATCAACAAGATGACTGCATTCTATGGCAGCTCCTACTTTTGCCATAAATGTTGTCAAGTATACAACAACAAAGATCGAGTACACACATGTAAAGAATTCAAGGCGGAATCCTGTTTCCTATGCAGAGGTGACAAGTACCAAGAAATGGATATCAGTCGTGTACTATGTGAAGATTGCAATCGCTACTGCTTGAACTCCAAATGTCTCAAAATCCACAAAGAGACAGTATGTCCATATTGGTATCGATGTGAAGATTGCAATCAACTCGTTTCAAGAAAGTCCAAGTCTGAACATGAATGCGGCTATGGGAAATGCCTAAATTGCAAAGAGAAAGTTCATCTCAGTACCCACGAGTGCTACATGGTATCCAAGCAGGCCAAGGGTGGAAAATGTCAATATGGATGCAAACGTTGTGAACCAGAGTCCAAGAAGAAGGATAACAAAAAGTGTACATACACTGAAAAGTACATTTACTTCGATTACGAATGTCGCCAAGAAACTGGAGAGCATATACCCAACTTGGTAATTGCGCATGATTTCCAAGGGAAGGAGTTCATCTTCAAAACTAACGAAGACTTTTGTGCTTGGCTTATCCATCGTTCGCACAAAAACTACACAGCCATCGCCCACTACGCACGTGGCTATGATACGCACTTCATTCTGCAGTATTGTATAAAGAACACCATAAAGCCGAACATCATCTACTCTGGCAGCAAAATTATGGAGTTGAAAATCGAAAATATCAACTTGCGCATCATTGATAGCAACAATTTTGTTCAATCAGCCTTGGCAGAATTCCCAGCCACGTTCGGTCTGGAAGAGTTGAAGAAGGGATACTTTCCCCACTACTTCAACACCTTGGAAAATGCGTCATACGTGGGACCGATACCAAACAAGGAGACCTACAACTACGACCATATGAAAGAAAAGGAGCGCAAAAAGTTCATAAAATGGCACGATGCCAGAATCGCTGAAAATTACATCTTTGATTTCCAAAAAGAAATCGTAGAGTACTGCCGATCGGATGTCGATATACTACGCAGAGGCTGTCTAAAGTTGAGAACGGATTTCATGAACATTGCAAACATCGATCCTTTTCAATATATCACAATCGCCAGTGTATGCATGGCCATATATCGAAGTAAATATCTGCCTCCGAAATCGATCGCTGTCCAGAAGAAGGAGTTCACTCGAGATCAGTATTCGGATATCTCAATTTCATGGCTCCAGTCCTTTGATAATGAAAACATTGCTCATGCTCTAAATGGAGGCGAGGTGACCATTTGTGGCGCAAAAGTAGACGGATTCGATATGCAGACGAATACCATATACCAATTCCAGGGATGCTACTTCCACGGCTGCTCAGAATGTTATTTCGACGATACCATGAACCGAACAAATCACAAAGTCATGGGTGATTTGTTCCAAAAAACAAAAGATCGTACCAAACAGCTCGAAAATGCCGGCTACAATGTTGTAGAAATGTGGCAATGTAAATGGATGAAAACAGCTGAATATCGAAAAAATAAAGCAACTCGATTCGCCAGTCCACTCAATCTGCGAGATGCTTTCTTTGGAGGTCGAACCGAAGCTTTCAAGCTGAAGAAAGAAGTGGATGGGCTGACAGAAAAAATTCGATATGTGGATGTCTGCTCGCTGTACCCCACCGTCATGTATTACGACAATTATCCAGTGGGCCATCCAACCAAGATCATGAAACCAGCAGCATACGATTCAACTTGGTTTGGTTTCATAAAATGCAAGGTTCTACCGCCAAAGAACCTCTACATACCTGTACTACCTGTCAGGGTACAGATAAAGGAAAATGAAAAGTTGCTCTTTCCTTTGTGTCTAAAATGCGCCGTCAACAGTCAGAGAATATGTAGTCATAACGATTGTGAACGTGAATTGACTGGTACCTGGTCCACTATAGAAGTAACCAAAGCACTCCAAGTTGGTTACAAAGTCTTGGAAATCTACGAAGTTTGGAATTTTGACAAGTCCAAAGACTTATGGAAAGGATACATTGCTGACTTCCTAAAAATCAAGTTAGAGAGCAGTAAACACTCTTACGCAACAAAAGAAGCTTATGCTGATGCTAACCAGAAAGCCTATGGTATCACACTGGATTTGAATGAAATCACACTCAATCCTGGCAAAAGAGCAGTAGCCAAACTCTGCCTCAACTCGCTGTGGGGCAAATTTGGCCAGCGCGACAACATGGGCTGTACCGAGTTCATAACAGATCCCATACGACTCTTCGAACTGCTTTTGGACAATGCGTTGAAGGTCAACAATGTATTGGGAATCACAGAAGAAATGGTTCAGGTAGATTACAAATTCAAAGACCAGTTTTTGGAGAACAATTTCAATACCAATATATACGTAGCCGCATTCACCACTGCAAATGCCAGGTTAAGATTATACGATCTTCTGTCCAAGTTGGATAATGCTGTTCTGTATTGCGACACTGATTCGATAATTTACATCGACAACGGGCTCAACACTGTAAAAACTGGAGACTTACTTGGCCAATGGACCGATGAGTTAGGTGGTAATGATTTTCACATAGAAAAATTTCTATCCATCGGCCCTAAATCGTATTATTATCGTACGAACAAACGCGATGAAGAAACCGGTGAAATAATAACTGAAACGAAAATGAAAGGCTTCACGCTGGACCACACCAATGCCAAAGTAATACAGGGCGAGGCGATGGAGCAATTGATCGAAGGTGAACGCCAACAAATCATGACGATTGGAAAAACGATTATCAGAGACAAGGAAACGAAGAATCTGTTGAATAAAGATCAGGAAAAAAAACTGGTATTCGGATTTGATAAGCGCGTAATTATCAACAACTTCGATACCACTCCTTACGGATTTATTACTAATTGAAAAAAAAGAATAAAAATTTTTTTTTTAATTTTAAAAAGAGAAGATTAAAAAAAAAATAAAATTTTCATCAGTTTTGAAAACATTTCAATTTCAAACTATAAAATTCATTTTTTCCAAACAAAATCTCAAGAGATTTTTATTTTTTATTTTTTTTCAAAAACCCCACATATTATTTTTTTACAAGAAATTCAAAAAAAATTCCTAATCAAACATTTTCATTTAATTTTAATTTTTTTTACTTTTGGAGAATGTTCTGCACTTACTTGCAAATATACTCGATTGATGATATTACCTAAAATTCAGTTTTTTAATCTACTCAACCATTTTTTATATGTGGCTACACTCTACTGATGTATATTACTTAGTTTAGACAATTTTATAAAACTAGATTAATGGAGATGATCACAAGATCTGTTAAATACCCTGTATACCTTCAGTTTCCTGTGATGAATCCGGGCTGACTACTGAAATATATATCTGTCAAGGTATATTAATGTGTATTTAAGTACATCTATGTAATTAGTCACCTTACCATTAGAATGAACCATTGTTAACTTGTTTCTGATGTACTCATTTTTTAAAACAATAAACAATAATCAGCATTAGTCTCACCTTTTTATTTTTTTATATTTTTGCCCTCGCCAATCCACACACAGATTCGTGGACGAGGTGCGCAAATAAGGTCCCTATGTCCGAAATTATTTTTTTTTAGTCAAGAGTTCGCTGTTTTATCAAACACATACTGACATAAATGAACAAGATATGCATCTGTTCCAACTTTGATGCATTCCCTTTTGGATTTAAACGTTCCTTATTGAATTTAGTTTCAACCTTTTTATTTTTAGAGTGTGATGACTGTAATTCCACACAACTGTAGATCATTTCAATTACTTGAAAGATTGATAGGTAATGTAACTGTCCATCTAGAGGTTCACAGAAACAGCGTGAACCGATGGCTACCAGGGAATGCAAGGTGCTCACATGCAGTTGATTCCAGTACCTGAGGTTTTTTCTTATACTTTTTGAAAATTCAAATCAGAGTTGGTAATCTGCTACATTTTCTTTTTTGTCGCCATCTGGCATCTTAGTTGAAACTGGGTTGGCGCCTTGGTCGGAAGCTGTCCAGTTTTTTTTAAGGCTATCCGGTGATGGAGAACCTGATCAACTGGTTGAGTACTCTGTTAGGAAGCCACAGGTTTCAACAGAAGTATGCCCTTCGGGGATCTGTTAATTGTAGAAAGCTACAGACTTCAAAAGCAGGTTGAGTACTCTGTTAGGAAGCCACAGGCTTCAACAGCAGTATGCCCTTTGGGGATCTGTTAATTGTCAAGCTTTGGCATGACTTTATTTACTCTACTGAGATTCTACTGCAACACGTTATAAACCAGCGGTTATCCGCCGTGACCATGTGTAAGCCAACTGACAGTCCACCCCGAAAATTTCAGTGTAGCTACCCACCTCAATAAAGCAGTGAGGGCAGTGCACATGCTTTCCCTCAGGCAACGCTTAGACGAATAACTGGTGCTACACTGGGATAATGTAGTGGTCTTCTGCTGAGAGCTCATACTGCCTATTATGAACAACTTTTCTGTCAATTTCTTCATTCTTGGTACTGGTAAGCCTACTACGCATGGGACGCCGTGCTGAACCTATCAGCTTTTGATTTCACCAGTTGAATGTGATCTCTTTGTTGAAGTTGTAAATTTGTCAATTTGTGAGCTAATGTCGTTGGTAAACGTTGATTTCCAATACACGATATTTCAAAAACAAAAAACCACGTAAGTAGGTAGTTATTTTGTGTGAGTGGGTGTGAATGGGGATTCCAAAGGGTAAGACTGATTAAATACATGGTACTTTTCCAAGTTGAGTGGGAGGCTTAACCTTCTGTCTTTGAAATCCCGTGAAATCGTCCACTAATGCACCAAAGATGGAAGTTGCATTCTTTTGTTTTGGCTTCAAAATTTTCATAGTGTACCTATGAACCTACAGTAGTGTCATAGATTCAGAAAACCTAAAAACCATGAAGTTGCAAAAAAAAATTTAAAAAATGAATAAATAAAAAAAATCAGTGTTTTATAGCCACGTTAAATTAATTTCAATTGAAAATAAAATTTTATCACCAATTTGAGTGGAGCCTGGATAGCTCAGTTGACAGAGCATTGGTATAGTAAACTCGTTTTGAAATTGAAAAAATGTTCTCAAGGCAGAAAATATAATTATGTTTTTTTTTGAAAAACTATTTATTTTATCAAGACAGAAACATTAGAAGTTGAAGGGAAAAAATGGTTCAGAGTTTTGAACTTGAAATGCCCTCGAGACATAAAAATGATATACTTACCTATTTTGAGTTTGGAAAAAAAATATTTCAGAGTTTGATAGGAATGTTTCAGAATTTTGAAATTATTAAAAATTGTAGAAAAAATATTTCAGAGCTTAAAAAAAAATGTTTCAGAGTTTTGAAATTGAAATATTCTAGACATTGAAAAATTATATACTTATAGTTTGGAAAAAAAATTCAGAAATAAATATAATCCATTTCAGTGAGATTTAGTTTACCTAGTTTAGTTTTAGAAAAAATATTTATTAGTTTGAATAACATGTTTCAGAGATTTGAAATTAAAATGTTCTCAAGATAGAAAAAAAATTATATTATACCAACTTACCTAATATAGTTTGAAAATATATATATATATATATATTTTAGCAATAAAAATATCTTTGGCTATTATAAAAAATTGTTAGGCTCCTAAAACGTCTTATTTTTAGAACACAAAAATTCAATACACCATATAAACCGTTGGTAACAATGTGTCAAAATTAATTAATGCTATGATGATACCCCTGTGGAGAATTCCTAGGGTTTGAACCTCCCCTTGGCGAGGTCACCCAAGTGAGTTACCACAGGATCTGAGTATTAAATAAATAAAAAAAATATATTTTGATCTATTTCAGTGAGATTTAGTTTACCTAGTTTAGTTTTAGAAAAAATGTTTCTTAGCTTGAAAGGCATGTTTTCAGAGTTTTGAAATTAAAAATGTTCTCAAGATATAAAAATTATATTATACTAGTTTGGAAAAAAAATATTTCAGAAATGATATAAAAATTATATTATACAAGTTTGGAAAAAAAATATTTCAGAAATAAATATAATCTAGTTCAGTTTTAGAAGAAATAATTGGTTGACTTCCTAAACAAAAAAAAACAGTAGGTAATATACTCAATTATTTGGTGTGGCCACTGACCACATATAAAAAATAAATGTAGGTATCCGTCTGCATAAACTCGATTTATAATGGAAATAGAAAAAATTGAACCTCAGCATTACAAATTATGATACTCATAGTTGATAAGAAATGATTTTTTTTTTTTGGAATTTTTGTGAGGAAGAATATTCAATTTTTCAATTTTTTTACTATTTAAAATGAAGAAATCTTCACACATTTTAATATTTTAGTGATATTTGTGAGAAACACTTATCTATCACAGAGGAAACACTATTTTTTTAATTCGAAAATCAGGCCTCAAAATTGTTTTTATAAAACACATTCACATACTATTATTCTTCAGTTCATTTCTTCAACAGAAAGTTACAAACTAAAAATAGAAATCAGAAAAAAGTAGGTACCTAATGATATCAATCTGAGTACCATAAAGTGGGGCTACTTTGATAACTTTTCGTTTTCAGAGTTTTGAACTTGAAATGTTGTCAAGTCAGAAAAGTTATTAGTTTGAAGAAAAAAGTGTTTTCAGAGTTTGAAAAGAATATGTTTCAGAGTTTTGAACTTTTGAACTTGAAATGTTCTTGAGTCAGAAAAATGATATACCTAAGTACTTGAGAGTTTGAAAAAAAATATTTCAGAGTTTGATTGGAATGTTTCAGAATTTTAAAATTGAAATGTTATCAAGACAGTAAAAATTAATAAGTTGTACACTGAGAGAAATTTATATGTCAAATTTTACTATAATTTCTAAGTTTTTTGGATGGAGTCCGAGAATATTGCACTTAATAGTAGTTATTACTATAAAATATGGAAAATTTGACTACATTTTATAGTAAAAATTCGTATATTTTATAGTAATAATTACAATTTTTCCAGACTTCATCCAAAAACTTGGAAATTATAGTAATAAGTGCTATACATTTCTCTCAGTGTAGAAAAAAATATTTCAGAATTTGAAAATAATGTTTCATAGTTGAGAAATTGTAACATTCTCGAAATAGAAAAACTATTTATACTTACAGTTTGGAAAAACAAATTCAGAAATTGAAAGGAATGTATCAGAGTTTTGAAATTAAAATGTGTTCAAGACAGAAAAAATTATAAGTTGAAAGGGAAAAAAAATGTTTCAGAGCTTGAAAATAATGTTTCAGAGTTTTGAACTTGAAATAATCTCGAGGCAGAAAAACGACACATACACCTACTTGAAGTTAAAAAAAAAAAAAAATCAGAGTTTGATAAGAATGTATCAGAGTTTTGAAATTAAAATGTTTTCAAGAAAGAAAAATTATATATTAACGTATAGTTTGGAAAAAAATATTTCAGAAATTGAAAGGAATGTTTCAGGGTTTTGAAATTAAAATGTTGTTATGACAGAAAAATTATAAGTTGAAGGAAAAAAATGTTTTCAGAGTTTAAAAATAATGTTTTAGAGTTTTGAACTTGAAATATTCTCGAGACAGAAAAATTATATACCTAGGTATTTGAAGTTTGGAAAAAATATTTCAGAGTTTGATAAGAATGTTTCAGAGTTTAGAAATTGAAATTGAAATATTCATGAGACAGAAAAATTATATTATAGGTACTTACAGTTTGGAAAAAAACTATTTCAGAAATAAAATATATAATCCATTTCAGTGAAATTTAGTTTACCTAGTTTTAGTTTTAGAAAAAATAATTTGTTGACTTCTTGAACAAAAAAAAACAGTATACCTACTCAATTATAGTTGATAAGAAATGAATTTTTTTGGAATTTTTGTAAGAAAGAATAATCGATTTTTTCAATTTTACTACTTAGAGTGCAAAAGAGTGCAAAAATGTTCTCATATTTTAATATTTAGTGATATTTGTGAGATATACTTATCTATCACAGAGGAAACACTATTTTTTTTTAATTCACAAATCATGCCTCAAAAGTTGCCATTATAAAGCACATCCATATACTATTAGTCCTCAGTTTTTATTTCTTCAACAGAAAGAATATATAAAAGTTGAAAAAAAAAGGGTAAAAAAATGATATTTTGTTCTCAGAAGGTAAAAATTGAGATGTGTAACAGGGTACAGTTATGAAAATATTCTAATCAATTACAAACTAAAAATAGAAATTAGGAAAAAATAGGCACCTAATGATATTAATCTGAGTACTGTAAAGTGGGGCTACTTTGATAATAAAATTTTGATTTTGATTTTCATCGCTTTCTACTGTCGAAGGTATAGGAGATGAAAAAAAAACCGATTGCACCACTTGATTCCTCGAAAAATTCTCTACCAGATGAACTTGGTTTAATTTTTTCCCCGTTAAAGACCTAGCGTAGAAAAAAATTTTAAACGTCGCTATCAATGTTACCCCACGAGTGAGGCTACTTTGATAACTTTTCGTTTTTTCAGAGTTTTGAAATTAAAATGTTGTCAAGACAAAACAATTATTTGTTTGAAGAAAAAAGTGTTTCAAAGTTTTGAACTTGAAATGTTCTTGAGTCAGAAAAATGATATACCTAAGTCCTAAGTACTTGAGAGTTTGAAAAAATATTTCAGAGTTTGATTAGAATGTTTCAGAATTTTGAAATTAAAATGTTATCAAGACAGAAAAATTATAAGTTGTAGAAAAAAATATTCCAAAGTTTGAAAATAATGTTTCATAATAGTTAAGAAATTGAAATATTCTCGAAATAGAAGAATAATTATGTACTTATAGTTTGGAAAAAAAATTTCAGAAATTGAAAGGAATGTATCAGAGTTTTGAAATTGAAATATTATCAAGACAGAAAAAATTATAAGTTGTAGAAAAAAAAATATTTCCGAGTTTGAAAATAATGTTTCAGAATTTTGAAATTAAAATGAAAAAATTGCAGAAATTGAAAGGAATGTATCAGAGTTTTGAAATTAAAATATTATCACGACAGAAAAATTATATTAAGTTGTAGAAAAAAATATTTCAGAGTTTGAAAATAATGTTTCAGAATTTTGAAATTGAAATATTCTCAAAATAGAAAAATTATATACTTATAATTTGGAAAAAAATTTCAGGAAAAAAACTATTTCAGAAATAAAATATTTCTTAGTTTGAAAGACATGTTTCAGAGTTTTGAAATTAAAATGTTCTCCAGATAGAAAAAATTATATTGTACCTACTTACTTGGTTTAGTTTGGGGAAAATATTTCGGAAATAAATATAATCTAGTTCAGTTTTAGAAAAAAATAATTGGTTGACTTCTTGAACAAAAAACAGTATACTCAATTATTAGGTGTGGCCACTGACCACATATAAAAAATAAAAAATGGAAATTGAAAAAATTGAACCTCAGCATTACAAATTTTGGTACTCATAGTTGATAGATTTTTTTTTTGGAATTTTTGTAAGAAAGAATAATCGATTTTTCAATTTTTACTACTTAAAATAGAATGCAAAAATGTTCACATATTTCAATATTTATAGCGATATTTGAGAGATATACTTATCTAGCACAGAGGAAACACTATTTTTTTAATTCGCAAATCATGCCTCAACAATTGCCGTTATAAAACACATCCACATACTATTAGTCCTCAGTTTATTTCTTCAACAGAAAAAATACATAAAAGTTGAAAAAAAGCATAAAAAAATAGAATTTTGTTCTCAGAAGACAAAATTGAGATGTGTAACAGGGTATAATAATTATGAAAATATTCTAATTCATTACAAACTAAAAATAGAAATCAGAAAAAAGTAGGTAACTAATGATATCAATCTGAGCATACTTATTTACATGTGCAAAAAATTGAAATAAAAATAAAAATGATTGATTAGAAAAAAAAGTCAGATCTCTCGACAATTAGTTTAACTCGGAAAAAAGATTTTGGAGTTTGAAATTAAAATGTTTTTAAGGTAAACATTTTAGTTTGAAATTAATATTTTCGAGTTGGAAATAACAGTATCAATAATCTAGCGCAGTGAGATTTAGTCTAAATTTAGAAAAAATATTTCAGAATTTGAAATGAAATGTTTTCAAGACTAAAAAAATTGTTTACTTATCTGATTGAAAAAAATGATACCTAATCAGATATTTCAGAGTTTAAAATGAAAATGTTTCCAAGATGAAAAAAAGTATTTCAGTTTTGAAAAAAAATTTTAGAATTTGAAATGATTTTTTTCAAATTATTTATCTAGTTGAAAAAATAACAAAATATTTTAGAGTTGAAAGTGAAAATGTTGCCAAGATGAAGAAAAAGTATTCTAGTTTAAAAAAAAATATTTCGGAGCTTGAAAATAAAATGTTTTTTAAGACAGAAACAATAAATTTAGTTTGGATGAGGAAAATATTCCAGAAATAACAATAATCTAGCTCAGTGAGCTTTAGTTTAGTTTTTTAGAAAAGAAATATATTTTCAGAATTTGAAATTAAAATGTCTAGTTGAAAAAAAATAACAAAATATTTCAGAGTTTAAAGTGAAAATGTTTCCAAGATGAAAAAAAGTATTCTACAGTTTGAAAAAAAATATTTCAGAGCTTGAAAATAAAATGTTTTTTGATACAGAACCAATAAATTTAGTTTGGATGGGCAAAAATATTTCAGACATAACAATAACGTAGCAGGGTGAACTTAAGTTTAGTTTTTTTTTTGAAAAGAAATATTTTTTTCAGAATTTGAAATTAAAATGTTCTCAAAAAAAAGAAAAGAAATGTCTATTAAAGTTTGGAAAAAATTATTCTAGCTGAGAGTTTTTTGGTTTAGTTTTAATCTTTGGAAAAAAGTATTTCGCAGTTTGAAATCAAAATTATGTAGTTTTAAAACAAAAAAATATGATTACTTACAAAGAAGTAGAATTTTTTTTTTGCGCATGTAAATCTGTGTAGGCATAGCAAAGCCCTGTTCTTCAAACTATGTTTACAATATCGAGGAAGTTGTTCTCAAAATGAAAGATGATGAAAATATTTGTAGCAAGATACTGAGAAATTTTTTAATTTAGATAGGTACCCATATTTTACCAGAAAAACGTTGTAGGTATTTGACTGATCAGACTGATGAATATGATTTCAACAAGTCAAAAAATCATACCTATGTGAAAGAGAAGCAAAAAAAAATATTCATGGAACTACCTTTACACAACAACTATAGTTTAAGAATTGAGAACTCAAGTCTTATCCC
This sequence comes from Balanococcus diminutus, assembly GCA_959613365.1. NCBI lineage: Eukaryota > Metazoa > Arthropoda > Insecta > Hemiptera > Pseudococcidae > Balanococcus > Balanococcus diminutus. The sequence goes on from OY390715.1 coordinate 3,114,964, forward strand.
CACCCACACCTCTTCAATCAATATGTGCACCTAGTTGTTGTTCAACGATGCGATTCAGTAGATGGAGATCACTCTAATCTCATAAGCCATATTCAATAATGACTAGATATTTATACCTCAATCTGATGTGTAGCACTCATTGTACAAGCAATGATCATTACAACATGTAAAACAATACCCATAGGTGAATGGGTATTCGCAGGGGTTGGCCAGAAGGGGGGGACAGGGGGGACAAATGTCCTGGGCCCGGATTTTTTTTAGGGCCTGGATTTTTCCCGACACTACGGGTTTTCTCCTCATCTCATAGGGCTCTTAAGATAAAATAACAAAAAATTTTTGGGCCTGAGTATACATCAATCAAATGCAAATCAAAAATGACAACTTTTATTTCGTAAAAAAATAATTTTTCAAAAAAAAGAGGCCATGAAATTTTTGTCCCGGGGCCCGCGCTGGCTCTCGCCGGCCCTGGGTATTTGTCATCAACGCTATCCGTGTCATTGCTATCAACATCATCATCTTCAATAGTTTCAAGCGTCATAAATATTCGTATTAAGTGAACGCTCCAACACGAGGCACACTGAAATGGAGAATAGCGTGAAAAATACTTTATATCATAACCCTCACATACATCACAATTTTTCTCATATATATCTTCCAGTATAGGAAAGAGTGTTTTAGGAATGAATAACAAATCAAAAGTCTCTACATTACTAAACGCTACTACCTTAGCGGACTGTAGTAACAAAGAGGCAGGATTCGATCGATTTGTATAATGATATACAGGCGTGTTGAACAAAAGCAAAATGCATAATGAGCTGTTAGGTGTAATCTTACTCTATTTATACCCTTTTATTTTCAACTCGCGCATGCGCAGGTGTATTTTTTTATTAGATTTTGGGGATCATCGGAAACCAGTGACTGGAGATCACTTGTAAAAAGTCTATAAATACAGCTGAATTACCTTCAGTTTGTCATTGTTTGATGGCTTGTACAAGATGGATGATACTTGTTTGCAAAGTTTCAATGACATTTCTAAAAATTGTCAATCATTTGAAAACTTCAAAGATCATCCTCTGGCGGTGTCTTTCAAAGTTGTAGGATTTTCAAGATGCACAACAAAATTCTCTACCTCGATTGTCATTAAGACTGAAAAACACAAAATGCACTTACCCACCCAATATGAGCATTTGTTTGATACCAAAGAAAAACTCAACAATTGGAATAGCTTGAGAAATCTGTATCTCACTTACTATGGTTTTTGTCCTATACTCATTCTCAAGTCTCACGCATAAATGACTTTTTAAAAATGATTTTTTTAAATTGGAGATCACAGATATGTAAAGTAAAACCATATCTATCTACAATAAAAAAAATTATGAAAAAAGTTGACATCAAAGGTTGTGGAGATCAGTAAAATACGTCATGTAGTGTAATACTTGAAAAGCCGATAGGTAAAAGTAGAGAATTTGGAGATCATATGTGTGATTTGGAGATCAGAGATCAGTGATTGGGTAGGGATACGAGAAAAGTATAAATACAGACACGTTACCTTAGATTAATCATTACGTTTCTTGTCTTCATACGAGATGGATGTTTCTTACGTGAAAAGTCCTGTATGGAGATCGATGATCAGATATCACTAGTGGGTTGAGGTGGTGGGAGGGGGTTTGGATATCGGAGATCAGATATTACTAAGGAGGTGGAGGTGGAGGGAGGGTTGGAGATCATTGTTTTGTTGGGGGTACGAGAAAAAATATAAATACAGACACGTCACCTTAGATTAATCATTACTGTTCTTGTCTTCATACAAGATGGACGCTTCTTACATGATTGAAAAGTGTGCACCAGTACCTAATGGAATCTGATATCATCACTATTGGTTGATTTGGAGATCACAGATCGGAGATCACCAATCAGATAAGGATCCAAGAAAGTATAAATACAGCCGCATCGCCTTAGATTAATCATTACTGTTCTTGTCTTCATACGAGATGGACGCTTCTTACTCTATCGAAGATCAGAGATCAGAAATTGATGATTAGGTAGGGATATGAGAAACTATGAATACAGTCGTATCATCGCCCTGGATTAAAGGTAAGTAAGTAAAGAAATTAGAAAAAATTTGAGATCGGAGATCAGAAAAATGAACGATCCTAAACCAACAAATAATTACCTTTAGGAATGGATTTTCTAGTTCAACTCTTTTGCCGAGTAGACGTTGTACCATGCACACATATAAAATAATAATAATAAGTTTCCAGATCGGAGATCAGAGATTACATCAAAACACTTCATCAAACCATCCATTTGAACACACTAAACAGAAGAAATTTGGATTTGGTGTTCAGAGAAATCAGGGTGTAAAATAAAAAATTCATAATTGAAAAAATAAAATTTTGAGAACGGAGATCGGAGTTCGGAGTCCGGAGACTGGAGATCGGAGATCCGGTACGTTTAGGACAGAGCCCGAAGGCCTGACGACTTCCCACGGTACGCCGTGGGACTAGTTGGGCGCACTCGGGCCAAGTTCTAAACGTTCCCCAATACTACTCTATCTACTTTTGTCGTGTTTTGAGTTGCTTGGATCAAGACTTACAATAATCACAATTATTTTAAGTTTCCAAAGGGAAAGAACACAACACGAAGCAGCGCTTTCGAATGCAGTGACTTCATCCGGAATTAAAAATGCCATTTAGAAATTTTACCCAGAGTTGGCTATCTATTATAAACGTAGTTTATATTTACATTATCTTCGCGACTACATGGGCCGAATGAAAAGAATCCACGTTTTACGAATTTACGAATAACTTGACTAAATAACCGCATATTAATTAAACGAAAAAATTTGACAATTTGTTTCTAACCATCGATAAGTAAAAATAAAATTGCACGTACCTACTAATCGAAATAGGTACATACATACACAAAAATACAACAGAAACTAAAAATGTATGTATCTTGAATAAAGGTTTGCAAAAATTAACATTTTTTATTTTTGTGTGCAGAAAATAAAAATGTAAAATATTAAAAAATCTGTAAAAAATTCTCAGTTTGAAAAACAAAAAAATTCGCAATAAGTGAACCTTTTTTTTCATTTTACTGAAAATTTTCTAAGAGAATTTTTCTTTAAAAAAATCGTTTTTTGTGGTAAATAGTTGATCAAAATGAACTAGGTACGTACATATATAAAATGTATTTTTATTAAAATACTTGTATGTCATGCCTCGGTTTATTAGCTACAAGTGGTTAGAAAATTCAATGAAAAATTATTCTGTTTATAGATACGAAGGCGAATTCGTCAGAGGTTGGTTTCATGGATATGGAGTATTCTGGAGAGCCGATGGTATGAAATTTGAGGGCGAATTTCGAGCTGAAAAAATACGTGGATATGGTGAGACCCTCCCTACCCATCTTTAAAATGCTTCCACACAAAATCTAGGGTCGGTAAATTAGAATTTTTTAGGGTGTATCTCGATTTTTTTCAGAAAGGGTGAGATATTGTAAAATATGAGAATGACTATACTTATTCCGAAAAATAAAAACTACGAAAGTAATTATTTTTCTCCAAAGAATTGAAAAAATTTTCATGGCAAGAAAATTCAGAAATTTTCCCCAAATGAGTTGAGAGATTCTTCTCTTCAAAAAGTTGAGACAAAATTTTAAGAAGTTTTTTCTGAGATGAGTGATTTTTTCTAAAATTAGACATTCACCCCCCCCCCCACCCAAAAATCAGAAAATTATTTAGATTGACTCAAATGATATTTTTTATTGTAAACAATTCATAAATATTTTTCCTACGCTCGTATCTTTTTCCCCGAAAAATTCAGATTTTTTTTCTGCAAAAAAAAATAACAATTAGTATTTTGGGAATTTTTTTAACATTTCAAAATATGAGAGATTTTTTCTCAAAAATTATTAAGAGATAGAGAAAAACTGAATTTTTCTCCAAAAAATTATGGCCATCATTTTTTTTCTCCATCAAATTTTTTTTTTTTAAATTTTATTTCAAAAAAGTTGGGTAATTTTTTTATTACAAACATTTTTAAAATTTGTTTTAAAAATGCATAGACAAAGTGTCAAGTTTTTTTCCTCTAAAAGAGACCTCTTTCTAGAAATAGAGCCCTTTCTACAAATTGAGAAATAAAAAAATGACTTTAAAGATTTTTGGAGATATTATTCGTTTTTATGTCAAAAAAATGATAAATTTTTATCCAGAAATATTTGAAGATTATTACTAAAAATGTATGTTGAAAATTATTTTTACTCCAAGAAAATTGCATTATTCATTTTTTTACTACAAAAATTTGTGAAATATGCAATCATATTTTTACCGCATAAAAGCTTGGATTTTTTTCCAAAAAATTAATATGTACCTGAAGAAAATTTAAGGATTTCCTCCTCAAAAAATTAATTGGGAAGTATTTTTACTTCAAAAAATTGAAAGATTTTTTCCCCCCAAAAAAATCGATTAAAAATTATTTTAATAGGGCCCCAGCCTAGCTAATCCCATTTCTGACTGTTAAAATTTCGGATGCAACTCGGGCACCTACCCGTGGGGCACAGTACGTATGTAAATACGTCAATGATTTTTACGCTAAAAATACGTCAAAATTACCGTGGTAAAATCGTGATATTTTCATCGTAAATTTGTTGTATGTACGACTTTGTAAATACTCTCTAAAAACATATGATTTACAAGAGGGATTTTAGTCATAAATTTGTCGTATATACGACAGGGTAATTACTCTATAAAAACATTGAATTTACAGATCGTATTTCCGTCGTAAATGTGTAGTAAATACGACAGTGCAATTACTTCCAAAAAACATCAAATTTGCGAGTGGTATTTTAAACATAAATTTGTAGCACTTACAAAGATGTGATTACTTGATGAAAACGTTGAATTTACATCTGGTATTTTTGCAGTAAATTTGTGGTAAATACATCGACGTAATTATTCTTTAAAAACGTCAATTTTACGAATGGTATTTATGCAGTAAAATTGTAGTATGTACGAGAGCGTAATTACCCCTTTAACACATCACTTTCGCGAGTGGTATTTTTGCCTTAAATCAGAGCTGGCGCGACTCACCTCTTTTGGGAGTCGAACTCTTTGCTAGTTGAATCGAAGAGTTTTTAATTTGCGACTCTTTACAAATTTTATTAAACTCATGAGTCTGACTCTTTTAATGAACGACTCCTCGCGACTCTTTTTTTCAACTAATTCCTGACTCACTCCCCCGACTCCTTCTAAACTCTTATTTTTGTTCTCATACGATTCTTTTACAACTCTTTTCTCTAAATTTTTCTTTTCACTTTTCAAATTTCATTTTCATTTAAAAACTAAAATGTTCTGTAATTTAATTTCTTTTTTTGTTTTTTTAGTGCGACATATTTATTATTTTTCAATTTTCAAGTACAGTAATCAATTATAAATTGATCAATAAAATTTATTTTAAAATCAGTAACAGTATCAGATTAATTTTAATTATTTTATATTATACTTACCACAGTATCATTGCCTTTTGTAGATCTTGTGTGTTTAAAATAGATTTCGAAGTTTTTCATCACTGAATGATTTTGAAACAATTCGAAAATTAATTGAAATCAAAACTAAACTAACACAACACACGAGGTTGCACTACCCATGAATCGCGGAAAAAGGGAGTTTGAGAGATGAAAAGAGTCGTGATATGAAGAGTTGTGAATCAAAAGAGTCGCAAGTAAAAAAAGAGTTGTGAGTAAAAAAGAGTCGCAAATTGAGAAGAGTCGTGAATCAGTTTAATGTTCGACTCTTAGTGATGAGTCGATTTTTTCAAATTTTTTTCGACTCCTTGTGAAAAAGAATCGAACTCAGAGTCGCTCGCATGCGACTCTCGCGACTCACACTCGAAACTCTGAGTCGCGCCAGCTCTGCCTTAAATAATTTGTAGAAAATACACCAGCGTAATTACTCTTTGAAAACATCAAATTTGCGAGTGATGTTTTGTCGTAAACTTGTCGTATATACGACAGCGTAATTATCCTTCAAAAACGTAAAATTTGGGATGAGGCATTTTTGTCGTAATTTTGTGGTAAATACGACTGTGTAATTACTCTTTAAAAACGTCAAATTTGAGAGTGGTATTTTTATCGTAAATTTGTAGTAAATACGACAGCGTAATCACCCTTCAAAAACGTAAAATTTGCGATGAGGTATTTTTGTCGTAAATTTGTGGTAAATACGAATGTGTAATAACTCTTCAAAAATATCAAATTCACGAGTGATATTTTGTCGTAAATTTGTCGTAAATTTGTCGTATATACGACAAGGTAATTACTCTTTAAAAACGTCAAATTTGAGAGTGGTATTTTTATCGTAAATTTGTAGTAAATACGACAGCGTAATCACCCTTCAAAAACGTAAAATTTGCGATGTGGTATTTTTGTCGTAAATTAGTAGTATGTACGAGAGTGTAATTACTCCATGAAAACATCATTTTGTAAATGGTATTTTTGTCGTAAATTGGTGGTAATCACAACGGTGTAATTACTCCTTGAAAAGGTCAAATTCAAGATGTGGTATTTCTATAGTAAATTTATAGTATGTACTCTTGTGATTACTCCTGAAAAACGTCAATATTACGAGTGGTTTTTTCGTTATAGATTTGTAGTATATGCAACAGTGTAATTACTCTTGAAAAACGTCAATTTTACGATCAAAAATTTGTAGTTTTATTGACGTTATGAGGTCTTAATACAAAATTTTTTTAAGTCCGGAGTGTCTGGAAGTACCTAACTATTTACTATAAACTGTTTATGCCTTCTACACCAACGAAACAGGGTGGCTTAGTAGTTCTAAAGAAGATCACCGATCTAAAGGTTGAGGGTTCAAATCCCACTGGTGGAAGATTTTTTTATTACTTTTTTTACTTTTTTAAAAATTTCTATATACTACTATATGAACTGTGTATGTAGGTATCATTAAATGCCCCATTTATGCTAATTAAAATTTAATGGCGGAAAATAAGTGACGTAAACTTGATGTAGGTACGATGGTTTTCTTGTCATATTTACTACAACATTACGCAGTGTGTACTACATAAATACTACAGTTATACGTTGACGTATATTTGACGTAACATTAACGTATTGATAGACTTGAATTTAGCGTAAAAAATCGAAATTTACAGACTATAATACGCCGCGTATTTTGGTAGTGTGTTTAATGTATTATGGTGGTATTTACGGCAATGATACACTAAAAATACCTCTATAATACGCGACGTATTATTACCTGTAAATTTCGCTTTTTCACGCTGAATTCAAGCCTATCAATACGTTAATGTAACGTCAAATATACGTCAACGTATAACTGTAGTACTTATGTAGTACACACTGCGTAATGTTGTAGTAAATACGCCCAAAAGACATCTTCTTTGCATCAAAACTACGTTAGTTTTACGCCGCGTATTATTGCATGTAAATTTCGCTTTTTCACGTTGAATTCAAGTCCGTCAATACGTCAATGTAACGTCAAATATACGTCACGTTTAACTGTGGTATTCATGCGATTCATACAAGCGTAATATTGTAGTAGTCAAGTCAATATTGAGTTGGTTTGTACAGCATTAATACCACAGATTTACGATGATGTATCGTTGAAGTTACATTGACGTAATGACTGACTTCAATTCAGTGTAAAAAAGCGAAATTAACATGCAATAATACGCGGTGTATTATAGTGGTATTTTGAAAGTATCATTGCCGTATTTTCAGCGTGCGTACCCCACGGGTAAGCTACTACCAAGTTACGTAGCAGCCATGCACACATCTATTGTTTTTAATCGATATTAAGCTCGAATTAGTTACAGGTTTGGTAACCTATAAAGATGTTAATCACGGATTCCCACGAAACGAAGGCGACTTCATGAATTGTCGAATGATCAGTCGTAAGAACTGCAACGACGTGATTGAAAAAGCTCGCTGGGCTGCGCATTGTGCTCGAATGCAAATTCAATAAAATAACGAGAAGTGATTACAGTAACCTATACTTTTGCTGAAATTTGAATTGAATTAAGCTTAATGGACAATTGAGCATATTATGACAATTGACAAGATTACTAATTTATTTTAGCCATTTTAGTGCAGATCGTAAGAGATACCAATATTTGTTTCTAAAGCATACTTATAGACTTGGCCCTATTAAATAATAATGAGTTAGATATTTGGTAAAATTTGTATACATTCTCATCTTTCAATAGAAGTTTTTGAGTGTAATATGGTGTCTTTTTTACAGTTTGCCGCGTATTTTCCTGAAGAATCGGATAAAAATAGTATATAAAATTTATAATTAAATTTTTAAATTTTCCAAATTATTCAACATTTGAAAAAATTCCTCAATTTTTCATGTTTTTTCTTTTTTTCAATTTTTGAGTAATTTTTCAAAGTTTTTCAATTTTTTTTTTTTAATTTTAAAAAATTGTTATACCTACTTAGCATTTTTAAAAGGCTAGTCTCTTTTTTAAACTCTGTTTTCTTAAATTTTTCAATTTTAAAAAAAAAATTAAGTTCATTGAAAGAAATACTTCAAACACCCGATAATTATAAAGAATTTCAATTAATTTTCATAATGAAAAATAAAACAAAATAAACTTACAATCTGTACACTAAAGCACCGATGATGGAAGTCACATTTTTTTCAACTTCGAGGTTTTTACGTTTTTTGAATTTTGGACACTTGTAGGTTCATAAACAATAAAAATCTCGAAGTCGAAAAAAAAAATGGACTTCCATCATCGGTGCTTTAGTGTACAGCAATACCTATTTAAAATTTTAAACATTTTCACTAAATTGATGGGTACATAATAATAAATGAAAAATAAAAAATAAAATAAAAAAAAATATTTGGAGGTAAGTCATTTATAAAAAATATTACTACATAACCCTAATAAAATGCATCCAGTTTCTTATTAATAGATTATTCACGTACATACATTTGATTCAATATATTCATCTCCCATCAAAACGCGAGCTCTAAAACCAATCGAATCTAAGATAAGGTTTAGTATTAAGGGATCCCCTTCATTAAAACGAAGGTCCCCACTTCTTAGATCTCCACAACTAAGTATTTCGTTTATGGTAAAATTGTTTTGATGGCTTAATTTTACAGAATCTTTTAATTTATGTACGTAGCTGTTCCTGATCTCCCACGTCTTCCAGTATGTGTAGCAGTAATCATGGACGGAGAAATTCGACTCGAGAATCTTTGAACGAATTTCATCTCGCTGGTGTTTATCAACTTTTAAAATTGCATCTACATCTTTTTTGGCTTTTGCTCGTTTAGCACAAATATCGGAATTTTGTTCTTTACTGGACTGAAGTTTTTTAAAAATTTTTTCATCGATTCTGATGTCGGACGAACCATTGAAATACTGAAAACAATTGTGGTAGTTTTGGGAAACGTAAAAATCTTCGGTAGATCTCTTATCATAATTCTGTCCTTTCTTCCAATAACTGCTGAGGGTCTCACACATTTGTCCGAAAATTTGCGCTATACCAGAACATTTTAAGAGAGCCTGTAAATAAAAGAAATGGTACGATTTTATATTTTTGATAATCCAATTAGCCATTTTTTGAATAAAATTTTCTGGGGGAGAATAGTTGGCGTTAGGCAATTTTGTATACCTACTCCAGAGGATGGGGAGGGACTAGCTCCTAGTTTTCACTGCGGCGTTTAGTGATTGAGCTGAATTTTATGAGTCCAAAACTATACAAACGCCTGATATGCGAAATTCGAGGGGAGGGAAGGGTCCAATCGAAATTTTTATAACAACCAAACTTATTTTAGGACCCTAATCTACAACTTTTGTTTGAAACATTTTTCAATTCAACCCCTCTCACCCTCCCAATTTTCAATAACAAGTGTCTTCGTACTAATATGCAAAATTAGGGGGAGGGGAGGGTCCAATCGAAATTTTTATGATGACCAAAATTACTTCTAAGATCCCAATCTAGAACTTTTGTTTGAAAATGTTTTCAATTCGAACCCTCCCTCCTCCCCAATTTTTCATATCAATACATAGATACTCATTATTAAAAATTGGGGAGTAGTAAGGGTTGAATTGAAAAAATTTTCAAACAAAAGTTCTAGATTAGGATCTTGGAAATAATTTTGGTCATTATAAAAATTTCGATTGGACCCTCCCTTCCCCCTTAATTTTCATATTAGTACGAAGACACAATTGTTATTGAAAATTGGGCGGGTGAGAAGGGTTGAATTGAAAAAAATTTCAAACAAAAGTTGTAGATTAGGGCCCTAAAAATAAGTTTGGTTATTATAAAAATTTCGATTGGACCCTCCCCTCCCCTCGAATATCGCATATTAGTACGAAGACACTCAATATTGAAAAATGGGGGAAGGAGGGGATCAATTGAAAAAGTTTTCAAACAAAAGTTGAAGATTAAGATCCTAAAAATAAGTTTGGTCATTATAAAAATTTCGATTGGACCCCTCTCTTCTCTCTAATTTCGTATATTAGACGTTTATATAGTTTTAGACTTACTTAAAAAAATTCAGTTCAATCACTAACGCCGCAGTGAAAACAGAACTAGGAGCTAGTTGGGGAGGGACAAAAAATTCTTAATGTTATTCTCCATTTTTAAAGCACCATTATTATGCAAAACTATAGCATACCTAACCTACTTAAGCCTACTAGAAGTGACGTCGTTATGTTCTGCTTTTCAAACGGATGGGATCGTGCTAAATGCAGATGGCCTCAGCAACATGACGTCATCAAACTGTATGGTGGACTTGAAAATTTTCTATTAAAATGAAAGTGATGATTTAAAAGAAAAGGAGGGACCCAATTAAAACAAATTTTCAAACAAAAGTTGTAGATTTAGACCTGAAAAATTGTAGAATAAGTTTCTGAGAACAATTATGATAATTACAAAAACTTTGATTGCACCTGTCACATCGCTCCAATTTTGAATAATAAGTATTTACGTAGTATCGCGTGACTAAAATCATTTCCCAAGATCTCATTAGTCATTTTGAAACAATTTTCAACTGACCCTCTCCCTCTCTTCCAATTTCGAATTAACTATTTATGTAGTATTATATGAAATTAGAAGAGAGGGAAGGGTCCAATCAAAATTTTTATAATGACCAAAATTATTCTTCAGGTCTAAATCTACAACTTTCGATTGAAAATTTTTTCAATTGGGCCCCTATACTTTTCCTTTAAATCACATCACTTTCATTTTTGTAGAAAATTTTCCAAGTCCACTATACAGTAAGATGACGTCATGTTGCTGGGGCCATCTTCATTCAGCACGATCCTTCGAAATGCAATACAGAAATATTTCAAGTTTCAACACTATAGTAATCAAAAGTAAGGCTCACCGCATTCAGAGCGTCGTTGATTCTTTTATACTTCTCAATTTCCCGATCTTTGTTCTCAATTTCCCGATCTTTGTCCTTGAGTTTCGTTTTCATAACGAAATACCCAGTTTTGGGATCTCTTTTCAGAAGCTCCATGATTTCTTGAGAAGACAGGTCAGTTTTCGTATCTATGCAGATAAACGGAAATTAGGTTTATTTACATTATTGTTGTAGGTAGGTAATTGAATTATTAATGACGAAATATTTGTATTTTTCAAGTTTTAATGCAAACATTTTACATTGCAGCTTATACCTATTGTGAAAAACAAAAACCTTGGCTTGGAAGGAAAATGGCGGCTGTCTTTGCCAGTATTCGTATAGAGCCTTATTTATTTTGGGGTAAGGCTCTATACGAATACAGGTAAGGACAGTCGCCATAAGTTCTCTTGCGGTTTTCCTTTAAAAATGATACTTTTCGAGTTATTGAAGAAATAGCGGATTGTTTTTCACCGAAATGATAATAATTTGCCATATTGAATTCAGCAAACACCAAAGGCAAGCAAACATGTCAAATTGCTTTCAAAAAAGAAAAGTACCTCCAGAGGTACTGTGGGATTCCAACAGATTATGTACAGAACAGAGTCACAGAAATTTACCTCAAACAACATTTTCACTTCCTGTTGGTAACCTCTATACAAAAACCGCTCTAGCCCAGAATTGAACATAACGGCAGCAAGATCGCGATTTTGCAATTATACCCCCGTTTTGCAATTACCCCGCTATACCTTACTCAGCTATAATATTACTTTATCATTGTAAACTCACCAGTATCGGCAAATGGCCAAAGAATTAAAACGCACATAGTAAAAATCGAGAAAATAGCAGGCTGCATTTTAATAATGGGAAATTCAAGCAACGAAGGTTAGTAGGTTAGAAACAAAGTATCCCTGTTTGCGCGTAAGGTGAACGATTGCGAATGGGTATGAATTCCATTCATATCATTTTTCAACTTTGAGATAAGACGGAATCGATATTGATATCCTCAACTATTGATAAGCGATATAATTAAAAAAAAAATTATTTCGCTAGAAATGTTAGAGGTATAGTAAGTACTTAATCCTCATGTATCGCCAACAAATATTATCAACATTCCTTTCGGACCATTGATAAGAATAAAGAAATACCTTAATATTTTACAAATAAGGCAGCTCGTACTCTAAGCGAATTTAATTTAAAATCTTGAGTGATAAGATTGTACCTAATTAGTATGTACTATACTTGGGAGGCCTGATAGGTGGTATAGACAAACCGAGGCCCAGCACTTTAAAAATTAGTATAAATTAATTGGTGTTGGTATCATAGCTAATTAATCGATGTCACCACAAAAATAGGGGGAGGAGAGCTGGGTCTCTTAACACTAGCGCTGTATCTTGGATTTCATTGCATTGAAAGTACGTAAGGTTGAAGTAATAAAAAATAGGGAATTATTTACCCATAAAATGAAAAAATACTGGACGGGGGGAAAAGGCAAAATAAGGGCCACCCTAATATTTGTACATATGTATATTAGCTTAAGAATATTGTATGTACGTCTACCATACCTACTAAACCTCTTGTAGAATACAAGCTAGACCCACACAAATATTGGTAGAATCAGACGCAAGGCCGTGTAGAGAGCCAAAGCGGGCCCAAGACAAAAAAATTTCGTTTGATTTTTTTTTTTTTTTTTTTAGTGAATGAATTTTGTATTTGATATTTTGATATACCCATAGGTAGAGGTAGTCAATTTTTCAAAACACTGCCAAATTTTCAGAAGTTTATCGATTTTTTTGTATAAAAAAAAAAAAAATCAAAATATCGAGCCCCCTCGGCAAAAATCCGGACCTGGGACAAATGACCCCAGTCAGGGCCGGCGAAAGCGAGGTGGTGCTCCAGGACAAAAAATTTTGGGGTACCTTTTTTTTAAAAAAAAAAACACCTATTTATTTATTTTATTGAACAAATAAAAAAATTCTTCTGTACTAAAATAATTTCAAGAAAAAAAAAGGTTCTAAAAGGAATTTGAAAAAAAAAATTAATGTAAAGTAATTGACTAAATTTAAAATAAATAAATAAATAAATAAAAGAATCAAAATTACTTCCACAAAATTATTCCCTGGACAAATTTTTCAACTTAGGAAAAGTGAAAAAAAATTACTAAAATTTGAAAAATGATTTTTTTTAATGGATTAAAAAAACTCGTTTTCAAAGGTAGGTATTAGAAAAAATTTTTACTTAATAAAGGAATTGAATAAATAATTTTTAAAAAAAACTTCTTGTTTCTATACAAAACTTGAACAAATTAAAATAAATTAAAAAGTTTTTCAACTTAAAAAAAAATGAAAAAATTCTTTCATCCGAAATTCAAAAAAAAAGGGGTTTTCAATGAATTTAAAAAAAATGGTTCTCAAAGAAATTTGAAAAATTTTAAATGCAAAGAGATTATCTACCTAAATTTTAAAAGAACCCTGCTTTTTATAAAAAATTAAAATTAAAAATTTTTTAGGAAAATAAATTTTAAAAAATTGATAGAAAATTTAAGAAATTGAGACCTGTTTAAAAAAATTCTTTGCTAAATTTCCAAAAAAAAAGGTTCTCAAAAGAATTTGAAAAAAAAATTGATGTAAAGTAATTGACTAAATTTCAAAAAATAAGAAGAATCAAAAAAACTTCCAAGAAATTATTCCCTGGACAAATCTTTCAACTTGGAAAAGTGAAAAAAAATTTACCAAAATTTGAAAAATGAACTTTTTTAATGGATTAAAAGAAATCGTTTCCAAAGGTAGGTATTAGAAAAAAAATTTATAATAAAGGAATTGGATAAATTGAAGAAAAAAAAAACGCGTAGCAGTCAAGATGCTCCGCGACAGCCGAATTTTTTTTTTCAAGTTAGTGTACCACTTTGAAAACGTTTTCATCCATGGTATTTCAGTTTCAATATCAGTTTTAACCAAGGATGGAAAACCGTTAACATTTTTTTTCTGGTTTTGGTTTGGTTCTGGTTTTCAAAAGGTATTGGTTTGGTTTTGGTTGTGGTTTTGGTTTTCAAAATGTATCGGTTTTGGTTTCGTTTTTGGTTTCGGTTTTGGTTTCGGTTACGGTTTTTTTTTTATTTCTATCATAAATGACTTTAAAAACAAAACAAAACAAGTAATAAAACCATTGAAATTCAAAATTAATCTTTTGAGTTTTGAAATATGAATATGAAATACGAAAATATATAACAAATTATACGATTAAATTAAATTAAAATCGTCTTGAAATACCAAATACGATGTAAATCTGTCACTTTTTTGGCGGTATTATCACTTTCCAACTTTTCCATCAAGTTTTTACCTTTTTATAACGTGATTTCCGCTAGCTGCTCCTTTTTCGTGTTGTTCGCATTCGCACTCGCACAATTTCAAAGCCTTAGCCTCAAGGGAAGGGGGAAAAAAAATGAAAAAACCAAAACCGCTTTCAATTTTTACTGGTTTTGGTTTTGGTTTTGGTTATGGTTTTTGAACGTATTGGTTTTGGTTTTGGTTTTGGTTTTGGTTTTTATGATTTTAAGCGTTTTTTTTTTCGGTTTCGGTTTAATTCCGGTTTTGGTTTCCATCCCTGGTTTTAACTTCAAATTCAGTTTAAAAATGTCAGGTTTTTGTCTTCAGTTTTAGTTCCTCTCTGCATTTAAGATTTCATCTTCAGATGGGGGCTCCGCCCCCATACCCCTGTTGAGACTCCTGCCCAACCTCCTCATCACTTTCAGCTCTAAGGATGGGGGCTCCGCCCCCATACCCCCGCGTTGGGGGCTTCGCTCCCAACCACCTCGTCACTTCCAGCTCTTCAGATGGGGGCTCCGCCCCCATGACCCTATTGGGGGGCTTCACCCTCAATAGGAACATGGCAGGAGAGGATTGAGGGCTTCGCTCTCAATCCCCTTCACACTTTCAGCTCTTCAGACGAGGGCCAACACACCAAAAAAGAGGTTAAAACGTGAAAATTTCTGATTTTTGACCCTGTACGGGGGTCAAATGGTGCTCAAAAGTCGAAACCCCCAAAATGCACATCAGTGACCTCTACTGACCCTACATCCCAAATTTCGATTGTTTAGGTCTTTTAGTTTGGGCTGTAGGCTGTTCAACGCGTCAGAAAAGACAGGTTAAAACTTGAAAAATATTGATTTTTGACCCTGAATCGAGGTCAAAAGGGGTTTAAAGGTCAAAACCTACAAAAGGCACATCAGGGGCATGAACTCGATCTATGATAAAAATTTAGGCCCCCAGCTCCATTTGGGGGGTCTGTAGCCTGATCAACGTGAAAAAATGACCTCAAAATCCACTTTTTGGGCCCTAAAATGGGGTGGGGATAACTTGGGAAGCTGAAATTTGGATACAGTGGAGACAATCAGAGTCACTGTTGTTGGTAAAAATTTCAAATCATTTTGTCAAATTGGGGCCTCTTTAGAGCCCCCTCAAAAAGGGGCCACCCCCAATTTTGGGGCCCAAGGGTCGAAACCCCCCAAAAGGCACCTCAGTGATCCTTACCGATCCTAAATACCAAATTTTAGCATCCAAGGTCATTTGGTTTGGGCTGCAGGCTGATCAACGTACCGGGAAGTGAGAAAAAACATGAAAAATTGTGAAAAATCTTGATTTTTGACCCTTTGTTGCGAATAAAATTGCACTTTTTATATTTGAACTTTATTTTCTTTAAAATACATGAAATTATACGAAATTATGCGAAATCATATTCTCCACATTTTTTAACTTAAAGGATGGGTAATCTGTGCGAAACACCTATGACCGACTCGCTATCTACAGTTATTCTAACTACACTAAAACAAACATTTTTTTATTTTTTTTTATTTTAACATAACATACTCCGGCCCCAAAGAAAAGGGCTACTCGAGTTCATCGGAAGTAGATGGCATGAGATAGGCAATTTTCGAAATCGGACGTTTTATTACACCATCTTTACAACGAATGTCTGCAACGCGGACAAGATTGTCTTTTCCAGGGAATACTTTCTCGATTCGACCTAGTTTCCAGTTCTGGATGAAGTTATCGTCCTTTACGAGGACTAGATCACCTACAGATAGGTTCCGAGTAGGTTCTTGCCATTTACTTCGAGTCTGCAACGTAGAAACATAGCTCGATGACCATCGCTTCCAAAAGGACTGTACGATTTGTTGAATTAAGAGCAATCTTCGAACAAGATTCTTAGGTTTTTCAGCCGCTTCTCGCATCGGTTCAGCAGTCAATGATCTTCCGATCAAGAAGTGAGCTGGAGTCAAAGCTTCTAAATCTCTTGGGTCGTCTGATAGGGCGCCAAGAGGGCGAGAATTAAGGAATGCTTCGATTTTGTCTAGCACGGTGATGAATTCTTCGAGATTTAAAATTTGCTCGCCAACAACTTTAGTCAAATAAGTCTTGGTACTTTTAATAACAGCTTCCCATAGACCTCCAAAATTTGGCGCACTTGGGGGAATGAATTTCCATTCTATACCTCGGTCGGCAAAGAGGTTTTGGGTTCTTGATTCGGCGCAAATTCTATTCATCTCGTTTGCCGCACCGTGGAAATTGGTGCCGTTATCGCTCATGATAAGAGTGGGTCTGCCACGTCTTGAAACAAATCTGGAAAATGCACGGAGAAATCCATCTGTACTGAGTTCGGTTGCAACTTCTAGATGTACCGCTTTTGTGGCCAAACACACAAAGGCACAGATGTAATTTTTCGTCGCTTTCCGGTTCCGAATTCCATCGACGTTGATCATGAACGGACCGCCGAAATCTATACCTATTTTCTCGAAAGCGAACGCCGGATTGACTCGTTCTTCTGGCAATTGCCCCATTAATTGAGGGATCAGCTTCGCGTTCGCTTTTCTGCACGTAATACAATTTCTAGCGACGAATTTTGCGAGATTTTTAACGCCAAGAATCCAATATTTTTCTCGCAGAGTACCAAGCAATAAGTCTCTTGTCGGGTGATTTAATTCCAAATGAACTTTTCGGACTATGTCTTTCGTAAACTGATGTTTCGAGTCCAAAATAGGGGGATGTTGTTGCTGGTAGATCATGTCGGCGTTCGACAATCTTCCTCCTACTCGTAAAACTCCATTTTGATCCAAGAAAGGAGCTAGTTTGATGATTCTGCTGCGTTTTCCAACTTTATTCTTCTGTTGTAATTTTTCGATGTCTTGGTGGAAAGATTCACGCTGGGCTATTTTGACCAATACGATCTTGCTTGCTTTGAGTTCTTGTACCGAGAGAGGACCTTTTACACACGAATTTTGATCCTTCAAGGCACTGAAAAATCTTCGCCAGTAGGCTACCGATCTCGTGGCTTCGACTGAATCAGTGGCCTTTTCGAAAATTTTTTCCTTGGTTATTGTAGTTGTGGAAATGTTGATTTTTGGTTTCGCTGCTTCGGAATAGATTTCTTCATCATTTATTTGCCCGTCGAAACAAGGAAACGTCACTGGTTCTTCAGCAAGAAATTGAGGTCCATGTAACCAAAATTGAGATTTGTTCAACTTATCAGCGCTGACACCGCGCGATCCCAAATCAGCTGGATTCAATTTGGTAGGTATATATCGCCATGAATTGATATCCGTTCGTTTTTGTATTTCCGCGACTCGATTTCGTACGAATTGTTTCCATTTAGCAGGCTCTTTAGCAATCCAAGCCAATACTATTTGCGAATCACACCAAAGAGTCACTGATGAGGGTTCATGTAAGAGCGCTGGTATGACGTTCTCGACGAGCTTGGCTAATAAAAGAGCACCTAAAAGCTCAAGTCGCGCAATACTTTCTTGTTTGATGGGAGCTACTCTCGTTTTAGCACACGCCAAAGTAACGTTGAGTTTGGTACGAATATAAATACAAGCACAATACGCTTTACTGGATGCGTCGCAAAACCCATGTAATTCGAATGAAGTGTCTGTACACATTAGCCTTGGAACAGCTAACTTTAGGTTGCAAAGGTCAGCGCGCAATTTATGCCATTCTTCCTTTTGCTGATTCTGTAATTTGTCGTCCCATTCGGTAGAAGTTTTCCATAATGATTGAAGAAAAATTTTCGCAACGATTACAACTGGGGCGGCCAAACCAAGAGGATCGTAGATACTTGCAATTTCTGACAATACTGCTCGTTTTGTAAAATGAATATCGTTTTCGAAATTAACAGTGATGCAAAATTGATCTTGGTTTTTAAACCAAGTGATTCCTAATACTTTCACTTCTTCGGAATTATTTATAAAAGCTTCATCTTCGATTTTAGGCAAAACTGACAAAACCTCCGGCTGATTAGTGCACCATTTGCGTAGTTTAAAAGCACCACATGCCATCAAGCTAATTAATTGTTGAACTAACAATTTTGCCTCTTCGATCGACGCTGCTCCGGTTACACCATCGTCTACTAAAAACTCCTCCAACACGACCCGAGCTGCTAATGGAAAATTCTGCATTTGTTCTCTCGCCAGCTGTACGACGCAACGTATAGCTTGGCTGGCGGATGACGTGAAGCCGTAGGTTATCGTTGTCAATAAGAAATCGACTAAATTGCCATACTCGTCGAACCAACAAATTCGTTGAAAGTCTTGATCGTCTTCGTGCAGTTTGATTTGGCGATACATTTTTTCTATATCGCAAATGATGGCAATTAATCGACATCGAAAACGTAGTAAAATGAAGAAAATACAATTCTGCAACGCTTCACCATTCATGAGGAGAGAATTTATGGTAACGCCGGTGCTGGTGGGTCTTGAACCATTGAAAACGACTCTGAGCTTTGTTGTAATGCTTTCTTCCCTTATTACCGGGTGGTGAGGTATATATATATGGGGAACATCAAATCTAGCGTTTTCAATTTTCACCATATGACCGAGTTTGATGTACTCGTCCATAAACGCATGATATTGTTTCAGCTTTTCTGGTTTCAATCGACTCATGGTGTAATTTAACAGACGAGCGGCGGTACTTCGGCTTTCTCCTAGTAGCTTCAACGCTGGAGCAGTCTTGAATGGTAAACGCACTTTGAATCGACCGTCGGATTCTCTCGCGGTAGTTGAGAGGAAATGTTGCTCGAACAATCGTTCTTCTTCGGTTTGCTTTAAATTACGATCGTTCAATTCCTCCACTTTCCAAAAATTTTCCAATTTTTCTGAAATAGCGCAATGATTTACTCGAACTGTTTCAACATTGACAGCGAAACTAGGAGCTTTTCCCGAAATAATCCATCCAAACACAGTTTCGCGCATAGCTGGCGCTGTATCAGTTTGTTCACAATGACCGGACAAGAAGATGTCGAGGAAATATTCGGCATTTAATAATAGGTCAATTTCACCTGGCTTATGGAATTCTGGATCAGCTAACACTCTGCCAGCTAGCTGTAACTTTTCAATCGGAACACGCGACGATGGTAGCGTTGACGTTACTTTGGGAACCACTAACGCGTTCAATGTAGATTGATAATTTGACGTACGTGATGCAATAGTACAGCGAACTGTTGCTCGAACGTTTGACGAAGCACTAGCAACACCTTCGATCGTTACTTCGATTGATTTCGTAGGCAGTTCCAACTTTTGCACTAGACTTTTTGAAATCAAGTTCGCTTGAGCTCCAGGATCGAGCAGCGCACGAGCTTTTTGACGATTACCTTTCTTGTCGACGATTAGTAACGATACTGTTGCTAACAGTACTTGAGTAGCGGGATTTTTCGTTGATACGTGCGCGGCGACCTGAGTCGATGTTGAGCTCTTATCTTCATTGGATTCTTCCAATTTGGGCGATGATTCGATCGTTTCTGGGTTAACGTTTGTAGTTGAGTGTAGCAATGTATTATGTTTTCGTTTGCATGTTTTACAGACGTACGTGCTGCTGCATTTTGAAACACGATGGCCAACACGAAGACAATTATAACAAACATTGGCGTTTTGTACTATCTCGTAGCGTTGCTTTGGTGTTTTGCTGAGAAACGACGAACATCTGTACAAGGGATGATTTTCTTGACAATCGATGCACTTGCGCTCTTTCGCATTCGTCTTGGTAGTTTCATCATTCATTGTAACTTGATGTACTCCGGCAGACTTGAATTTTGTGTTCGAAGTACCAGCTCGAGACGATGTATTATACAACGAACCTTTCTGAATGGCAGATAACGTATTTACTCGTTTGTTTAGAAATGTGAACAACTCATCTAACGATTGCTCGGCGTCTTTAGATGGTTTTGAATCTTCCCACAGTTCGCGTGTACGGTTGTCGAGCTTATCAGTCACCATAAATTTGATCATCGAATCTGATAAGGAGCTTCGTTTCAATTTCTGCGTTTCTAAAGCACTCAGATTCGTTTGCACTGTATCTAGCAACGTTTTCAGAGAGTTAACACTGTCGTCACATTTACGCAATGAAAATATTTTGGCAAGATGCGTATTTATAATCAACTGAGTGTTTTCGAACCGATCTAACAATTTTTGCCATGCAGTGGAAAAGTTCTTGTTGGACAGCGGCAAATCTTTGATCAAAATCAATGGTTCGCCAAATGTGTACGCTCTCAAATAATAATGACGTTTGCTGTCTACTAGTTTCGTACTGTTGATGACTGTAGCTTCGAACAAATCTCGCCACGACGTCCAATCTTCTTGTTTTCCGTCGAATACGGGGAGATTTATCTTTGGAAGGTTGATATCGTCGTTATCATTACCGTTTGATTTTGATTCATGCTCATTCTTCGATGGTTTCGGTGAAAATTTGGCAATCGTAGATTTAATCGACGTTTTCGTTTCACAATACTGCTCTTCAACTTGCTGACGAGTTTCACGTTCACTTTCGATTTGGTCTTCGGTAGCTAAATCTTCGATCTTAGCTTGGATTTCTTGAAATGTTTTGAAGTAATTTTCGAGCATTTCCATTTTCACTTCACATTTGGCTTGATTGAATTGCTCTGCGCCGGACAGTTGGTTTGTCGCGAACGTTTCGCAATTTGTTATTTGCGAACGACAGGTTGCTCGCTGTCGCACCAACTTCTTCATTTCTTCCTTGTCGGACATGGTTTCAGTTGGTTTTCGATTGGACTGTATGATTTTCATGAGATACTTTGCATTACGAGAAATTAAACAACGCGGATTCAACTTTAATTTGGCACGATAGGACCATTATGTTGCGAATAAAATTGCACTTTTTATATTTGAACTTTATTTTCTTTAAAATACATGAAATTATACGAAATTATGCGAAATCATATTCTCCACATTTTTTAACTTAAAGGATGGGTAATCTGTGCGAAACACCTATGACCGACTCGCTATCTACAGTTATTCTAACTACACTAAAACAAACATTTTTTTATTTTTTTTTATTTTAACATAACACCCTTGACAGGGGTCAAAGGGGGCCCAAAAGTTGAAACCTACAAAAGGCACATCAGGGGCACAAACTTGATCCATGATGAAAATTTTGGCCCCCCAGCCCTATTTGGGGGGTCTGTAGCCTGATCAACGTGAAAAAAATGACCCCAAAATCCACTTTTTGGGCCCTAAAATGGGGTGGGGATGACTTAGGAGGCTGAAATTTGACTATGGTGTAGGTAATTAGGGTTCTCATCACTGGGGCAAGTTTAAAAAAATTTCATGATATTGGGGCTCCCCCGCACCCCCTCAAAAAAAGGTAAAATACCCAATTTTGAGTTAGGGCCCCAAAAATTTTTTTGCATCATTCCTACACCTAGGGGACTCTACCTATCAAGTTTGACCTCATTTGACCTGTTAGGCTCGGCCCCAGAGTTCCAAAAGTAGCAGTAAAATTTGAAAAATAGTGAAAAATTTTGATTTTTGACCCTTGACAGGGGTCAAAGGGGCCCAAAAGTTGAAACCTACAAAAGGCACATCAGGGGCACAAATTTGATCCATGATGAAAATTTTGGCCCCCCAGCTTTATTTGGGGGGTCTGTAGCCTGATCAACGTGAAAAAATGACCCCATTGGGCCCTAAAATGGGTGGGGATGACTTAGGGGGCTGAAATTTGACTATGGTGTAGGTAATTAGGGCTCTCATCCCTGGGGCAAGTTTCAAAAAATTTCATGATATTGGGGCTCCCCCGCACCCTCTTCAAAAAGGGGTCATATCCCCAATTTTGAGTTAGGGCCCCAAAATTTTTTTTGCATCATTCCGCCACCGAGGGAACCCTACATATCAAGTTTGACCTCATTTGACCTGTTAGGCTCGGCCCTAGAGTTCCAAAAGTAGGGGTAAAATTATATATATATATAAATATGTGACATGTGACAGATCGTCATCTTTTGGTCCCAAACGTCGACAAATGGGGTCAGAACTCTTCTACCCCCCCTCCTTCTAAATCAGGGTCGGACACAATAGCCTAAATTTTTTTTAAAAAATTCGGCTAAAAAAAAGAAAAAAAAACTTCAATAAAACTTGTTTCTGTACAGAACTTGAACAAATTAAAAAAATTAAAAAGTTTTTCAATTAAAAAAAAAAAAAAAAAAAAAAATCTTTCATCCGAAATTCAAAAAAAATGTTTTTTCACTGAATTTGAAAAAAGTGGTTCTCAAAGAAATTTGAAAAAATTTTAAATGCAAAGAGATTAGGTATAGCTACCTAAATTTCAAAAGGGGAAAAGAAATTTTAAAAAATTGAAGGGAAATTTAAGAAATTGAGACCTCTTCAAAAAAAATCTTTGCTGAATTTCCAAAAAATAAATAAATTGATAAAATAAAATTAAGTTCTCAAAGGAATTTGAAAAAAATTTTAATAAAAAGACGATGCACAAAAGAAATATTCAAAAAAATGTTTTTTCACGAAATTTGGAAAAAAAAACCTCGCAGAAATTTAAAAAAATCGAAAAATTAAAGAAAGGTCGAAAAAAACGTTTAGCCGAAATTCAATTTGTTTCTTGATTTTTTCCAATTTTATTCTATTGAGAAATTTTTTTTCAAATTCACTTTAAAATAATTTACTTCAAATATGTGGGACTGTGGTAGTGTGGTCGCATTGTTTAGATTGAGTTGAGAGTAAGACCACGTTCACCGCTCGAATGATTCGAAATTTAGAATTTTTCATTTTTTTTAATGTTATGAAATACTTGGGCCCCAAAGAAATTTCGCCATTCTACCCTAAGAGCCCAATGATGTGAAGGAGGAAACTCCGGAGTCTCGTCGGAGAAAACTCCGGGCCCAGGACTTGTGTCCCCCTTGTCCCCACCTCTCGACGGGCTTGACCCCGGTTGCCCCCTCTCGTCAGGCTTGATCAGATGTGACGAGACTGACGAGAGGGAGGCAACTGGGGTTATTTGCCTCAGGCCTGGCATGGCAAGCCAAAAGGGGCCCAACACCCAAAATTTGTAAAAGATTATTCGCGATTCATTTTTTGTGCGGTAATTAAGATAGCTTTTCTGCGACCTGGATTTTTTCTCCACGACCTTGGGTAGAATTATTCAGTGTAGTTGTGGCACCATGTTTTACAGACAAGTGGAGTGGTGTCACAACGTCACCAGGAGTATACAGTCAAATTTTTCATGTACTGGTGCCTCAACTACACTCATTATGTGTTTTTTTATTCAGAGATCGTATAAATATAGTACGTATGTTGAAACACGTTGTGATACCATTTCAAGTCTCATCTCTTCAAATACGTACTTAGTACGTAAACGTATATTCTTTTTAAAAATTCGATAAAAAATTCTGACTCAATTTTAAGTGAGCCCACAAGCCCTTTTTTTAAAAATCATGAAAAAATACCAAATTTTCGAGTTTTTGCAGTTTTTTGGATTCCGACCTATCAGAGTTGTTCATTTGGTGGAAAATGATTCCCAATTTTTTTATTTTCCCCCATCTTAATTTTAAAAGGCTCCTTTGATTTTTTTGAAAAGTTGAGAACCCCAAGTAAGTGCCACTTGAAATTAAGGTTGCGGAAATAAAAAATTGGAATTCATTCGCACGACTAGGAACGATTTTGATGAGTTGAAACCAAAAAAAGGCAAGAGTTTGAAAATCGGTGAATTTTTTAATTTTCTAAAAAAGGAGAGGCAACTAGGTGTGCCACTTAAAATTCCGATAGCGTGGAAATAAAAAATTGAGAATCATTTTTCACCAAATTGAATAAAAAAATGTAAAAACTTGAAAATTTGTGATTTGCAAAAAAGGGGGCATTGTGGGTCCACTTAAAATTGAGTTAAGAATAAAATGAAAAATAGGGAATTTTTCTCAAACCAAAGGCAACAACTGGAAACAAAACAGGAAAAAATTCCGCTCATTTTTCTTGTTTTTCATTTTTATGAAAAATGGGGAGCGCCCCCCCCCCAAGTACCACTTCAAATTAAATTAGAGGAAAAATGAAAAATTCTGAATTCATTCACATGACAAGGAAGAACTTTGATGGTTTATAACCAAAAAAGGCAAGATTTTGAAAATTGGTGATTTTTTTTTCATTTTTCCAAAAAAAGTGGTTGACTTGGCATCACTTAAAAACCAGTTAGGGGAAAAATAAAACATAGGGAATTATTTACTCATAAAAGGATAAAATTTTGGGGGGGGGGGGTTAAGACTTTTAAAAAGTCGATAAAGGTGAAATAAGGGCCACCCTAATGTATAATAATCACAAGATATAAAAATATATTTACCTGACTTTATAGTTGTTGTTTTAATCTGATTTCTCCATATGGGAATGGAATTATCAGTAATTCGGTTTTCTTCGTTGGGATCATTCACGGTTCCGTAATACAAAACCGTTTTGGTGGATCGATGGTACACAAAAAAGAAGAAAGCCTGATTCAACTCGAAAAGCTCACGTTCCATATAAATTAACCCAGGCCTATGCTTGAACGGTTTCGTAGCATTGCTTTCAGTGCCATGTTCCATTATATTGATACCGGTACTATGAGCAACCTGATCCACTTTGCAATTAATTCCATCGATCATATTGTGAAAATTACCATTATCGGTGAACATCTCGCGAATTCCGAAATTTTCAAGCTGGGTAGTCACCTCTTGGGAAAACTTGATGGTAAATCGAGGCATGTACAGGTCGACGTATTCGGTGGGTCGGTTGGCAGTCTCTTTTATGATCGTTCTGATCGTATCGGCGGTGATGGAAGTTACGAAATCGGTGAGGGTTTTTTTCTTGTTATATGGAAGGACTAAAAAGAGAGAATAGTTGTCGTCGCCGAAGACTATTTCGCCAGCTTGGACGCCTAGGGAGGTGATATTGGCGTAGGGCATTACGGTGGTTCGGTGCATCAAGCGTGCTATGGACGTGTTACCGTTATCCATGTAGAATAATCCGCTGTAAAATTAATAAAAATAGTCTCGAATGGTGTACGAAATTGAAGCAATTTTTTTTGAGTGTGGGATGTGTAACAGTCACTCAGATATTTTGTTTGAAATTTTTTTTTTTTTAATTCTCAAATGTTTTTAATTTTTTTTTTTTTTTTTTTTTCAATAAAAACTTTTATAAACTTTTTTATTGAAAATTTTTTTTATTGATAAATATTATTGTTGGAAGAAAACTGTTTCCAAAAATTTTTCACTTGAAAATTCTCTTGAACCCCCACTTTTTAAATAACGATTTCGCCGAGATTTGAAGGGAAATTTTCAACGGTATGAAGAAAAATGAGATTTTTAAAAGAAATTTTCAACAAAAAATTCAAGAATTTTTAAATTTTGATGAATTTAATTTTTTTTTTGGACATTTTTGAGAGTATTTTCAATGAGAAAATTTCAATTCTAATTTTTCATGGAATTTTTTCAATTTTTATTTTCAAAATAATTTCTTTATTCAAGTAATTTAAAAATGAAAAAAAAAATGTAATAAACTTTTTTTTAAAAATCAAGTTTTTTGAAAAATTTTCCAAAAAGTTGAGAGAGGGAAATGATTGAAAAAAAATGTAAAGAAAAATGAGAGGTTTACGTATGCACAAAATTACTTCAACGTTTAAAAAAAATCGAACTTCGTTTTAAAAAGTTTTGAAGGTGGAGGAGGGATTCAAGAAAATTTTAAGCGAGCAACTTTTTGTAAAATGAACAATTATTTTTCTTTCAACAAATTTTATTTTGCAATAAGATCTTTTCCAAAATAGTTTTTTTTTTTTTTTTTTAAATGAAAAAATTGAATTGTTACAGCTTTTTTGAAAAAAAAAAAAAAATATATATATATATATATGAAAGGGATTTTTAAAATGAAAATTATGAAAGAAAAATATTCAAAAAATATATCTATTAAAAAAAATGTGAGTTTTTTGAAAAATTAAGATGAATTTCTTCAAAAAATCTCAGAATTGATCAAAGCTATTTCTCAGATTTTAATAGGAAATTTTTAAATTACTTAAAATAATTATACCTATTTTTAATTTGTCTCATCTAAAAATTTTACGTACGTATGAAGAAATTTTTCAAAAAAAAATCTTGTGTTTTGAGGAGAATTTTTTGGAAAAATTGAAAGAAAATAAAGAGACCCTTCAACAGAAGTTTTCAAGATTTCTAAGTTTTTCAAAGAATGAAATTTAATATGTTTTCTCAATTTTAAAAAAAGCGATGGAAAAATAAGTAGATTTTGCCAAAGTACCATACTTTTTTTGGATTTTTAAAAGAATATAAATTTTTCACTCATTTTCTCCAAAAATATTTTTATCCTGCGAAGAAATTTTCCAGAAAAATTTCTTTATGGGAAAATCCCAATTCCCTTGAGGAATTTTTTATGGAGAAATTTTTCAAATATTAAATTTTTCAAAACTAATAAGGTAGGTAAGTACTTAGTTGTTTCAAAAAAACAAAAAAACAAAAAATTAATGAACACTTTTTTCCAAATAAAACTTGGAAAAAAATTTCGAAATAAAATCTGTAAAAAATGTTGGATTTTTTTTCAAATAAAATTTAAGAAAAATTATTCAGTAGATAAGTAGAATCTGATAGATTTTTCCAACATTTTTTCTCAAATGTTTCTCAAATAGAAAATTTTACCTAGGTACCTTAATTCTTATCAAAAAATAACGTGCGTAGTAAAAATTTATTGATTTTTCGCATCTGAAGAAATTTAAAAAAATTGATTTTCTTCACCTATTCTGAGTACCTACCTAATTTTCGAGAAAGAAATTTTGAAGAATAAATTAGAGACTAAATATAAAAATTATTTCAATGATTTTTTTACGGAGCATCATATTATTTTGGTCTAAAAAAATTTTCATCAACTTTTTCTCGAAAAATAATTTTTTTACCAAAATTTTAAAATAACTTGAAAAAAAGAAGTATTTGTGAATTTTTTCCTAGATTAAGATCCAAGAACATTTCAAAAAATTATTCTGATATTTTTTTCAAGAAAATCTTTCAATGAGAAAAACTTTTTTAAATGATTTTTTTTTTTCAATTAAATTTTTCAAATAAATCAAACGAGAGTTACAAAAAAAAAAAAAAAAAAAAAAAAAAGTTTCAAGAGGAATTTTTTAAGATTTTAAAGAAATTTTTTCAAAATTTTAGAAACTGTTCAAATAAACATTATTTTTGAAGAAAAATTATAGCTTTTATGCCTAGAAAAAATTATTATAACAAATTTTTTATCAAAAAAATATCATTTTTTCCAGAATTTTTTCATTTTTTTTTCCAAAAACATTTTTCTTATAAAATTTTTTTTAGTATCTTTTTTTGAATGATTTTTTTAAAAAGATACCTACTTACTTCATTCGAATTTTCTCAGAAAAAAGGGAGATTTTTTTAGTATCGATAAAACACCATACTACATATACATATGCAATTCTTACTATTTAGTTTTCTTTTTAAGGAACCTGGTCTCAAAAATGGCATTAAAATAGGAACAACTCTCCAATATGAATCGAGTGTGGGAGGGTGGAGGTGCCAACAATGTATACAAATCGGAAGCACGTTTCTGGGTATGTTTTTCGATATACCTAAATAGGAATTTGGGTTTTTTAAAAACCAGCAGGTACTTTTGGAATAAAAATAATATGGAATTCGTTACGTATTTATATGATAAGCTGCATCATTCCTTCCAAAATCAACGTTGATAAAGTCGTTTAAATACAATGGTTTGCTATTCGCAATATAACTCCTTCCAATCTTTAAACCATTTTGAGCGAAAATTGCTTCGGCGAAATGAAACCTAGTCAGGTTAGCTTTACCAATGGTCCGATCAGCAAGCAGTGATCTTCTGGGCCGGCATTTATGCAATGCTTGAAGAATTCCTTGGATCGTTTCGTGGAATTTGAATAATCTACGAATATGAAAATGATTATAGGAATTAGGAATAAACTCGTCTTGGAGGAATGAGGATCTTGGGTAATGGGAAAATACTCACGAATAGGATCTAGGAATACCCAAAGCGCTGCTCAGTTCATCTCGAGTGACTCCATCACTTCCATAATGTAGCAGAGCTAACGCAGCATAGACACTCGTTGGAGAGAATACTATATTTTTATAGCTTGGATTATTCGATTGTATGATATTGTTTAATTTTACGCCGAAATTAAGCATTCCATCTTGAACAGCCTAAAAAAAAAAAAAAAGGTAAAAATTCACCACATTTTTTAAAACACAGATTAGGTATAGCAGAGAATCGAGTTCAAAATTCCACTCACTTCGACATATTCTTCTTGAAAATCTTGTGATGAAGATAAATGTATAGTAATCGACAGTACGAATGTAATATAAAGATAATTAAGCATTTTGCGCAATTAAAATTTGCTTAAATTTTCAAGTTTACATATTTCGTGAAATATTTCACTCGGTTATTGAATAAAAAGATGTAAAAAATCAACTTGTAGGTCTAGGTATCAATGCGAAAATTATTTAATATTACAATCTAAAGTATTTGGTGAACTGATAACTAAAATGATTAGAATTGGAATGCAGTTCTTATATACAGTAAATTTTTTCCCGGCACACTCGATCGATAATATCGGAAGATGTAACGTATCGATAAAAAATCGTTTGAAAATCTATAGATGTTCTCACGATATTATAAAGATTTATCGGTACAACTTCATAGGCAAAAAATCTAAAAACTATCGAATTCGATATTATTAAGATTTTATGACGATATTCGTCAACGATACTATCGACAGATTATATGAAATTTCTCGACTTCGATATTTTACCGATTTTTTGACGACATTTGAAACTATATTATCGACAGATTATATTAAATTTATCGAATCCGATTTTTTACCGATTTTGTAAAGATATTTGAAACTATATTATCAACACATAATATGCAATTTCTCGAATTCGATTTTCTAACGATTGCGTGAAGATATTTGAAACTATATTATCGACACGTAATATGAAATTTCTCGATTTCGATTTTTCAACGATTTTGTGGCGATATTTGAAACTACATTATCGACAAATAATCTGAAATTTGTCGAACGATTTTTCAACGATTTTGTGACGATATTTGAAATTATTTCCAAATTGGTGAAAATTTTTCCAAGTCCAACACGTCTGGAAGTACTAAACTGCCTATTATAAGCGTTTTATTGCTAATTCCTCAACGATAAGGTATGGCATAGTGGTTAAGGAAGAGAATTACCATGCAGGAGGAGGTAGATGGATCAAGCCCCACGGGTGGCAGATTTTTTTTTGACTTTTTCTGAAATGATCCTCTTACCGTAACATGAATAATGTCTTTAGGCATAGTTTAATGTATTAATTATGCTAATTAATGATTTTTAATTATAGAAAAATGCTAGTAAAAGACGAAAAATCGGAATAAAAAATCTATAAAAAATCGACAGAATATCGAATTTGACAAAGTGTTGCAAAAGTTCCGCCTAAATCGTGAAATTATCTTTCGATATTATAGATAGATTATCGATAAAATATCTTACTATAATCTCGAAATTTTTGCTAACTATAATTCGTCGATAATCTATATCTATATATCGAAAGATAATTTTACGATTTAGGCGGAACTAACGCGACACTTTATCGAATTCGATATTCTGTGGATTTTTTATTTCGATAATTTGTCGATTGTGCTGCTCGGGCAATAATTTAAAAAAAAGACTGAAATAAATGAAAAAAAACGCGTAGCAGTCAAGATGCTCCGCGACAGCCGAATTTTTTTTTTCAAGTTAGTGTACCACTTTGAAAACGTTTTCATCCATGGTATTTCAGTTTCAATATCAGTTTTAACTTCAAATTCAGTTTAAAAATGTCAGGTTTTTGTCTTCAGTTTTAGTTCCTGTCTGCATTGAAGATTTCATCTTCAGATGGGGGCTCCGCCCCCATACCCCCGTTGAGACTCCTACCCAACCCCCTCATCACTTTCGGCTCTTAGGATGAAGCGCCGGCCCCATAACCCCGCGTTGGGGGCTTCGCCCCCAACCACCTCGTCACTTCCAGCTCTTCAGATGGGGGCTCCGCCCCCATGCCCCTATTGGGATGCTTTACCTTCAATAGGGACATGGCAGGAGAGGATTGAGGGCTTCGCTCTCAATCCCCTTCACACTTTCAGCTCTTCAGACGGAGGCCAACACACCAAAAAAGAGGTTAAAATGTGAAAATTTCTGATTTTTGACCCTGTACGGGGGTCAAATGGTGCTCAAAAATCGAAACCCCCAAAAGGCACATCAGTGACCTCTACTGACCCTACATCCCAAATTTCGATTGTTTAGGTCTTTTAGTTTGGGCTGTAGGCTGTTCAACGCGTCAGAAAAGACAGGTTAAAACTTGAAAAATATTGATTTTTGACCCTGTATCGAGGTCAAAAGGGGTTTAAAGGTCAAAACCTACAAAAGGCACATCAGGGGCATGAACTCGATCTATGATAAAAATTTAGGCCCCCCAGCTCCATTTGGGGGGTCTGTAGCCTGATCAACGTGAAAAAATGACCTCAAAATCCACTTTTTGGGCCCTAAAATGGGGTGGGGATGACTTGGGAAGCTGAAATTTGGATACAGTGGAGACAATCAGAGTCACTGTTGTTGGTAAAAATTTCAAATCATTTTGTCAAATTGGGGCCTCTTTAAAGCCCCCCTCAAAAAGGGGCTACCCCCAATTTTGAGGCCCAAGGGTCAAAACCCCCAAAAGGCACCTCAGTGATCCTTACCGATCCTAAATACCAAATTTTAGCATCCAAGGTCATTTGGTTTGGGCTGCAGGCTGATCAACGTACCGGGAAGTGAGAAAAAACATGAAAAATTGTGAAAAATCTTGATTTTTGACCCTTGACAGGGGTCAAAGGGGGCCCAAAAGTTGAAACCTACAAAAGGCATATCAGGGGCACAAACTTGAGCCATGATGAAAATTTTGGCCCCCCAGCCCCATTTGGGGGTCTGTAGCCTGATCAACGTGAAAAAAATGACCCCAAAATCCACTTTTTGGGCCCTAAAATGGGGTGGGGATGACTTAGGGGGCTGAAATTTGACTATGGTGTAGGTAATTAGGATTCTCATCCCTGGGGCAAGTTTCAAAAAATTTCATGATATTGGGGCTCCCTCGCACCCCCCTCAAAAAGGGGTCAAATCCCCAATTTTGAGTTAGGGCCCCAAAAATTTTTTGCATCATTCCTACACCGAGGGGACTCTACATATCAAGTTTGACCTCATTTGACCTGTTAGGCTCGGCCCCAGAGTTCCAAAAGTGAGTGTAAAATTATAAATAAATAAATAAATATATATATATATATATATATATATAAATATGTGACATGTGACAGATCGTCATCTTTTGGTCCCAAACGTCGAGAAATGGGGTCAGAACT
The DNA here is from genome assembly GCA_959613365.1 of Balanococcus diminutus. Taxonomy (NCBI): domain Eukaryota; kingdom Metazoa; phylum Arthropoda; class Insecta; order Hemiptera; family Pseudococcidae; genus Balanococcus; species Balanococcus diminutus. The sequence continues at coordinate 3,147,069 of OY390715.1, forward strand.
CTTCTACCCCCCCTCCTTCTAAATTAGGGTCGGACACAATAGCCTAAATTTTTTTTTAAAAATTCGGCTAAAAAATTATGGTTCAAAATTTTTTAAAAAATTGTTTTAAAAATGCAAAATGCAAAAAAAAACACAAAATTTACAATATTGGAAAAAATTGCCTAAAATAAGAAATGTTTTTAAAAAATTTGTAAAAATTAAATGTAATTAATCAAAGTTAAAACATGGGAAAAATGAAAATAAGATTTAATCCAATGATTTGAAAAATTGAAAATTAATTTTAATGTTTTATATTTTGAGAAAATTTGAAAATTATTTTAAAATGTCCAAAATTTAAAAATTAAAAGTTTGAAAATTGAAAAAAAGAAAAATCAGTTCATAAAGAAAATCAAAAAGTCTTGAAATTGAAAAAGATAATGATGATAAAGACCGATTAAGAATTTAGAAAGTTTGTTCAAAAGTTTGAAATAAAAAAAAAAAAAAAAAAAAAGTTCAAAATAAATTTACTACCTAGGTAAATAAGTATTTAAAAAAATCAAAAATGAAATTTAAAATTTCATTTTTTAAATGTTCAATTTTGATTACTTTTTTAATTTTAATAAATAAATGAACAATGCCTATCTTGAAAATTGAAGGGGCGAAGGAAATGTCAATGTTTCAGGCCATGCACACCCTGATATTGGTTTTAATGGACTTTAAGCTCAAATAATTTCTCGCAGGTAAAGATGGTAATCACGGATTCCCACAGAACGAAGGTGTCTTTAGTGATGGCTCGCGCAATTGCGCGCGCATTTGCACGCATGCGCTCTCGCCAAAAAATGAGCATTTGCGCGCTTTTAAAAAATCGTGTGACATATCAAAACACTCGTCTGGTAACACTGAATTATAAGGTAGTTATATTACACCCATTTCTCATGAAAAATAAAAATGAACTTTTCTCGGTTTTATTTTGTATGATTTCCTCTAAAAATCAGAGATTTATACTAAAAATTGGACTTGTATTCTTTTTTTTTTAAATTCTTGCGCGCAATGCGCGCAACCAAAAATCCAGATGCGCGCATTGAGCCATCACTACGTGTCTTCATGAATTTGTCGAAGACCACGACCAGTCGTAAGAACTGCAACAACGTGATTGAAAAAACTTTAAACGCAGATCGTCAAAGATATTCATTTCTAAAGCGATTTTCAAAAATTATTTCACGATGGAATTTTTGAAAAATAATTGAAAACCAAATTTTCAAAAAATTGATCGAAAGACGAATTTTTAAAATTATTTGAGAATTGAATTCAAGAAAAATTATTCGAAAGTGAAATTTAAGTCAAATTTTTGGAAACGATTCGAATTTTGTAAAATACTGCAGAGTCTAACTTTTTGAAAATTATTTGGAATAATTCGAAGTCGAATTTCTAAGAAGTAGTTTGAAAGTTCGAATTCATTAAAAGTTAAAGTTACTTAAAATTATTTAAAAGCCCGATTTTTAAAAAATTATTCAAAATTCTTTAATTTTTGAATTCGAAAGTTTTAAATTTTCAAAAATTGGTTTTTCAAACAATTTTTGAAAATTTATTTCCAAGTTTAATTTTTTTAAAACTTATTTGACAATACCGAGTTTTCAAAAATTGTTTGAAACAGAAAATCACTACTTTTTCACTACATTCATGATCCATTTTTTTAAATCACTTATTTTTCATCATTTTCATTACTTTCACTACGTTGCAAACACCCGAATTTTCGAAAAATAATTTGGAATTGCGATTTTAAAAAAGTTAATAAAATTATCTAAAAGTTACTGATTTAAAAGTTGGATTTTCTAAAACAATATTTTGAAAGACCAATTTTCGAAAAATTATTCAAAAGTCAATTTTTTCAAAACTAATTCAAAAATTGTTTGAAATTCAATTTTTTGAAAGTTATTTTAAAGCTGGATTTTTGAAAAATACTCAAAATAATGTCGAATTTTTAAAAACTGTTTGAAAGTCCAATTTTTGAAAATTATTTGAAGGTTGGATTTTTGAAAAACTACTTATTCGAAGTTAGTTTTGTGAAATTACCCAAAAGCCAATTTTTTGAAAATTATTCAAGAGTCGAATTTTTTACAATTTGTTTGATAGTGAAAATTTTGACATTTGAAAGTTTGAAAAATTACTCAAAAGTCAATTTTTGACAATTTTATTTAAAATTTTTAAAAATTGTTTGAAAGTCAAATTTTTGAAATTTATTTTGAAGGTGGGATTATTGAAAAACTACTTCGAAGTTAGTTTTGTGGAAATTATCTGAAAGTTGGATTTTTGTGAAATTACCCAAAAGTCAATTTTTTGAAAATTATTCATGAGTCGAATTTTTTACAAATTGTTTGATAATGAAATTTTTGACATTTGAAAGTTGGATTTTTGAAAAATTACTTCAAAGTCAGACGTCAGTTTTGTGAAAATTATCTTGAAATTGGATTTTTGAAAAATTACTCAAAAGTCAATTTTTGCCAATTATTTATTATTTGAATGTAGGTACTCGAACTCGGTAGTATTTTTTGATTACACACTCGTCTTTCAAAAAAATGGTTCATTTCATGTATCGTACCTATTTTCATCTTATTACACTGCAATGAATTAACGTAAGACAATATGTACCTAGTTTAAATGCGTAGAGAAAAAAATGAGCTGAGCTGACATGTCTTAAGATAAGAGTTGAGTAAAAATTATGAGCTGGCTGAAGACGGGACGTATGGTGGTGGTAGGTAGGTAAAGTACTTAGATTAAGTACCTCTACCTAATTGTTTTCTGGGTATAAATATTGCCTGAGTCATACTTTTAAAAACTCCCAAGTTCTCTTTGCTATCAAGTTGAAACTTTAAAAGCAGTAAAAAATTTGCAAATAAGTATGTACTTTCGTAACATTATAACTTACATTATTACTAATACCTAACCATACTGAGCAAACCCAAGCTAAATTAGAAATACGACATTATGTAGATGCAAAACATGGTGTATTTGTATAGTTTACTAACACCACAATACCCTTGAAACAGTGTTACTTTCTTCACTTGCGTTGTGCTTCGTACTTATTACGAAGGTAGGTACGTATTTTTCCAATTTGATCAAGTCAAGTTGGCTGTATTGTTAAACAATCCTCGCGTATTAATCGTCACATTTCTCGGTATTTTATGCATTCGTGGGCGACACACATACACATCCAAACTCGTAAGCTTATCGAGGAATAAGATTACAAACATTAACTCGTCAGAATAAATAAATTTATCGCATATCCTCGCAGTGACCAAACGCATTAGTATCGCAATATAACGTGAAATTTTCGTTCTCAGTGCAGTTTTTTCTCGTGTTCGGTGCCAAATTTTTCACAGAATAATTGTCTTTCATTTTTAGTTAAACGTGGTTATCTTTATGGTTTGAAAATATTGTCAAATACGACCAAGGTTTGTACATGCGTCAGGGCCACATCGCAAATAAGCCCTAATTCATCAGTTAGGTAGGTACATATATATTATATGTATATCACGTGTACGCCTCTAAATTATTTGATTATTTTTTCTCTATCGTTACAACAAAACAATGCTTTAAAAAACGCCACTTCGAGTAATTATTGCTGCATTATGTATGACTTAATTTGCTCGTTTTTCACACCGAACACGTTTGCAGTCAACTATCTGCCAACGTTACGTACTCGTTTCTCTAAAGATAAAATTATGATATTATGACGTTAGCTAGATTAACGAAAATATCTCAAATAAACACTCTGGTAAAATTATACAAACACTGATAAATTGATTGGTTAAAAAATTTGGTTTCAAAAATTCAACAAAATGATCGTTACTGAAAAAATGTGACATGTGAATCATTGTTGACCAAATCTGAAATATTGAATCTTTTTTTTTTTCAATTTATAAATAAGTTTTCAAAAATGTATGCGAGTTTGAAAAAATTCGGTTAAAAACTGCCAAACAGGAATTTTCAATAAAAATCCACGTTCAACCCCCCCCCCCCCCCCCCTCCAGAACGGGCTTGGGGCAAGAACTGAGGTGTTGGTGCTGTACCACAAGAACCAACTTCCATTGGAGATTTCAAATTCGGTGCTAAGGGGCAAATCACCCCCCCCCCCCCCCCCCCCCAAAAAAAAAAAAAATTCGATCACTTTCTTGAGTGATTTCATTTTTTTTTCTTTTTTTTTTCATTGCACGACTTCTTCGTTTAAATTGATTTTTCTGACAATTTTTTTCAGAAGTATTTATTCGATGCGATGACTTGGAAAAACTTTTCAACATATTTTCTAACATTGGTACTTTTGTTTTTTCAGCTTCCAAAAATGAAAGCCCATCTTATCATATTAGTCTGCTGCTTAGCCGGAGCCTACTCAAAATGTCTCCGCGCTCCGGTTGGTAAATTAGCCGACGGTTGCAAAGTTGGCAATTTAACGGTAACTGTTTATCAAAGTCAAGCTTATCCTTCGCGCGAGATCATCAGCAGCAGTATGCCATGTAACAGCACAGCTGACGCGTCTGTTTTCAATTACGTACCTCAGTACGTTCGTTTCCAGCGTATGTCGCAAGCTGCAGCTCCTGGAGTAAGTAAAATAGTCTTACATACTACCATCGAGCTTTGGGGATTTTGGGGACACTTGAGAGTGGATGATTCGGCGTCTAATTATAACTAGCGTCTAGTTTACTCAATTTGTTTTGTTCAATTTTACAAAAATGTAAGTCCATCGCTACATTGATAATTAATTTTCGTAATTGGAGGGGAGGGAGGGGTCCAATCGAAATTTTCGTAATAACCAAAATTATTCCTAGGACTTTAAGCTACAACTTCTGTTTGAAAATTTTTTCAAATGAACCCCTTCCCAAATTTTTATCAGGTATCTATCGGATGTTATGTGAAATAGGAGGAGAGGGAGGGGTCCGATCGAAATTTTCGTAATAACCAAAATTATTCCTGGGACTTTAAGCTACAACTTTTGTTTCAAAATTTTTTCAAATGAACCCCTTCCCAAATTTTTATCAGGTATCTATCGGATGTTATGTGAAATAGGAGGAGAGGGAGGGGTCCGATCGAAATTTTTGTAATAAGCAAAATTATTCCTAGGACTTCAAGCTACAACTTTTGTTTGAAAATTTTTTCAAATGATCCCCTTCCCAAATTTGAAATTTTTATCAAGTATCTATCTGATGTTATGTGAAATAGGAGAGGGAGAGATCGAATCGAAATTTTCGTAATAACCAAAATTATTCCTATGACTTCAAGCTACAACTTTTGTTTGAAAAATTTTTCAATTGAACCCCTACCCAAATTTTTAACAAGTACCTATACCTCATGTTATGTGAAATAGGCGGAGAGGGAGGGGTAAAATCGAAATTTTTGTAATAACCAAAATTTTTGCTAGGACTTCAAGCTACAACTTTTGTTTGAAATTTTTTTCAATTGGACCCCTACCTCCCCACCAATTTCACGTAACACTCCGAAGATACGAATTAAAAATCAGAAGAGTGAAGAAGGAAGGGTCCAATTGAAAATTTTTTCAGACAAAAGTTGTAGCTCAAAGTCCTAGGAATAATTTTGATTATTACACAAATTTCGATTGGACCCCTCCCTCCCCTCCAATTTTGAATATCAAGTATCTACGTAGTATTGGACTTTGTCTAATTCAACAACGACGATCCACATCCACGTGAAGAAATTGAGTAAACTAGACAGTAGCTTAATAACACAGTAACAACTATGAATTTTTTCAGTACTTGTTGACAGCAGTTGATCTCACTTCCAAGAAGTTGATTTGGATGGTGTCAAATTTGACCGTGAGTACGAACATTTTACAATTTCACATTTCCATTAGTTGACTAAAAAATAATACTTTTTTTTTGGTGTGCGAAATTCAGGTTTCATTTGATTTGAGTGTTTTTCCTTCTGGTAACCGTTACAATCAGACAATATTACGTGAGTAATTTTACAGTCGAATCAAATCTGAAAAAGTTGACGTAATCATGCGATAACCACCCTAATCGATCTCGTCTCTTTCACAGCTTTCCACAAGCCAGAGCTCAGCCAGTGGTCTCGCCAGCACGTTATAGAATTTCACATATTCGAAGAATTCCGAAGCCATCCTAAGAACTCGTATATTCACAACAACGCCATATACACCACTCCATTCAACCTTTCATCTTGGATAGATTCGCAACAAAACAGCGGAATCACGCTTTGTGGACCAGTAGCAGGAGGCAGCGTGGTTGCTTTCCAGCAGTACCCCGGTCCAGCTCCAGCACCCGGTCCTGGACCTCAACCTCAACCAGCAAATCCAACCAAATCTCCTCATTCGAAGGGTAATGCTAATCGTATCGTAGTCGACGGAATGTTATTAGCTGGAGTCGTTATTGTTTGTCGGGTTTTGGGATTTTAAAAAAAATTACCCACCCCAATCCAATCGTCCATCTTGTTATACTTCGCATTATGAAATATCGATCTATTTTACATCTTGTTCTTAATTAATTAATTAGCTACCTGTGATTTACTTTAATCGTAGTTATCATTTGTACGTATCTCGTGTCAATTTATTTAAATAAAGTTTTATCAAAGTTCGTACGATGAGAAAATTATTTCAAATACTGCTCATATATACGAATATTAGATTTTTATTTATCAAATGTGATCACAAAAAAAGCATCACGTAACAGTGAATAAATAGGTAAAAGCGACTGAAGTAACATATAAAATTCGACAAAAAAAAAAGAAAGAAAGAAAAGGACCATCTTACCAATCACCACACACAGACTGCTTCAACTTCCCAAGACAATCTCTCTTCCAACGTCAGATCCTCGATACACTTCAATCACTCGTGATGGGTTCGGGGGGAGGGGAAGGGCGAGGAAACCGTAAATAAATTCGGCGTTTAAAAAATAATACACATTGCGAGAAAAACGATATATAAAAAAGTATTAGGTAGGGTTATTTTTATACATAGTATAAATTATATCAGCTCGGGTATCCGTACATTTGATTCCTCGATCAAACCAGCAAACCGTAAGCAACTGCCTTGCACCATTTCAATCGTTCTCTTTGGCAGAGAAATTCGTCAACAAAGCCTTCGTTCAACTTCAGGCCGCCGGAAAGAAAAAGAAAACTAAAATCAAGCTTCCCATTAGAGAAAAATAAATATTGCACGCGCCATGCCATGATTTCGTTGTGTTTGCCAATCGAAATTCAACGATTTCTTTGGGTTCGTTCGAAAGCAACCATATCGTATATGTTCGCGAATCGAAATTTTCAAAATAAATTACTAAACACGTAACGCGAAAATTAATGTAAAATGTTTTTGGTTTCGCATTCTTTTCGAATTTTTATGAATTCGAATGCGTGGATAGTTTAACGATTAATTCGTCGCAAATTGCGGTCAGTTCTTGGTTTTCTTTTGATTTACGTTCTAAAGCGTTTTGTAAAGAGCTTATTTGGATTTCGGATTTTTTCAGCATAGCTTTCATTTTAGCTTGTTCTTTTTCGTACGATTGCGTTATTAGTTCTAATTCTTGATTAGCTCTGAAAGCAGAAAAAATCATTAAATTTACGTCTTTTCATTTTGACCTAGATTATTTATATCAATAAAAAATATTTAATTAAATTGGATAAAAATATGCTTACTTTTCGAGCTGTGAAGTCGCATGCGATTTCAACAATTCGTATTTATTTTCTACAGTTTTAACAGTTTGCTCGTATTCGCTCAAACTTTTCTTCAACAAATCTTCGTTCTTCTTCAGAGCTTCGTTGACCGCCTTCCCTCGTTCGTATTTTCTAAACAAACGCGAACGAAAAAATTTCAATTCGAATACGAGGTAAAAGTGATTAAATTTTCTGGACACGACCAACTTACTGATGAATATCGTTGAATGCATTTTCTAAATTATTCAAATGTTGCAACGTACTGTCTCGTTCGGCTTCGATTTTCCTAAGCTGAGCTTCGTGTTCTTTTTTTTCGTCGTCTCGTTTACTCACCATTTGTGACATGGTTTTTTCATATTCTTCCATAATAAGGCTACGTTAAGATGACAAAGAAATCGAGCGTGAAACGGTATATTTATTTTACCAACGCTTCGTCAACCCCCCTCCCCCCCGAACGCCTAATCAAATGATCAATTTTACCATACCTTAATTGTTGCTTGCTTTTTATCCTTTCCAATAATTCGTTTTTCAATTTTTTCTCGTTTTCTTGGACTGCTTCGAGGACAGATTTTAAATTACTAATTTCTTGTTCGGAATTTTGTAATTTTTTCAACACTTGATCGTTTTCTAATTTTAACGATTCTATTTCTTCCTGAAAAATAAAATAACAAAAAAAATCTCGTATTAATTTAATAACTCGATATTAAAGGATCGTTCACAATGGACCTTAACTTTTTACTTTAACTTTAACCAGCTAAAGTTAAAGTAAAAAGCAAAAAGCAAAAAGCAAAAAGCAAAAAGCAAAAAACAGTCAAAACTCCTACTAACCAACCATTTCCAAAATGAATTTTAAGCTTTTTTATGCTTAAAATCGTTTTGAAAATGGTTGGTTAGTAGGAGTTTTGACTGTTTTTTGCTTTTTGCTTTTTGCTTTTTAAGGATCGTTCACAATGGACCTTAACTTTTTACTTTAACTTTAACCAGCTAAAGTTAAAGTAAAAAGTAAAAAGCAAAAAGCAAAAAACAGTCAAAACTCCTACTAACCAACCATTTTCAAAACGATTTTAAGCATAAAAAAGCTTAAAATTCATTTTGGAAATGGTTGGTTAGTAGGAGTTTTGACTGTTTTTTGCTTTTTGCTTTTTGCTTTTTACTTTTTACTTTAACTTTAGCTGGTTAAAGTTAAAGTAAAAAGTTAAGGTCCATTGTGAACGATCCTTTAGGGGGGGGGGGGGGGGCTTGTTTTGGAACATTTTTTGTTAAATGCATAGCGTTGATTAGCGGAATTTTCTAAGACCTTTGCATGACGTCATTTTGATTTTTCACCTATGAAGTTTTGAAGAAAAATTGGAAACTAATTTCAAATTGTTTCTTTTTACAAAAAAAATTAATTTTTGATTTTTGAAAAATAAAATGCATAGAGTTCTCAAAAAAAGAAAATTATTTTCATATTGCATTTTAATTGTGTCATTTTGTAGAAAATGTTGGTAGATTTTTTGGAAAATTACAAATTTCAAGGTCAAAATTGGAGAAAAACGCGATTTTTACTTCAGGTACCGTTTCTAGGAAAACTATGCAACCCACAAAACTTTTTCTTAGAATCTTTTTTATTCAGTAGAGTCTTGTCTATAATTTAACGAGAGGATTTTGCAAAATTTTAATTTGTCAACTATTTCTTTCGAGTCGACTGGAATACTTCCGAGGAAAAACTATGAGAGGGTTTCATAAAATAGGAGAGAAAGTACGAGTTTTGCAAAATCCTCTCGTTAAATTATAGACAAGACTCTACTGAATAAAAAAGATTCTGAGAAAAAGTTTTGTGGGTTGCATAGTTTTCCTAGAAACGGTACCTGAAGTAAAAATCGCGTTTTTCTCCAATTTTGACCTTGAAATTTGTAATTTTCCAAAAAATCTACCAACATTTTCTACAAAATGACACAATTAAAATGCAATATGAAAATAATTTTCTTTTTTTGAGAACTCTATGCATTTTATTTTTCAAAAATTAAAAATGAATTTTTTTTGTAAAAAGAAACAATTTGAAATTAGTTTCCAATTTTTCTTCAAAACTTCATAGGTGAAAAATCAAAATGACGTCATGCAAAGGTCTTAGAAAATTCCGCTAATCAACGCTCTGCATTCAACAAAAAATGTTCCAAAACAAGCCCCCCCCCCCCCTTAATAATTTAATTTAAGAGTGAAAATTTTTCGTAATAATTACTTTGAAAGCTTCTTCTTTTTTCATCTGCTTCAAAAGTAAACTTTGCAATTTATTTACGTCATCGGGATCGATATCAGCGTACCTAGGCGATGACCTGGGGGTGACCTGAAATCAAATTGGAAAAATTCAAGACTAGAATAGGTGCGAAAAACTGGACATCAAAAACATGGAATTATTCCAACACTTGAGTTTTGAAAAATTGGTAGATAATTAAATGAAATAACTGAAAATTGAAAATAAGTTCAATTGAATACATTGTAATTGTAAATAAAAGAGTTGAAATCTCAATTTGAGAAATAAATTAATTAAATGACTTAAATGAAAAAAAAAATAAATAAAAAAAATCAGAACTAGGAAAAAATGCCAGTTGAAAAATTGCGAATTTGAAATCTAAGGAAGAAATAAAATATGAAAAACTAACATTGGAAAAATATAAGAAATTTAAAATGACTTCATTAATTGAATTGGAAATTTAAAAAATTGGTAGGTAGATAAGTATCTATTTTTTTTAAAATGAATAAAATGATTCGAAACACAAAAAAATTGGGAAAAAAATGGAACAAGATGAAAAAGTGATTCAAATAATAAATGAAAAATCGAATAAAGTAAAAAATTAGGGGGGGGGGGGAGAAAATTGAAGATAAGCGAATTTTAAAAAAATTATATCTGAACAAAATTGAAAACTTACAAAATAAAGTTAAAGAAAATTGAAAATCGAATGAACAAAAAAAAAAAAAAAAAAAAATTAAAAAAAACAATTTAAAAGAAAAAAAATTAGGAAAAGACGAAGAAATGGAAATTAAAAAAATTGGAACCAGATGAGAAAATTAAAATGATTCAAATAGTAAATTTAAAAAAAAAACGAATACAAAAATGAAAACCCAAAAAAAAAATTGAAAATAGAGCAAATTTAAAAAAATTTGAGCTGAACAAATTTAATCCTGTCTTATAAAATGAAGAAAATTGAAATGGAATAAAATCACTTCAACTTGAAAAAAATAAAAAATTGGCAGGTATCTAAAATTTAAAAAACAATAATAACAATAACCTGAAATTTAAAAAAAAAATGAAAATTAGAAAAAAATTGAATGTTAAAAAAAAGTTGTAATACGATTCAAATAAATAATAAAAAATGAATTTAAAAAACATTAAAAATAAAAAGAAATAAAAAATGGAAAAATTACGGACAAAAAAAATTGAAATTAAAAACAATTTTAATTAAATAAATTTTCAATTCAAAAAATTTCAAATTTAAAACTTTAAAAATTAAATAAAATCACTTGAAATTAGAAAAAAAAATTAAGAAAAATTGAATGTTGGAAAAATTGCAAAATTAATATGATTTTGATTAAAAAATAAATTCAAAATACATAGATTACGAAAAAAAAAAAAAAGGAAAAAATCAAGATGATTTAAATCAAATAAATCGGAAGTAGAAAAAAATGCAATTAAACTTTTTCAAATGGTTTCTGAATTGAAAAAAATAAGATAAAAAACGAAATAAAATGACTGCAATTTCTTTTTAAATCAAATTTGATAATACAATAACCTGATACTTGAAAAATAAAAAAATTGAGTGATGGAAAAATAGTAACTCCGGAAAAATTGTAAAATTAACACAATTTTGATTAAATAAATTCGATATCGAATACAAAAAAAAAAAAAAAAAAAAAAAAAAAAAAAAAAAAAAAAAAAAATGGGGAAAAAATCAAGATGATTTAAATTAAATAAGTTCGAAGGAAAAAAAACGCAATTAAACTTTTTCAAATGGTTTCTGGATTGAAATAAAAACGAAATAACATGACTGCAATTTCTTTTTAAATTAAATAAAATTGAAAAATACAAAAACCTGACACTTGAAAAATAAAAAAATAAAATTGAAAAAAAATAAAGAAAAATAATTGAAAGTTGGAAAAATAGAACTCCGGAAAGATGAAAAAAATGCAATTATAATCTCTTTTAAATGGTTTTTGAATTGAAAAAAATAAAATAAAATAAAACGAAATAAAATGACTCCATTTTTTTTTAAATAAAATAAAATTGAAAAATACAAAAACCTGACACTTGAAAAATACATTTTAAAAAAAAACGAATGAAAATACCATGGAATATTTACTTTTCTAGGCGATTTACTCGGTGTAACTGAGATAAGCTTCCCGACGCTGCTTTCGTTCAATTTCGACGAATCAGTGGTAACTTCTGCAGACGTATTGTTCTCTCGAGAGGTACTACGTAAAAAACATCACTATTTTCAACGAAATATTCAACAATTGACACGAATACAAGGCAAAAACTTACTCTAATTTTACATTACTAATAGCCGCAGTGAGGGTATTATTTGCAACATTGGTATCATCTAAACGAAGGGTATTATCATTGACGCTGGCGTCTTGGGCGACTAAAGGATCAAATTTTACATATAGCGATTGTTTACGTAACGTTTCTGCGACTAATCCGGTGCCTCCGGCTTTTGATATGAAATCCAATTCCGAAGAATCGTTTAGAACTGAAATAAAAAAATCCACAGAGGTAAGATAAATACAATTTTTTTCAAGTTCACTGTTGCGTGAAGTAGTTTACGAGGAGATGATAAAAGTAATGGGTGTAAAACTTACATGGTACATTATTAATATTATCGATATCGGCGGCGGTCGTCGGTCCGGCCTCGCTGACGTTTTCTTTACTGCAATTCATAATGCGTTTGGTAGAAGGTTGGTTATTGAATAGCTGCTGCTGGTGCTGCAACAAACACAAAGCCACGAGTAATATTTATTTTATCGGGTAGAATATTCACGAAATAGGTAAAAGAAAAGAAGAAAAGAAAAAAAAAGTCATGCCTTAATAATATGCCTCCATCATGCAAATTATAAAAAAAAAAAAAGTTAATTAGGTCGACATCGATACCGATGATTTTTCGGATGTTGTTATTTCCACCAGCCTGGGTGAGTAGTTCATAGAAATGAATCAACTGAATCTCCGGACTTGGAATATTTCTTTCAAGTTTCGTTTGCCATTTATTTTATTCAAAATTGGAGGGGAAGGAGGGGTTCAATCAAAATTTTTGTAATATCCAAAATTATTCCTAGGTCTTAAAGCTATAACTTTTGTTTGAAGTTTTTTTTTAATTGGACCCCCCTCCCCACTGATTTTGCACAACACTTCGAAGATAATAATTAAAAATTCAGATAAATGAGCGAGGAAGGAACCGATTAAAAAATTTTCAAATAAAAGTTGTAGAGCAAGATCCTAGAAATAATTTTGGTCATTATAAAAATTTCGATTGGATCTCTCCCTTTCCTCAAATTTCACTCATAATATCAGGTAGATACTTTTTCAAAATTTGACGAAGTGGTCCAATTGAAAATTTTTTCAAACAAAAGTTGTAGATCGAGGTCCAAGAAATAATTTTTGTGATTATAAAATTTTCGATTAGACCCTTTCCTCCACTCCAATTTTGCATAATGACTTGGACACTGATATTATTAAAAAGTTGTGAAGGTAGAGGTCCAATTGAAAAAATTTTCAAACAAAACTTGTAGCTTGAAGTCTTGGAAATAATTTTAGTTATTACAAAAATTTCGATTGGAGCCATCCCTCCCCCTCAATTTCGAATAAATTACATGTTAATTGAAAGAAATTTACCAAGTCCAGAATCTGAACTGATGGAAGTAAGAAGTGTGAGCAATTTCGTTCATGTTCACTACAATCCGAGCAACTACTCACCCAGGCTGGTGGAAATAACAACACCCTAATTTTTCGGTCTCGACTAATAAACTAACTTGTTAAAACAAAATATACGAAACTACGAATGAAATGTGCAACAAATTCGACGGTTATAAAAATAATTATACTGATGTCTGCCAGCAACGTTGATCGAATTCTTCAAATTCGCGATCATAGTACACATCATTACCGATTGGGAACAGCTTTTGGAAAAAAATCGAGAGCACAACGACGAACTATATCTTCAACTTTCTCAGGTATGTAATTTGGCACATAGATGATTAATCACGCCAGACAAACTACTCGCAGTTAATTCGTGTATGTAATAAATAACAAAACCACTCGAAAATCCAGCTTGTTATTGTTTCTCAACTAATACTTCCAGTACCTGAATACTGATCGGTGGTAAAATCTCCGGATCCATTTTCGTAGACGTATTTCCAAAGTCGATCTTCGTACTGACCACAAATCCGTCTAAATCTTGAAGAATATTCTTACGTGGTACTTCGATCGTGTAATGTAATCTCGTCAATTGACATTTCATACGAAATACAACCTGGTCCAAGTCTTGGCAATAGGAATCTCGCGACAGGAACCCTCGTACGAATGTCTCACGTAATTTCCTCGAGTCACCGGAGTCGTCGTCGTAAGACACGTAAACGTTGGCGTAGTTGAATTGAAAAACAGCAGCGTGCTCGAGACGGTGATTCAAGAAGTTGATAATTTTCCAATTCCAAAGCACCATCAGTGATCCATCGAACGAATCACCGATCGAGGATTCGATACAGTCGTTGGATGCGACAGCGACAGGTGTTTCCAGAATAATTGAAATTTGATCCAAGGCTTTAGCTAAAGCTTCGGCTAATCCATCGAATCCATAGGGCGCTTTCTGCGAGGCAGATTCGTGCTGGTTGGATTTCCAGCAACGACGTAGGTGATGCTGTCGACTCGATGGGTTTCTACGAACAGTGACTGGTTTCTTTTTGGTCGTCTTTTTCGAATATTTCTTCATATCTCCGGTCCTAGATCTTCGATGCCATTTTCTAATCAAATCGTAGTTCTCTTTGATGAACTCGTCGTCGTTACAGCTCTTCTCTCGTACCACTAAATTCGCTCCTATGTCTTGGACGCCAATGAAGTTACTCAAATCGTGAAATTTCTCCACATTGGACCCGTTTACCTGCTGCGAGTGGTGAACATCGTGGCAGAATTCCGGCGCTGCTACGAACCCTGACGAGGAGGTATCGCAAATACCATTAATTAGTCGACTAACCTCGCTAGACGAATTGTCCGACGTTAAATCTTCGACGGTCGAGGCTTCGTTAACCAGCGATTTTACACTCGATGAGAAATCGTACCAAATGTCTGTACAAGTGGATACGCGATTCGAGCAATTATCATTTTCATTCGCGCTCTCGTATTCCGTCGTCGTAGCTGTCGAATCTAGTAAGAATAAGATTTTTCCTTTAAAAAACGTTTTGCCAAAAATGTTTACGATAAATACGTAGGTATTATCGCTATTTAGAGAGAATTTTTTACGATCGACTATTTTTACGGAGAGCCGTTGCTGTTTCATTTGCTCATATTGAATTTTTTATCAAAACCAGTGCTACATAAATAGTTTATATTCAAAATTGGAAGGGAGGGAGAGGTCCAATCGAAATTTTCGTAATAACTAAAAGCATTTGTAAAACTTCAAGCTACAACTTTCAGTGGCGTATCTAGGATGAAATCATGGGAGGGGTTCAAATTTTGTTTTCGAGAGTGGTTAGGTATTATGAAATGAAATTTTTAATTTTCACCACATAATAACAAAAAATGCATTTTTAAAAATTTTTAGATTTTAATTTTTTAAAAATCAAAACATCTCATAGTCAAAAAAAAAATTGCACATTTTTTATTCGTGTGAATTCAAAGAAAATCTACCCAAAAATTAAAAAAAAAAATCAATACGTTGAAGAATTTGACTGAAACTAATTTTTTTGAAAATTTATCATAATTAAAAATAATGAGTAAAATTTTGGAATTGTAAAATTAAAAAATCTAGTTTTGAAAACAAGAAAAAAATCTCTTTAAAAAAATTCGAAAAATTCATTTTTTTTAGTAACAAATATCATTTTTGAAAATTCAAGAGAAAATGATTTCTAAAAATTAGAGAAAATTCATTGATAAAATAATAAAATGTAGGTACCTATAAGTTAAAAAAAATTACTCAATTTTTATTTTTGAAAATTTATGAAAAATCATTTCAAAAATTGAAAAATTTTGTTATTGAAAATTAAAAAAAGTCAAGTATTATTAAAATTTTTGGAAAAAATTCAATTTTAGAAAATCAAAAAAAAATTCTAAGCATGAAGGAAAAATTTAACCTTGAAAAATTGAAATACGATGATCAAAAAATTTACACAGTTTCTCTTTGTAAAAATTCCTTTCTAAAAATTGAAAAGAAAAATCAATATGTTGAAGAATTTGACTAGATTAATTTTTTTGAAAATTCATCATAATTGAAAATTAGTAAATAAAATTTCGGAATTGTAAAATTTAAAAAAGATCTAGTTTTGAAAAGTAGAAAAAATCACCCCTAAAAAAATTGTAAAAAATCCTTCCTGAATTTAGTTTTTAAACAAAATTATTATTTTTGAAAATTCGAGAGAAACAGAATTCTGGAAATTATAAAAAAATCATTCAAAATTGAAAAATCTTATTAGTTGAAAATTTAGGAAAAATCATATATACCTAGACTTACGAGTACCTAAAAAATTAGAAAAATTCATTCTTCAAAAATAAAATACCTATTTAAAAAAATTATCCAATATTTTTATTTTTGAAAATTTATGAAAAATCATTCCAAAAATTATAAGTATGAATAAGTTATATTAATCAAAATTGATGGGGAACGGGGAAGGAGGAGTTCGATTAATTTTTTTGTTATAACCAAAATTATTTCTGGTACTTCAAGCTACAACTTTTGTTTGAAACTTTTTTTAATCACATTATATCCAAAATTGGAGGGGAGGGAGTGGTCCAATCGAAATTTTTGTCGTGGCCAAAATTATTCCTAAAATTTTGGGCTACAATTTTGTTGCACAAATTTTTCAATTGTACTCTTTCCCCATCCCCCTTCAATTTTTAATTAGTATTTTGGGAGTGTTATGCAAAATAAGTAGAGAGAGAGGGGCTCAACTGAAAAAGTTTTCAAACAAAAGTTGTAGCTTGAAGTTTCACTATTATTTTTGGTTATGACAAAAATTGCGATTGGACCTCTCCCACAAACCCCAATTTTGGATAATCAAACTCCTTCAAATACATTATTAAAAGCAGGGAGGGGGGGGAAGGGGCCCGATTGAAAAATTTTTCAAACAAAAGTGGTAGCTTGAAGTACTAGGAATAATTTTGGTTATAACAAAAATTTTAATCGGACCCCTCCTTCCCCACCAATTTCGAGTAATATAACTTATTCACACTTATTCAAAATACATTATTGTAAATAGTGGGGAGGTAAGGGGCACAACTGAAAAAATTTTCAAGCTAAAGTTGTAGCTTGAAGTTTTACAAATACTTTTAGTTAGGTATTACAAAAATTTCGATTGGACCTCTCCCTCCCCACCAATTTTGAATATAAAGTATTTATGTAGCACTGGTCTTGATAAAAAATTCAATATGAGCAAATGAAACAGCAACGGCTCTCCGTAAAAATAGCCGTTCGTGAATTTTTTTAACCGTCGAATAGCGCAATGTCAATTTTTTTCAATACCTCAGGATTCGACATCCAGGAAAGATGAAAAAAATCGTGGTAACAATTTTATAATCATTCCGAGCATAATATTTCGATACCTTAATTACTATCAGACATCCAAGGAAGTTGAAAAATCATTCAAATTAGGAAATTTGATTCATTAAAAAATATTTGTCATCATATTAATTCGTCTAATAAAACATAAAATGAGCTAGGATACTACTAATGCACACCTTCAGACATCCAAGGAAGAAAAAATATCATTATAAAATCATTTAACCATAAATTTATCATCACCTTGTGTGCAATAATGCAATATCAAATTCTTTACAATAATCAGACATCCAAGGAAGTTGAAAAATCATCAAAACGAATTTGATTCATTATAAAAAAAATTGTCATCACGTTAATTCGAATAATTCGATAAATAACTGGGATATAATTAAAATATTAATGCACATTTTCAGACATCCAAGGAAGAAAAAACATCATTATAATGGTCATTTCAAACATACGTATCATCACCTTGTGTGCAATATCAATAAATCTTCAAAGATCAGACATCCAAGGAAGATGAAAAAATCATTTCAACAAACGATCATGAAAAATACACTATCATCATATCAATCGATAGATTAACCAATACTAAAATTATCTAAAATATTATTACTGCACATCCTCAGACATCCAAGGAAGATAAAAACATCACGATGTACATCTGAATTATTTATAAGTTATCATCACCAGACGTGCAGTTTTCCTCTACATTAAAAAGCTGAAGAAAATATAATTTACCAGTAGTTAGGCTGATTCCATCTTCCGATATTGCACTCGAGCTAAACGAACAAACGTAACGAGTTAATTTTCAAACAACGTAATATCTACTTGGTGAATTATTGGTGAAATTTTTACCTCAAATTTTCCGATTCGGTTGCCAGACTCGTAAAATGGATATTTTTTCCGTCTACTTCTACGTCTTCTCCTTCCTGAAAATGAAACATAGATTATAAGAAGGAAACATCATTATAAGGAAAAATAAATCTTACCTTAATGGTTACGTTACCCATAGTTTTAAACGTTATTTACAAAATGACAAACAGATTTAAGCAACTAAAATACGTGTAAATGTAAATTTAAGCAAACACAGATCTAAAAACAAACTAGGCATTATTTTTATTTCCACGAAGGAAGTCGTACGGTCGCATCACCGCCCCACCAATATTTTCGAGCTTAAAAATAGCTCGCGACCTTTCCCTTCATAAAATGAAAATCGAAAAAATTAATGAACCGAACGAGACTGCAGTTTGTTGTCAAACTAATAGAAATTACTAATGTATTTTAGGAATTATTATTGACGGATGGTTTTTTTTCTCGCCCCCAAACCAATGTGTAGGTATTTTTGCATTCGAATCGAATAGATGATTTTTATCCATCGTGTTTAGCGTTTAGTAATATCGAATATAATTGTTACGTCAACCAAAACAGCATACGAGTTACGTTGAGCTCAATTTGAAAACAATTTTCAGTTCAATCGCATCGAGGGTGTTATGGAAATGAATACAAATTTCACGCCGACGTTTTTTACCATTGCTATTACTGCTTTCCACCCAAATTGTATTCCAATCTACATCGATTTCCTTGATTAAGACAATAACCGTTACATCTGCTCTGTGTACAGGTGTATCCTTGTGAAATCGTTATCACATCAATACAACATATGGCGAGACGTATAGAATTCAGACATATAATATTAATAAACTATCGACGATTATAGAATAAACATATAGTATAGAGTTGAAATTAATCAAATCAATAATCGGAATACTTACAGATTTAGATTTCGTATTCATGAAATGGAATGTAGCATCGAACAACAATATCTAACGTTGAAAAAACACATCACTCATAACGATTCGATTGTACAACTAAAACGATTCAAATAGTAATTCTTGTACCTGGAAGTGACGAATTAATCGTAATACTTCGAGTATTCTTCAATATTTTACCTAAATTGGGGTTAATTAATTAACTTTTGCCCTAATTACTCGATATTTTTCAGAAAAATATGACTAACGTTCTCAAACGTATACAAAGTTTTCAAAATCAGAGAAAAAATTTGAACTACGATTTAAAACATAAAACTGGATGACAAAAAAATTACCAAAAAGCCAAAAAATAAGCTAAAAAGCACGTTTCGAAAGCCAAAAATAAAACTTTCTATCCAGTTTTGCCACACATCACTGGTGAAAAACAAAAAAATGCGATAAAAAATTAAAAACAAAAGAAAATCACGAAATAATTGAAAAAATTGCATAATTTAACGTTTAATTCGAATAATTAATGCTCGAAAAATGATAAATTCGTGTAGAGTTTTATCGACTTGACAGCAGAATATAAAATACTTGAAAACCTAACACATTCCTAAAGTAAAATCTGTGTTCATCATGGACGAAGACAAGGACGTGAATTTTGATTACGCTTTCAAATACTTCGTCGATTTTGTACGTAAATATAGCATTACATTAAAGAGAAATAATACGATTGTAGAGTAATAAAATATTAAGGTAACTCGTTAACTTTCAGAAAGAAAAGCCAGAACATGTATATTTCGAACACGCCTATAACCAACCCAGTCACAAGAAATATTACAGCGGTTACGTCAATCCAGCCAAGTATCTTTTTACTTCTCCGGCGCCTAATCCTGTCAACGAGACTTCGTAAGCAAACATCATCACTAGTAGTACCTCACTCTTACATCCTCATCCTAAATAACGTCAAATTTCAGAAATTCCGGCAATCAGCACGTAGACGTTGAGACAACTGGTCACACGCTACCCTTATTTTATAATTCTGAGAAACTTAACGAACAAGTGGAAAATGATGACACTCCCGAATTCGATGACAATTGGATGGATAAAGTAGATTAGTAAGTGGCTTCGTCTCGCATAAGTAACATTATTCGGTAAATTTTTTACCATTTAGTTTCATCTTACAGCCGAGATTGGAATGTTGTAAAAAATCGTCTATTTCGATCGGTCGTACAAGTATTGGAGGCGGATTATTTAGCTCGTCTGGCTCACAAAGGATTACGCGATGAAGCCGTGAAGAGACATTTGATGAATAAAAAGACTGCTTTTCGTCTGAGACGTATTTACGGTTCCGTCGGTTGGGAGGCATACACTGCTCAGTGGTTACACGGATTTCTTTTGGATAAATTACCTGCTGCGTATTTGAGAATATATACGAAAGCGTTTCAAGTACGTGGTGAATTCGGCATTTAAAAATATGAAACGAATCACGAGCTAGTTTTAGTATTATTTTGATATTTCAGAGTCTGGAAAACAAAGTACCTTCGCATTTATTGGAACATATGACTATTCCATCGTCGTCGTTATCAGTTCGTTCTCGATTTTTAAACGCTGAATCTCAAAATGCTAAAAAAACAACCGATTTGTTTAGCTCTGCATTAGCTCAACATAAACCAGTACGTATCCAGAGCGATATTTGAGCGATATTTCAATAACCAAATCATTCGCACGTACTAAAACGTCTATTATTTTTAGAAAAAAATTCTGGGCGATCCGTTGCTAGTGTTGGTGCCATCAAATATGGGAAACAGCTTCCAACCGAACACCAGACCTTTTCGTCTTATGAGTGAATTATCCTTGTTGAGTACATTGGTCACCGTAACTGTGCCAAAGAGTAAGCATAGTTACGTTTTGAAATCGACCTTCTGCGAATAAGAATTGTAATCATTAAATTATTGCCATAGGTTCTTCGCCCGTTGAACTTCCTACTTTACTAGAACAGATGATCAGCGCGACAGTTGCCAAAGTAATCGAACTTCAAGCCGATTTCCCATCTAGACCGATTATTTTGATCGGTATGGATGCTGGATCACTTTTAGCTTGTCATGTAAGTGAACCTCCAGCAGTATTCTTACTAGGGTGTTCTTATTTCCACCAGACTGGTTGAGTAGTTCATAGAAATGAATCAACTGAATCTCTGGACTTGGAATATTTCTTTCAAGTTTCGACTCACAATTATTTTATTCAAAATTGGAGGAGAAGGAGGGGTCCAATCAAAATTTTTGTAATATCCAAAATTATTCCTAGGTTTTCAAGCTATAACTTTTGTTTGAAGTTTCTTTTAATTGGACCCCCCCCCCCCCCCCTCACTGATTTTGCACAACACTTCGAAGATATTAATTAAAAATCCCAGATAAATGAGCGAGGAAGGAACCGATTAAAAAAAATTTCAAATAAAAGTTGTAGAGTAAAATCCTAAAAATAATTTTAGTCATTATAAAAATTTCGATTGGATCTCTCCCTTTCCTCAAATTTCACATAATATCAGGTAGATACTTTTTCAAAATTTGGCCAAGGGGTCTTTGAAAAATTTTTCAAACAAAAGTTGTAGATTGAAGTCCAAGGAATAATTTTTGTTATTATAAAATTTTCGATTAGACCCTTCCCTCCCCTCCAATTTCGCATAATGGCTTGGATACTTATATTATTAAAAAATTGTGAAGGTTGAGGTCCAATTGAAAAAATTTTCAAACAAAACTTGTAGCTTAAAATCTGGGAAATGATTTTAGTTATTACAAAAATTTCGATTGGAGCCATCCTTCTCCTTCAATTTCGAATAAGTTACATGTTGATTGAAAGAAATTTGCCAAGTCCAGAATCTGAACTGATGGAAGTAGGAAGTGTGAGCAATTTCGTTCATGTTCACTACAAATCCGAGCAACTACTCACCCAGGCTGGTGGAAATAACAACACCCATCTTACTAATTACCAAAGTTACTTATTTATTTTCACCAAACTTTTCCAGATTGCTCACGGATTCAATACGAAAATCACAGCTGTCGTATGTTTAGGATTTCATCTATTCACAATGGAGGGTAAAGTTGGCAAAGCTAATGATAAATTGTTGAAAATAAGGACACCGATATTATTCGTCATTGGGCAGAATTCAACCAAAGCAACGTAAGTAAAAAAAAATGTTAAAAATGAATTAAATCTGGATTAACATATATTGTATTTGTTGTAGGATCGATGAAATAGAAGAATTCAGAGCTAAATTACAATGCAGAACGGGTCTGATTGTCGTTGGAGGAGCAGACGATCACTTGAGAATGAATCATTTTCTAAAAATGAGATGTTCGTTGACACAAAGCGTCGTCGATAGGTGTATTCTGGTAAGCACCTCGATGAAACGATTTTCCAAAAATTATTAGTTCTCAATTCAAAAATCAATTTTTTTTTTTTTTTTAGAATGAAATCGCCGAATTTCTCAGCGAAGTGATTCAGCCACCGAAGGTGGTAGTATCAATAACGCATATATCTAATTCAGATTCGAGTAAAACGACCGCAACGGTGTCTTCGGCTCAAGCTCAACTATTGAAACAACTCTTGAGTGGTAAAATACTTCGGTGATGTTATTTATCATCGTGAAAACTAGAAATTCATATTATCGTTTTTACGATTGCAGAAAGTGCAAAGAAATCTCGCGCAACCATCATAAAGAAAACGCTCAAACCGGTCAATATTGCTGCTCAGTCGCAAATCGATCACGAATACGGGACTTCTTCACGCACCGAGGATGGAGCTGTGAAGAAAATTGGCGAAGTAAGTTCTACGAAATTTCCAGGGCGATGTCGAAATAAAATATACTGATAATTTCTCATTCTAGACGCAAGTAATCAGACAACCTAAAACAATAACGATACAAAAGGAAGTACCTTCGCAATCCGACGGAGCAGCCAAAATTAGAAAAATGGCCACCTCCGGTGGACCAGATACTACCAACGAGACCAAAGGATATCACCGAATTGAATTCTCAGGTTCGTGTTTAAAATTAATTTCTACCATTTGTCACTAACGTCTAGTTTGATAGTTTTGTTTACATTCATGAGGAGGACCTTCGATGAATTTTTTACCAAGTCCAGTGCTACATAATACTTTATATTCAAAATTTGAAGGGTGGAAGGAGTCTAATCGAAATTTTTGTAATAGCTAAAAGTATTTGTAAAACTTCAAGCTACAACTTTTGTTTGAAAATTACGCTTTCCCCTTCAATTTTTAATTAGTATTTTGGGAGTGTTACGCAAAATAAGTGGGGAGAGAGGGGCTCAGTTGAAAAAGTTTTCAAACAAAAGTTGTAGCTTGAAGTTTCACTAAAACTTTAGGTTATGACAAAAATTGCGATTGGACCCCTCCCTCCCCTCCAATTTTGGATAATCCAACTCATTCAAATACATTATTGAAAACAGGGGGAGGTAAGGGTTCGATTGAAAAAATTTTCAAACAAAAGTTGTAGCTTAAAGTACTAGGAATAATTTTGGTTATAACAAAAATTTCAATCGGACCCCTCCTTCCCCATCAATTTTGAGTAATATAACTTATTCACACTCAATCAAAATACATTATTAAAAACTGTGGGGAGGTAAGGGGCCCAATTTAAAAAAAATTCAAACAAAAGTTGTAGCTTGAAGTTTTACAAATTCTTTTAGTTATTACAAAAATTTCGATTAGACCCCTTCCTCCCTTCCAATTTTGAATATGAAGTATTATGTAGCACTAGACTTGGTAAAAAATTCATCGAAGGTCCTCCTCATGAATGTAAACAAAACTATCAAACTAGACGTTAGTCCCATACGTCAACTATTTCATCGAACCGGAATATTTTTTCGTTTCTAGGAACCCCTAGTACCTCATTTACTTATCAAATCGTCGGAGTGAATAGAAAATCGCCCACGAATACCGAAAGTACGAGTACGACCAGATATTCGCCTTTTCCAGGTAGTAAAAAATTCCCCCAATTTCTTCCCACTGAAAAATTCAATCGAACCCCGAATAACCCAAATTTTTGTAATTGCAGTTTTCGCTCGAAAAACTCGAGGTGGTCGGAGACCATACCAGCGACGTACTTTACCTCCCAAAAGAGTCGTCGACAAAACACACGCGGTTTCTTTGTATTCGGTTCTCAACGCGGAAAATAAGGGCGAAGGGGGTAGTGGTGAAAAAGGAGCATCTACTATCGAAAATTTGACGCCGGATAGTTTATTAGATTTACCAATCGTGTTCGCCGACGAAAACGAAGAAGAAAATGTAATCAACGATGTGAGCTTAACTTCGTACGAACCGGAAAAGATATCGAAATAAAATTGCAATTTAAACAAAGTGTAAAAATATATTGATACGGTAGAAGGACTGACCGACATATGTGATTTACAACGTAATATAATTTTTTTTTAACGAGTTTTCTTAGTGTTATTTTTTTCATCAGCTTTGCTTACAATCGATATCTGCATTATCGATGACTTGGATGTTTTTCAGTTCTTCTTGCATTTTTTTCTCGTGAGCGATATATTCTGCAGGTTTATCGTACTGAAATGATCAACATCTCGAATAATTATTAAATCAAAAACACAGTGACATTTCGAATTTTTGATAATAACTTTAAAAAACCACGTACGCTAATTATTAAGGTATTATGAGCGTGCGAAAATTTCAAACAATCATTACTCGGAGTCAAATCCAGCCTTTGGAATTCTAAAATTGGTATTTTCTTGAAATATTTCTTATTAGTAGTCCTGACGATAATGGATTTTTCGTCCGGTTCGACGGTTACTCTATAAACGCTAATATCATATGGTAAATTACGAATCCTCCATTCCAGTTTGGATTTAGTAATTCGATGAACAACGAAAGGCTATAAAAAGAAAAATATCACAGATAATTCGAAGAAATCAAAGAACAATCGTAAAGAGTTGTTTAATGCATTCTACTAACCGAGTTCTCGCTTTCTTTAATACCAATCTGGTCGATATCCTCGTCTAGTTTTTCAGACAGTACATCACCAACTTCGACTTCCCATTTGATTGTTTTATAAACGGTACTATTCGTCTTCCAGGCTCGCTTGCTGAGAACTCCTGTTTCCAAATTGTATTCTTCTACCATTTCTCGTCCATCTGGTAATTTGTAGTGAATTTTTTTCACGTCTGAAAGATTAATATTTGTCAATAAACGTGCATCGAAACACAGAACCCTGAAGAGCGATTGAATAAGAAAACAAGTGTCACTTACTATTTCCCAGTAGTGCAGTTTTTTCAGAATTTCTGAGTAAATCTAGCCATTTTATTTCGGCCATACTAACAAATATAGTTGTAAAAAGTACTATTCGGCATCGAATTAATTTTTAAAATTAATTAAATTCATTCCAGTTCAAAAAATTAAAATAAACACTTCGTTGTTGTTATGGTTGTTATCACTCTAATCACACTAATCACACCAATTCCTCATTCAATGTTGCCACTTCTTGGATGATTTTTTCCTACAGCAATTGGTTACACTGTACTTAAAAATATAAGCTTCGTGATTGGCGATTTTTCACTAGACAATCAGACGTAGGAGGACGTAGGTAACAATTTTTTTTTTCTAATATTTTTAAATTAATTATTTTTTGCTCTGCTTGTCTAGGGCTCAGCTCTTCTAGCTCTTTGCCTTCAGCCCTCCTAAATCTTATAAATTCAGAAGTATAAGTATTTTTTTAAATCATTTATTTTATTTTCGTTCAGTTTAAGCTTCAAGCATATTTTAATTTTTTTTTTAGGAAAACAACTCATTAAAAAAATATATCATTGCTTAAAAAACTGATGGGTCATTTCGGTAAAGGAAGGTGCTATCTCAATTTTTTTTACACTTACAAATTTATCCTTAGCATAAATATTCTCAGTTCAGTTGTTATTGTTTTTTTCTCCTACTTGGCATGAAAGTTGGACGTTGGTGAAATTAAAACATTCATCTCAAAATTCAATTCACAGCCTTGTGAGCCATCATAATAATTTATTAAAATTTGACAAAAAAAAATATACTCAAACGTACCAAAATGGTACTAATTTAAAATTAATTAATCATTGAATAAAAATAGTAAAATAGAATTGAATGCTGAAAAAGATTAAAATCTAGAATTGTTGGCAACAGAAAGTTTTTTTCCAACTGAAATATTTTTTCTTACAAAAAAATAGAATTACTTCGGAAAAGAGTAGGTACCTATACGATTTTTTCTTCGAAAATATCAATCTTTTTGATAGATTTGTTTCCAAAAAATATAATCATTTCCTTCGAAACTGTAAGAAATATTTGACATTTAAAAGCAAATATGTAATTCATTATTCAAAGAAATTGAGACAAAAAAATTAGGATTCTTGAAAAAGAAATCTTCAAAAAGTAAGAAATTTTTTAAGATGGCTCTAAAGCAATTTTCTACTTTGAAAAATTAAGGATTTTGCTCAAAAAATTAATTTTTTTATTTAAAAAATTCAGATTTTTAATTTTTATCCTAGGTATTAAAAAAAAACAAAAAAAAAACAGAAGTAGGTAAGTATATTTTTTCTAAAAAATTTTAATTGTTTTACTTCAAGAAAAATTTTTTAAAAATAAAAAATAAATAAATAAATTAAAGAGACCATTTTCTTTAAAAATTTAAGAAATATTTTCTCTCCAAAAAACAAAAAGATCTTTTCAAAAAAATCAAGAAAAAAAATTAGGATTCTTTTCTGAAGAAAAAAAATAATTGATTCATTTTTTTACGTCAACTTTAACGCAATAGAAATATTAGGTATTTTTATTTTAAAAAAATCAGATTTTCAAGTAGGTAGGTAAGTTGAGTATATCCAAAAAATTTATAAATTGATCAATTTTTTCATTCTAAATTTTTAGAAAGTTCCTCCTCCTCTACTTCTACTATATAAATTGAAATACATTTTTAGCCAAAAAATAAAAAATTTTTCTCAAAATTAAAAAAAATAGGCCAATTTTTCATCTACTTTAAAAACACTTGATTTTTTTGTAATTTCAAGAAATTCCGAGTTTTTTTTTCAATTTCTATAAACAGTTTGGAGACTTTCTATTCAGCAATTTTCTACTTTGAAAAATTAAGGATTTTGCTCAAAAATTAATTTTTTTATTAAAAAAATTCATGTTTGAATAAAAAAAAACAAAAAAAAAAACAGAAGTAGGTATATATTTTTTTTTAAATTTCAATTGTTTTACAACAAGAAAAAATTTTTAAAAATGAAAAAGTAAAAAAAAAAATCAAAATTTTCAAACCTTTTTCAAAAAAAAAAAAATTCTCAGAACTTTTTTAATAAAGAATTTTTTGTAAAAGAAATATTTCATAAATTTTTCGAATTGGACAATTGATTTTGAGAAAAATCAAGTGGAAGATTTTTTCTCCGAAAAAGTCGAAATATATTTTTTTTGTTCAAGAAATTTGGGACAAATGAATTGGGGTTTTCACTAAAAAATTAAGATTCTTCTCGGAAAAAGTAGAGAATTTTTTTTCGTTGGTTTACAAAAAATATGAATAAATTTTCCCTTAAAAAACAGAGAAATCTAAAAAAAAAAAAAAAACAAAAAAAAAACATAAATTTATTTATTAGGTAAATATATTTGAGATTATTCCGTACCCCACCCCAAACCAAAAAATGAATTTTTTGAAGAAAAATCTTTCCAAAATATTGTGATTATTCTTCCTAAAAAATAATGTTAGTTTCCTTTCTTCAAAAAAAAAAAAAAAAAAAAAAAAAAGTCGTTGCTGACTTCAGAAAAATTGAGAATTTTTTTATTCCATAAAATTATGTCTAAAGTATTTTATTTTATTTTTTCCAAGAAAATCTAAAGATTTTTTCTCGAAAAAACAGAGATTTTAATTAACAGTTGAGTAGATATGTATTTAATATTTTGAATTTTCCAAGTTTTCTGGGCGTTCGCTCAATTCGCCGATTTTCTGCTAGTGCTAAGTTTGCTGGCCATAGATGGTGTTAGCTTTCAAATTGGTGTTTCGGTTCTTATTTTAGATCGTCAATATACCTGCGTGTAAAAGTTATCTAAGTATTCTACAAATT
This sequence comes from Balanococcus diminutus, assembly GCA_959613365.1. Taxonomy (NCBI): domain Eukaryota; kingdom Metazoa; phylum Arthropoda; class Insecta; order Hemiptera; family Pseudococcidae; genus Balanococcus; species Balanococcus diminutus. The sequence continues at coordinate 3,175,317 of OY390715.1, forward strand.
TAATACCTAGGTATTTGAAAAGACTGATTTATTCCACTATGTCCTAATAGTTTTTCAATTCCCTTCGTTTCGCGTAGGTGAGTGAAAATTGTTGTAAAATGAAGATACTCGTATATTGTGGTGGTCGCTCTTTAGATTTTTCATTTTCAAATTTGGTTTAGGCAATGAATGTTGTGAAATCTTTTTTAATATTTATTTTTTTGAAAATTTGTTGTATTTTTTTTTTTTTTTTTTTTAAAGAAGAAAACTCTTTTAAAAAAATAATAATTTTCAAAATTTCGTTTGAATTAATTTGTATCAATTTGAAAAAAGTAATAATTTCGTAATTCTTTTTTAGACATTATTTATTTTATATTTATGTAGGTAAAAAAATCCATTTTTTAAAAATTTTGTTCAGAAACACTTTTTTCAAGATTTTTTCAAAAAGTAATTTTTCATATTATTTAAAAAAAAAAATTATTTTCCTAAATTTTAGTTTAAAAAATTACAGAGTTTTTTGAAATTCTGTTCAAAACAGTTTTTTTTTTTCAATACTTACCAATGATTTTTTTTTAATTTTCGTAAAAAAAAAAAACATTTTATCCGAAATTTTGCTTGACATAAATTTTTTCATCTTTTATTACAAAAAATTTTAAATTCTGTTAAACAAAGAGAATTCAATTACAAAATAATTTATTCAAGAATAATTTTAGTTTGAAGTTTCATCTAGGTACTCAAGTATCTACATTAGAGCTTCAAACCCACTTCAGTTTTGGTTCAAGTTTGGTTTTGATTTTGTCCCATTTTTTTCTTCTTTCTACAAAAACATAGTTTTAATGCCGAGTTCATTTGATTCATTTTAGGTTAGAAATCCGAAACAAATTAGTTTGTAAACTCATTTCATTTATTCAAGTTAGAAAAGTCAAACTTAAAATCAAAAATGAACAAAAAAAATGATAAAATACTATAGGGCTGTTCGAGTATCCGGGTACGTGGATTCGGATATTTTTACCTATGGAACCGGGTACCTGAATCCGGGCCGGTTCCTTATCTTAATCGATCTTATTCATAAAAAATCGTGACAAATTGTCGAATTGCATAAATGTGGCTAATTCTTTATTTTTTCATAACAATTTTTTTTGTCTAAAATTGGTCGAAAACTCAGAAAACTATAAAAAACACTTCGATTAATAAAGTCGAAGCCAAATTGTATATAAAACAATAAATTTTGATTCAAAAATCAAGCATACCACAGAAAATTTTCAAGAACCGGGTAGGAATCGAGTACCCGGTTCCATTTAAACGCCGAATCCGATTCCGAATCCCCGATTCGGACCGGGTATCCGAACAGCCCTAAAATACTAACTAAACTTTGAATGATTTTTTGTACATTCGAAAAAACATTCAAAAATATTTAAAAACATTAAAAAAAAATCTTCTTAATAATTTTTTGGAAAGAAAAATATGAAAAATTTTGTACGAGTAAAAAAAAATTAAATAACTAAAGAAAAGTAGCAAAGGGTCACAAATTGTTTAAATTAAAAAAAAATTTCTTAAAAAGAAACTTTTTAAAAAATCGTTGAAAATATTCCAGGAATGAAAACACTTTTTGTTTAAAAATTGAAGACAAAAACCAATAATTAAAAAAAAAATAATAGGTATCAGCATATTTTCAAGGATATTTTGAATTGTCAAAAAAATGTTAAAATTTCGATTCCAACTACACATTTTCTCATTTTCGAAAAAATCGATGCAAAAATGAAAACAAAGAACTATTCTCAATTTTTTCTAATTTTTCAGAAATATATATTTCTTAATTTTTTTTTCCAAAAATGATATTGAAAATTTTTTATTTTAAACCATAGGTAATTCAAAAAAAAAAACAAAAAAAAAACGCGAAATTGCATTAAAATTTTTGAAAAAATGGTAAATAGTCAAAAAAATGGTCTTTGGGTAATTCTCAGAAAATCGGCAAATTTCACTACTGTAAAAGTTCAGAAATTTGACAGGTTTTTAAAAAAATTTTCTTAAAGTAATTGAAAATATATATGCCCTCGAGTACTTTTATGGTTTTGGGGTCAATTCATTTCCCAAAAGGGGGGGGGGGAGGACGATTCGAAAAGGGGTATAGCCGGGTAAAATAGGGTGAGTTGGCCCCCAGAGCGAATTTTTAAACCAACTAGTGGAAGTTGGTCCTTATGGTCTAAAACCCCCGTGACCAAATTTTTAGGTCGCTACCTCACCCCCACCCCTCCTAGAGCGAAAAATGTGATTTTTCGATTATAATTTTTGATTTTGACAGTTTTTAACCAAATTTTTTCAAACTCGGGTAGATGTTAGGTATTAGTGAGTATCTTATTATAGCTTATTAATAATTAATAAAATATCAGTATTATAGCTTATAGAATAACTAATTGTCGAATTGTCCATCGTCGTGGCTGTAAAAATTCATCATTGCCACGACGAAAGACAAACACTTGTGATCCACGACGATGGACAATTCGACAATTAGTTATTCTATAAGCTATAATACTGATATTTTATTAATTATTAATAAGCTATAATAGGATACTTACTAATTAGAATAAATTTTCTCAGTTTTCAGGAAGATGGGACATTTTATACCGGAGGTTTTTCAAATTTTTTAAAAAACATAAAAAATTACGTTTTTTTTATGTCCCATGAAAAGCGGGGTAAAGATAAGAAATCATCGAAAATGGTCTTGTCTGATAGAAATACCATCCCTATGACCATTTTGCTAAAAATTTTCAAAATTTTTCAAAATATTCTATTTTTTCTATTTTTTTTATTTTTTTAAATTTGGAGGCCCCTGAGAAACGGCTTAAAATTCAGTTAGAGGAAAAATAAAAAAATAAGGAATTATTTTCTACCAATATGTCACCGATTGACCCCCGTCCCGACAACATTTCCAAAATTCGAAAAATAAGGGCCACCCTATTATGCAAGGTTGTTGAGGTTTTTTAACCCTTTTTTTTTGATAATGGGAGGGGTTTGGACCCGAAAACCCTCCCCTTAAATACACCACTGCCAACAATTTTTCGTTACTTTTTTTTCTTAAAATGTTTAAATTTTCAAAAATTGAAAAAATAAATTCTTCAGTTTTCCTAACAAGTTTTTTGATTTTTTTCAAAATTCAAGACGTCGATTTTCTCGTTCTTATAATATTTATTAAAAAATAAATAAAAAAAATAAAAAAATAAAAATATGTTCAATCGATTTAAAAAAAAATTTAAATAAACGTTGTCACTTTCAACCAGATTAATTCGTAGGTATTTAAAAAAATACGTTTAATTATTTCATCGAATCATCGATGCAACGATCATGCACATTCATTATCGTGCAATTATTACACTCTCGATGGCATTTACAACTACAGGGGAGTGGCACTGGCGACGATACTACAATATCATCAACATCGATAACCATCGATACCATCGCGATGATTCTGGAAGCGATGGAAAGCTCACTAATACAAAAACCACACAACACTCGTAAATTGTCTACGTCTACTCGTATAACGCAAAGCATTTGAAATTAATTTCCTAAATGGTGAGCATTTTATCGGTGGGTAATCAGATTTATTAGCAGGGTGCATAAATCCTTCTAGGCTCGATTAACCCTTTTTTTTCAACACTTTAACACGCATAGTCACGCTTCACGCTGTCAATCAATCAACCCGTATTAACTTCTTACAGGTGTAGTAATTATTCATTATCGATATCAAACGCCGATTCGGTATCTGATAGAGCAACTTCGTATACGTTCGAGTTTGAAAAGTCCATACGAGATCTTTGATTCATTCCCAAACGCCGCCGCCACCAGCACATGAACTCGTTTAGGCTGCTGCGGCTTTGCAAATGCAATACTGACAATGCATTTTCACTTACCTACGAACAGAAAGAAAAAAAAAGGAATTAAAATTACTTTAGAATAAAATCGTATCGATGCGAGAAAAAAATTACAAATGGTACAACAGATAAATGCTACGATGGAGTTTGCCACCCGCTGAATTGAATATTTTATACGAGTTTCGTCATTTTTCTCCCTCTCTTCGAGCCTGCTGAGTTCGGTATTTTCCTGAGAGATTTTTCTCCTGCGAGGCTGCGAACTGCAGCGTCTCCACTCTCTAGATATGGGTAAGATATTTTGGGAGATTACGAGGGGCAGATGATCGACTTCTGTGATCTGTGTAGTTTGAACCAAAAAAATTAGTTTGACAATGACAAAATTCTTGAATAAATTATTGAATTTTTCTCCCCCCCAAAAAAAAATCAAGACGAATTTTTTTTTAATTTTACGAGTGAAAAGTTTTCGATTCTAATTTTATGGTTACAGTATTGAATTTTTTTGAAGAACATTTGAAAAATATCCCTTTTTCGCGAATTTATTTTCAAGGTAATTTTTTCCAGTTTCTTTTAGACTAATTTGAAGAACACTTGAAAAAAAAATATATATGAAGCGGATTTTTGAATTTTATTCTTTCCAGGAAATTTCTTGAAATACTTCTCTACAGTAATGAATTCATTTTTAAGTAAATTTGTGTACCAAAAATCTATTTTTGAAAAATTCTTGATAAAATGGTATCTATTCTTTTCCAAATTTATATTAAAACAATTTTTTGCAAAAAATAAAAAAAAAAATAAAAAAAATAATACCTACGTACCTAAATTTTAAAAAATAGGCACTAATCAAAAAGAAAAAGATAAGATTTTTCTCAGTTTATTCTTTTTAAAAATTTTTATAGGCAACTTTGAAAAAAAAAAGTAAAAAAACTAAATGATAGAAATTTTGGATCATTTTCAAATAAGTAAGTAAGAATTTCTTTTCTGCAAATTTATATCCAAGCGAATTTTTCGCACAAAAAAGTATATAATATTTCTTCACATCTTCAGAAAGAGTTTTGAAATTTTCTTTATAAAATATTTTTTAAATTGAGTTTTTGCGAAACGTTAAGTATAAATTAAGATTTTTTTGACCATATTTTTAGGATTTTTTTCCTGAAAAATTTTAGAAACACTTTCTATCTGCGAATTTCTTTACGAAAGATTTCTTGTAGGTACCAAAAAATATTGTTTACGCATTTCTTGAAGAATTGAAAAAAAAAATTACAAGAAAATATTTTTGAATTTTTTCAGAAAATTGCACCAAAAAATATACCTACCTGATACATTTATACTCAATTTTTTTTTTAATCAGTAACAATTTTTTTGTAATTGGTAGAAAATATTGTTTGTAAATTTTTGACATTTACCTATATCTTTTAAAGTTTTCTCGAGATTTTAAATAAAAATCTGCTTTATATGATTTTCTTTTACAAAATAATTTTTCTCAAATTTTTTTTACGTACCATAATGAGAACTTAAAAAATATTTTTAGAAAGTTTTTTTTTTGTTTTTTTTTTAAATTTTCCTTTCCGCGAATAAATTTGTAAGTTGGTTGATATTTGCTGGTTTTTACCATGTTTTGAAAGTCTCAAACTTATGCCAAGTGCCTAAAATAAGTAAAAAAAATCAAAATTTTCAAACCTTTTTCAAAAAAAAAAATTCTCAGAACTTTTTTAACAAAGTATTTTTTGTAAAAGAAATATTTCATAAATTTTTCGATAGAATTTTTCGAATTGGACAATTGATTTTGAGAAAATTCAAGTGGCAGATTTTTTCTCCGAAAAAATCGAAATATATTTTTTTTGTTCAAGAAATTTGAGACAAATGAATTGGGGTTTTCACTAAAAAATTAAGATTCTTCTCGGAAAAAGTAGAGAAATTTTTTTCGTTGGTTTCCAAAAAATATGAATAAATTTTCCCTTAAAAAACAGAGAAATCTAAAAAAAAAAAAAAAAAAAAAAAACATAAATTTATTTATTAGGTAAATATATTTGAGATTATTCCGTACCCCACCCCAAACCAAAAAGTGAATTTTTTGAAGAAAAATCTTTCCAAAATATTGTGATTATTCTTCCTAAAAAATAATGTTAGTTTCCTTTCTTCAAAAAAAAAAAAAAAAAAAAAAAGTCGTTGCTGACTTCAGAAAAATTGAGAATTTTTTTATTCCATAAAATTATGTCTAAAGTATTTTATTTTATTTTTTCCAAGAAAATCTAAAGATTTTTTCTCGAAAAAACAGAGATTTTAATTAACAGTTGAGTAGATATGTATTTAATATTTTGAATTTTCCAAGTTTTCTGGGCGTTCGCTCAATTCGCCGATTTTCTGCTAGTGCTAAGTTTGCTGGCCATAGATGGTGTTAGCTTTCAAATTGGTGTTTCGGTTCTTATTTTAGATCGTCAATATACCTGCGTGTAAAAGTTATCTAAGTATTCTACAAATTTAATACCTAGGTATTTGAAAAGACTGATTTATTCCACTATGTCCTAATAGTTTTTCAATTCCCTTCGTTTCGCGTAGGTGAGTGAAAATTGTTGTAAAATGAAGATACTCGTATATTGTGGTGGTCGCTCTTTAGATTTTTCATTTTCAAATTTGGTTTAGGCAATGAATGTTGTGAAATCTTTTTCAAGATTTATTTTTTTGAAAATTTACTATATTTGTTTTTTTTTGTTTTTTTTAAAGAAGAAAACTCTTTTAAAAAAATAATAATTTTCAAAATTTCGTTTGAATTAATTTGTATCAATTTGAAAAAAGTAATAATTTCGTAATTCTTTTTTAGACATTATTTATTTTATATTTGTAGGTAGAAAAAATCCATTTTTTAAAAATTTTGTTCAGAATCACGTTTTTCAAGATTTTCTCAAAAATAATTTTTCATATTATTCAAAAACAAATTATTTTCCTAAATTTTAGTTTAAAAAATTACAGAGAACCATTTTATCCGAAATTTTGCTTGACATAAATTATTTCATCTTTTATTACAAAAAATTTTAAATTCTGTTAAACAAAGAGAATTCATTAATATTTTATTATAAAGATCAAATTTTAAGCAAAACAAAAAATTACAGAATACGAATAAATTGGGCGACGTTTATGTCCCCGTATATGGAAATAACGAAGGGGATGACAGACGATGAGGAGACCGAAACTTTAGCTAAAAATCTGATTGGGTCGGCCAATAATTGTGCCCACCTCCATTATGAAGGACTCCTGGACTATTCCAGGAATCCTTCATAATGGAGGTGGGCACAATTGTTGGCCGACCCTATCAGATTTTTAGCTACTGTTTCGGTCTCCTCATCGTCTGTCATCCCCTTCGTTATTTCCATATACGGGGACATATTTTTACAAAAAATTTTATTCAAGAATAATTTTTGTTTGAAGTTTTATCTAGGTACTCAAGTATCTACATTAGAGCTTCAAACCCACTTCAGTTTTGGTTCAGGTTTGGTTTTGATGGTGAATCTTTAAAATAGTGTGACACTGTGGAGTACCTAATCTTATACATTTCTTTGCAACAAAAATAATTCCTTTCCAAAATATTAATCGTTTGGTTAGAACAAGAGATTTTTCCACTTTCCTGAAAGTGCGGTTTTTTTTCTTCAAAATCTTTTAACACTTTGTCCATGTAAGGGTGTCTCTTCATCATCTCTTCAGAAGAGATATCACAAAATGCTAAACCCGTATAATAAGCGTCTTCCATTTTTTTGAACAAATTTCCAAACAGATTATAGTCCAGGAATCCTTCATAATGGAACCGGGCACAATTATAGGCCGACCCTATCAGATTTTTGGCTACTCTTGTTTTTTTCATATACGGGGTCATATTCTTATCTCCTTTCTCTTTGTTAATCTTGAACAGGCTAAAACATAATACATCTTCCCATTGATCACACTGAAAAAAAAAAATATATATATATATAAATAATAAAATATAACCAGTTAGTACGATAGCAGACATACTAGAAAGAAAAAATTTACACTTATTGTATGTTTTGGAGGTGGGCTAGTTGAAAACAAATCTTCAATTTCATCAAGCTGCTTCATCAGCATGTTCTCCAGATTTGTCAACCGCTACAAAATTAAATAAATAATGTAAGTATAGTAAATGCATCATCTTTACAGATTCTTTACCTCAGTTATAATAAAGGACGCTCTGCTGACAAAGTTGCATCCACTTTTCAAAACTGGCACCGTTATAAAATCATTGCTGCCGTTTTTTCAGGTGCAAACCGGCTATAGCAAAAAGGGATGCATGGACCTTTGCCAGCTTGGACAAAGCAGTGTATTTAATTTAATTTAACTATACGAGTATGTATGTCGTTTAATTAGGAAACCCTATAAGTTTTAATTTAAAAGGGTTTTACTTACATCTTCTGTTGTTTTTGATTTGCGTGGCCGTGGGAGAACTGGATTATTACTGACGATTAAAATTATAACCACTAATAGAATATTATAGTATTTTGACATTTTTTATGACGCAAGAGTTGAATTTGCGAAAAAAAATAAAGATGACTTGATTAAAACAAATGGGAAAGAGCAAATAACATTCCGAAATTTGAAGTACATCAGTACTCGATTACAAATAATACTGATAACTATCAACTCTATCTGTTTTGCGGTATTTCTCAATTCAACTTTGAGATAAGGGGGAGGGGGACGGGAATTGCGTAATTGTGCATATCGTGTAGATAAAATAGCTACATAGTACTGTAATCTTTTAAATTAAATTGATCATGTATTCAATCACGGCAGTGTCATGCTCCTCTATGATGATTGCTTGAGAAATCCTAAGGTTGTAGGGTTGAAAAAAATGAAGAAACTGCAAAAGCTTCTGGAATCGGAAAAAATTGCCCAAATTTGGCAGAATCGAATAAAAATTGATTGAAAAAAATTTTGTTTCGACCTATAAATTCGAATTTTTGCAAAGCTGAAAATTTTTGCTCGAAGTATTTACTCGAGAAACCCTACAGTTGTAAGGTTAAAAAAATGAAAAAAAATGCCCAAATTTGGTAGAATTGAGTAAAAATTGATTGAAAAAAATACTTTTGATTATTACAAAAAGTATGAAACATCGTATATGCTTTTACTCTGTGACAAAATATCTAAAAGTCATTAAAATTAATTTCCATGGAAATTTAAAATTAATAACGTTGACTACGTTAGAAATTAAAAAATGTCTAAAAGTCACGAACATTAATTTCCATGAAAATTTAAAAATTGAAAAAGTCTAAAAGAAATTAAAAAAATTTAAGTTCTAAAATGTCGGACAAAAAGCCTAAAAGTAATAAAAAATTTTAAAAAATTTCCAAGTTTCAGAATGTCTGACAAAATGTCTAAAAGTCATAAAATTTATTTTAAAAATAAAAATATCAATTTCAGATAGTCCTAAGTCTATAAAAATGGGAAGGGAATTTTTTGTATTTATCATTTTTTAATGTATTTGTATTTGTTTACTTCAGTTTTGTTTGATACTTCACAAAAAGTAATGAATAATATGCTTTTACCATGTGACAAAATGTCTAAAAATCATAATAATTAATTTCCATTTAAATGTTCAAAAGTCATAAAATTTATTTTAAAAATTTCTCAAAATTAAAAATATTCAGTTTCAAAATTTCTAACAAAATTTCTAAAAGTCATAAAATTTATTTTAAAAATTTATTTAAAAAAGTCATAAAATTATTCAAAAGTCTAAAAGTAGGCAGTAAAATTTCTAAAATAGTATCAAAAAGTCATTATATTTATTCTGAAAGTCATTTTCTGAAAATAAAAAAATTATAAGTTTCGAAATGTCTGACATAATGTCTAAAAAAAAAGTTTCGCGCTTCGTGCGAAGCTTTTTCAGCCTTGTTTTTTCGATTTTGAATCTTTGTAGGTCTGTATACTTTGCCACGAAATTCATAAGCTAGGAAGATGATTTCTGCATTTTTACACCTTCTTGAATTGTTGAAGCTTTGTAATGATTTTTATTATTAACTAGGGGGCTTCGCCCCATGGGACGCTTCGCGGCCCCAAACCAATTGCTCGTTCCTCGGGCTTTGCCCTCGGAACTTCACCTTACAGGTAGCTTAGTGCTTCTGCAAGAAATTAAAAAGAGGTTGGAAGGTCAGAATCCCCAAAAGGCACATCTAGGACTTCTACCGAACCTACATGCCAAAGAAAAGCCTCCTATAGGTGAATTGGGGTGGCCTGTAGCCGTGACACAAAATTAAACAAGGCTAAAAATAGCAAAAAATGACCTCAAAATTGACTTTTTTGCGAGTAGAAAGGGGTGGAAAGGGTTGAAAGGTCGGAACCCCCAAAAGGCACATCTAGGACCTCTACCAAACATACATGCCAAAGGACGACCTCCTAGGTCAATTTGGGTGACCTGTAGCCGTGACACAAAATTGAAAAAAAATGTGAAATGACCTCAAAATCGACTTTTGGGGGGGGGGGGGTGGAAGGGGATGGGAAAGGGTTGAAAGGTGGAAACCCTCAAGAGGCACATCTAGGACCACTACCAAACCTACATGTCGAATAAAATGAAGATACTCGTATATTGTGGTGGTCGCTCTTTAGATTTGTTATTTTCAAATTTGGTTTAGGCAATGAATGTTGTGAAATCTTTTTCAAGATTAATTTTTTTGAAAATTTACTGTATTTTTTTTTTTTTTTTTTTAAGAAGAAAACTCTTTTAAAAAAATAATAATTTTCAAAATTTCGTTTGAATTAATTTGTATCATAAATTCAAATTTTTTTCGAATTATTCAATCGAGAAAACCTACAGTTGTAACTTTGAAAAAAATGAAAAAATTGCCAAAACTTCTGGAATTGAAAAAAATTACTCAAATTTGGTAGAATTGGATAAAAATTGAATAATAAGAATTTATTTCGACACATAGATTCAAACTTTTACAAAATTGATGATTTTTTTTCGAAATAATTGCTTGAGAAAATCCTACGGTTGTAGGGTTGAAAAAAATGAAGAAACTGCAAAAGCTTCTGGAATCGGAAAAAATTGCCCAAATTTGGCAGAATTGAATAAAAATTGATTGAAAAAAATTTTGTTTCGACCTATAAATTCGAATTTTTGCAAAACTGAAAATTTTTGCTCGAAGTATTTACTCGAGAAACCCTACAGTTGTAAGGTTAAAAAATGAAAGAATGGCCAAAACTCCTGGAATTGGAAAAAAATGCTCAAATTTGGTAGAATTGAGTAAAAATTGATTGAAAAAAATACTTTAGATTATTACAAAAAGTATGAAACATCGTATATGCTTTTACTCTGTGACAAAATATCTAAAAGTCATTAAAATTAATTTCCATGGAAATTTAAAATTAATAACGTTGACTACGTTAGAAATTAAAAAATGTCTAAAAGTCACGAATATTAATTTCCATGGAAATTTAAAAATTGAAAAAGTCTAATAGAAATAAAAAGAATTTAAGTTTTAAAATGTCAGACAAAAAGCCTAAAAGTGATAAATTTTTTTTTTTAAATTTCCAAGTTTCAGAATGTCTGACAAAATGTCTAAAGGTCATAAAATTTATTTTAAAAATAAAAATATCAATTTCAGATAGTCCTAATTCTATAAAAATGGGAAGGGAATTTTTTTGTATTTATCATTTTTTAATGTATTTGTATTTGTTTACTTCAGTTTTGTTTGATACTTCACAAAAAGTAATGAATAATATGCTTTTACTATGTGACAAAATGTCTAAAAATCATAATAATTAATTTCCATTTAAATGGTCAAAAGTCATAAAATTTATTTAAAAACGTCATAAAGTTATTCAAAAGTCTAATAGTAGGTAGTAAAATTTCTAAAATAGTATCAAAAAGTCATTAAATGCTTTTTCAGCCTTGTTTTTTCGATTTTGAATCTTTGTAGGTCTGTATACTTTGCCACGAAATTCATAAGCTAGGAAGATGATTTCTAGATTTTTACACCTTCTTGAATTGTTGAAACTTTGTAATGATTTTTATTATTAACTAGGGGGCTTCGCCCCATGGGACGCTTCGCGGCCCCAAACCAATTGCTCGTTCCTCGGGCTTCGCCCTCGGAACTTCACCTTACAAGTAGCTTAGTGCTTCTACAAGAAATTAAAAAAAGGTTGGAAGGTCAGAATCCCCAAAAGGCACATCTAGGACTTCTACCAAACCTACATGCCAAAGAAAAGCCTCCTAGGTGAATTGGCGTGGCCTGTAGCCGTGACACAAAATTAAACAAGGCTAAAAATAGCAAAAAATGACCTCAAAATCGACTTTTTTGGGGTGGAAGGGGATGGGAAAGGGTTGAAAGGTGGAAACCCCCAAAAGGCACATCTAGGACCTCTACCAAACCTACATGCCAAAGGACGACCTCCTAGGTCAATTTGGGTGACCTGTAGCCGTGACACAAAATTGAAAAAAACGTGAAATGACCTCAAAATCAACTTTTTTGGGGTGGAAGGGGTGGGAAAGGGTTGAAAGGTCGAAACCCCCAAAAGGCACATATAGGACCCCTACCAAACCTACATGCCAAAGGACGACTTCCTAGGTAAATTTGGGTGACCTGTAGCCGTGACACAAAATTTTTCAAGGTCAAAAAAATTACAAAATAACCAGTTTCCATTTATAAGTTTCAGATTGACTGAGAAAATGTCTGAAAGTAATCTTTCTAAAAAAATTTTCAAGTTTCAAAATGTCTGAAAATCATCTTTCTTAAAAAATTTTCAAGTTTCAGAATGTCTGACAAAATGTCTAGAAAATGCCTAAAAGTCATAAAATTTCAAAAAAATTTACGTTTCAAAAATTTTTATAGGCAACTTTGAAAAAAAAAAAGTAAAAAAACTAAATGATAGAAATTTTGAATCATTTTCAAGAACATTTTATTTTTAAATAAGTAGGTAAGAATTTCTTTTCTGCAAATTTATATCCAAGCGAATTTTTCGCACAAAAAAGTACATAATATTTCTTCACATCTTCAGAAAGATTTTTGAAATTTTCTTTAAAAAATTTGTTTTAAATTGAGTTTTTGCGAAACGTTAAGTATAAATTAAGATTTTTTTTGACCATATTTTTAGGATTTTTTTACAGAAAAATTTTAGAAACACTTTCCATCTGCGAATTTCTTTACGAAAGATTTCTTGTAGGTACCAAAAAATATTGTTTAAGTACGCATTTCTTGAAGAATTGAAAAAAAAATTACAAGAAAATATTTTTGAATTTTTTCAGAAAATTGCACCAAAAAATATACCTACCTGATACATTTATACTCAATTTTTTTTTAATCAGTAACAATTTTTTTGTAATTGGTAGAAAATATTGTTTGTAAATTTTTGACATTTACCTATATCTTTTAAAGTTTTCTCGGGATTTTAAATAAAAATCTGCTTTATATGATTTTCTTTTACAAAATAATTTTTCTCAGATTTTTTTTTATGTACCATAATGAGAACTTGGAAAATATTTTTAGAAAGTTTTTTTAATTTTTTTTTTTCAATTTTCCTTTCCGCGAATAAATTTTTAAGTTGATTGCTATTCGCGGGTTTTTACCATGTTTTGAAAGTCTCAAACTTATGCCAAGTGCCTAAAATAAGTAAAAAAAAAAAATCAAAATTTTCAAACCTTTTTCAAAAAAAAAAAATCTCAGAACTTTGTAACAAAGAAATTTTTGTAAAAGAAAAATTTCATAAGTTTTCCGATGGAATTTTTCGAATTGGACAATTGATTTTGAGAAAAATCAAGTGGCAGATTTTTTCTATTTTTTTTGTACAAGAAATTTGGGACAAATGAATTGGGGTTTTCACTAAAAAATTAAGATTCTTCTCGGAAAAAGTAGAGAAATTTTTTTCGTTGGTTTCCAAAAAATATGAATAAATTTTCCCTTAAAAAACAGAGAAATCTCAAAAAAAAAAACAAAAAAAAAACCAGATATTTATTTATTAGGTAAATATATTTGAGATTATTCCGTACCCCTCCCCAAACCAAAAAGTGAATTTTTTGAAGAAAAATCTTTCCAAAATATTGTGATTATTCTTCCTAAAAAATAATGTTAGTTTCCTTTCTTCGAAAAAAAAAAAAAAAAAAAAAAAGTCGTTGCTGACTTCAGAAAAATTGAGAATTTTTTTATTCCAAAAAATTATGTTTAAAGTATTCTATTTTATTTTTTCCAAGAAAATCTAAAGATTTTTTCTCGAAAAAACAGAGATTTTAATTAACAGTTGAGTAGATATGTATTTAATATTTTCAATTTTCCAAGTTTTCTGGGCGTTCGCTCAATTCGCCGATTTTCTGCTAGTGCTAAGTTGCTGGCCATAGAGATGGTGTTAGCTTTCAAATTGGTGTTTCGGTTCTTATTTTCGATCGTCAATATACCTGCGTGTAAAAGTTATCTAGGTATTCTACAAATTTAATACCTAGGTATTTGAAAAGACTGATTTATTCCACTATGTCCTAATAGTTTTTCAATTCCCTTCGTTTCGCGTAGGTGAGTGAAAATTGTTGTAAAATGAAGATACTCGTATATTGTGGTGGTCGCTCTTTAGATTTTTTATTTTCAAATTTGGTTTAGGCAATGAATGTTGTAAAATCTTTTTCAAGATTTATTTTTTTGAAAATTTACTGTATTTTTTTTTTTTTTTTTTTTTTTAAGAAGAAAACTCTTTTAAAAAAATAATAATTTTCAAAATTTCGTTTGAATTAATTTGTATCAATTTGAAAAAAGTAATAATTTCGTAATTCTTTTTTAGACATTATTTATTTTATATTTATGTAGGTAGAAAAAATCCATTTTTTTAAAATTTTGTTCAAAATCACTTTTTTCAAGATTTTTTCAAAACTAATTTTTCATATTATTTTTAAAAAAAATATTTTCCTAAATTTTAGTTTAAAAAATTACAGAGTTTTTTGAAATTCTGTTTAAAACAGGTTTTTTTTCAATACTTACCAATGATTTTTTTTAAATTTTCGTAAAAAAAAAAATTTTATCCGAAATTTTGCTTGACATAAATTTTTTCATCTTTTATTACAAAAAATTTTAAATTCTGTTAAACAAAGAGAATTCAATTACAAAAAATTTTATTCAAGAATAATTTTTGTTTGAAGTTTCATCTAGGTACTCAAGTATATCTACATTAGAGCTTCAAACCCACTTCAGTTTTGGTTCAGGTTTGGTTTTGATTTTGTCCCATTTTTTTCTTCTTTCTCCAAAAACATAGTTTTAATGCCGAGTTCATTTGATTCATTTTAGGTTAGAAATCCGAAACAAATTAGTTTGTAAACTCATTTCATTTATTCAAGTTAGAAAAGTCAAACTTAAAATCAAAAATGAACAAAAAAAAAATTATAAAATACTAACTAAACTTTGAATGATTTTTTGTACATTCGAAAAAACATTTTAAAATATTTAAAAACATTAAAAAAAATTCTTCTTAATAATTTTTTGGAAAGAAAAATATGATAAATTTTGTACGAGTAAAAAAAAAATTAAATAACTAAAGAAAAGTAGCAAAGGGTCACAAATTGTTTAAATTAAAAAAAAAAATCTCTTAAAAAGAAACTTTTTAAAAATTTTTTGAACATATTCCAGGAATGAAAACACTTTTTGTTTAAAAATTGAAGACAAAAACCAATAATTAAATAAAAATAATAGGTATCAGCATATTTTCAAGTATATTTTGAATTGTCAAAAAAATGTTAAAATTTCGATTCCAGCTACACATTTTCTCATTTTCGAAAAAATCTATGCAAAAATGAAAACAAAAAACTATTCTCAATTTTTTCTAATTTTTCAGAAATATATATTTCTTAATTTTTTTTTCCAAAAATGATATTGAAAATTTTTTATTTTAAACCATAGGTAATTCAAAAAAAAACAAAAAAAAACGCGAAATTGCATTAAAATTTTTGAAAAAATGGTAAATAGTCAAAAAAAATGGTCTTTATAGGTCATATCATAACTCTTCTGTTTATGATGAATCTTTAAAATGGTGTGACACTGCGAAGTACCTAATCTCATACATTTCTTTGCAACAAAAATAATTCCTTTCCAAAATATTAATCGTTCGGTTTGAACAAGAGATTTTTCCACTTCCCTGAAAGTGCGATTTTTTTTTTTCGAAGTCTTTCAACACTTTGTCCATGTGAGGATGTCTCTTCATCATCTCTTCAGAAGAGATATTACAAAATGTTAAACCCGTATAATAAGCGTCTTCCATTTTTTTGAACGAATTTTCAAAAAGATTATAGTCCAGGAATCCTTCATAATGGAGCCGGGCATAATTATAGGCCGACCCTATCAGATTTTTGGCTACTCTTGTTTTTTTTATATACGGGGTCATATTTTCATCTCCTTTCTCTTCGTTAATCTTGCAGAGTTCTGTTCGTACCTTTAACAGGCTAAAACATAACACATCTTCCCATTTATCACACTGAAAAAAAAAAATATATAAATAATAAAATATAACCAGTTAGTACGACAGCAGACATACTAGAAAGAAAAAATTTACACTTATTGTATGTTTTGGAGGTGGGCTAGTTGAAAACAAATCTTTAACTTCATTGATCTTTTGGATCAAGTCCTGCACTACGTGTATCGAAGGTGTGCCCGTTGGAATCAAATCTTTAATTTCATCAATCTCCTTCATCATTAATTTATTCATGTTCTCCAGATTTGTCAACCGCTACAAAATTAAATAAATAATGTAAGTATAGTAAATGCATCATCTTTACAGATTCTTTACCTCAGTTATAATAAAGGAAGCTCTGCTGACAAAGTTGCATCCACTTTTCAAAACTGGCACCGTTATAAAATCATTGCCGTTTTTTCAGGATAGCAAAAAGGGATGCATGGACCTTTGCCAGCTTGGACAAAGCAGTGTATTTAATTTAATTAAACTATACGAGTATGTATTTCGTTTAATTAGGAAACCCTATAGGTTTTAATTTAAAAAGGGTTTTACTTACATCTTCTGTTGTTTTTGATGTGCGTGGCCGTGGGAGAACTGGATTATTACTGACGATTAAAATTATAACCACTAATAGAATATTATAGTATGTTGACATTTTTTATGACGCAAGAGTTGAATTTGCGAAAAAGAATAAAGATGACTTGTTTAATACAAATGGGAAAGAGCAAATAACATTCCGAAATTTGAAGTACATCAGTACTTGATTACAAATAATACTGATAACTATCAACTCTATCTGTTTTGCGGTATTTCTCAATTCAACTTTGAGATAAGGTGCATATAGTGTAGATAAAATAGCTACATAGTACTGTAATCTTTTAAATTAAATTGATCATACATTCAATCACGGCAGTGTCATGCTCCTCTATAATATTGTGGAGCGATTCAAAGGGGCCAATTAAAAATTCTTTAGCCCTTTTTTAGGGCATAACTTATATTTTTCATACCTATACTTACGATATTTAGGGCCGAATTCAATATTCTCATAGACGTTTCTTGAACTTAGTGCTAGTGTAGTAGTTAGTACACGTCTTGCGTAATAATAAGTACATCAGGAAATCCTGTATTAGCCCGAAGTACAAGGACTTGCGTCTATGGATAGAACAAAATGTGTCACATTTACTCTCTTGAATTTTACCAAGTCCAGCACTACATAGATACTGGATATTCAATATTTAAGAGGAGGCAGGGGTCCAATCAAAATTTTTGTCATAACCAAAATTATTCGTAGAACTTTAAGCTACAACTTTTGTTCGAAAATTTTTTCAGATGGACGCCTCCCTCCCCATCAATTTTGGATAATACAACTTGAGTAAGTTAAAATAAGTTGTATTATTCAAAATTGGTCGGGGCAGAGGGGGTCCAATCGAAATTTTTCATATAACCAAAATTACTCCTGAAACTTCAACTTATAAGTTTTGTATGAAAAATTTTCCAATTGCACCCCTCCCTCTCCACCAATTTTGGATAATACAACTTATTTGACCTACGTAAGTTGCATTATCTAAAATTGTTGGGGAGGTGGGGGTCCAACTGAAAAAATTTTCAAACAAAAGTTGTAGCTTGAAGTTCTACGAATAATTTTGGTTATGACAAAAATTTTGATTAGACTCCTCCCTCCTCTTCAATTTTGAATATCCAGTACAGGTGTAGTGCTGGACTTGGTAAAAATTCATGAGAGAAAAATGAGAATTGGATAGAAATTGAATGATAAGAATTTATTTCGACACATAGATTCAAATTTTTACAAAATTGATGATTTTTTTCGAAATAATTTCTTGAGAAATCCTACGGTTGTAGGGTTGAAAAAAATGAAGAAACTGCAAAAGCTTCTGGAATCGGAAAAAATTGCCTATATTTGGCAGAATTGAATAAAAATTGATTGAAAAAAATTTTGTTTCGACCTATAAATTCGAATTTTTGCAAAACTGAAAATTTTTGCTCGAAGTATTTACTCGAGAAACCCTACAGTTGTAAGGTTAAAAAAAATGAAAGAATGGCCAAAACTCCTGGAATTGGAAAAAATTGCCCAAATTTGGTAGAATTGAGTAAAAATTGATTGAAAAAAATACTTTTGATTATTACAAAAAGTATGAAACATCGTATATGCTTTTACTCTGTGACAAAATATCTAAAAGTCATTAAAATTAATTTCCATGGAAATTTAAAATTAATAACGTTGACTACGTTAGAAATTAAAAAATGTCTAAAAGTCACGAATATTAATTTCCATGGAAATTTAAAAATTGAAAAAGTCTAATAGAAATAAAAAGAATTTAAGTTTAAAAATGTCCGACAAAAAGCCTAAAAGTGATGAAAATTTTTTAAAAATTTCCAAGTTTCAGAATGTCTGACAAAATGTCTAAAAGTCATAAAATTTATTTTAAAAATAAAAATATCAATTTCAGGTAGTCCTAAGTCTATAAAAATGGGAAGGGAATTTTTTGTATTTATCATTTTTTAATGCATTTGTATTTGTTTACTTCAGTTTTGTTTGATACTTCACCAAAAGTAATGAATAATATGCTTTTACTATGTGACAAAATGTCTAAAAATCATAATAATTAATTTCCATTTAAATGTTCAAAAGTCATAAAATTTATTTTAAAAATTTATTTAAAAACGTCATAAAATTATTCAAAAGTCTAATAGTAGGTAGTAAAATTTCTAAAATAGTATCAAAAAGTCATTAAATGCTTTTTCAGCCTTGTTTTTTCGATTTTGAATCTTTGTAGGTCTGTATACTTTGCCACGAAATTCATAAGCTAGGAAGATGATTTCTGCATTTTTACACCTTCTTGAATTGTTGAAACTTTGTAATGATTTTTATTATTAACTAGGGGGCTTCGCCCCATGGGACGCTTCGCGGCCCCAAACCAATTGCTCGTTCCTCGGGCTTCGCACTCGGAACTTCGCCTTACAGGTAGCTTAGTGCTTCTACAAGAAATTAAAAAAAGGTTGGAAGGTCAGAATCCCCAAAAGGCACATCTAGGACTTCTACCGAAACTACATGCCAAAGAAAAGCCTCCTAGGTGAATTGGGGTGGCCTGTAGCCGTGACACAAAATTAAACAAGGCTAAAAATAGCAAAAAATGACCTCAAAATTGACTTTTTTGCGGGTAGAAAAGAGTGGAAAGGGTTGAAAGGTCGGAACCCCCAAAAAGCACATCTAGGACCTCTACCAAACCTACATGCCAAAGGACGACCTCCTAGGTCAATTTGGGTGACCTGCAGCCATGACACAAAATTGAAAAAAACGTGAAATGACCTAAAAATCGACTTTTTTGGGGGTGGAAGGGGATGGGAGAGGGTTGAAAGGTGGAAACCCCCAAAAGGCACATCTAGGACCACTACCAAACCTACATGTCGAATAAAATGAAGATACTCGTATATTGTGGTGGTCGCTCTTTAGATTTTTCATTTTCAAATTTGGTTTAGGCAATGAATGTTGTGAAATCTTTTTCAAGATTTATTTTTTTGAAAATTTACTGTATTTTTTTTTTTTTTTTAAGAAGAAAACTATTTTAAAAAAATAATAATTTTCAAAATTTCGTTTGAATTAATTTTTATTAATTTGAAAAAAGTAATAATTTCGTAATTCTTTTTTAGACATTATTTATTTTATATTTATGTAGGTAGAAAAAATCCATTTTTTAAAAATTTTGTTCAGAATCACTTTTTTCAAGATTTTCTCAAAAATAATTTTTCATATTATTTAAAAAAAAATTATTTTCCTAAATTTTAGTTTAAAAAATTACAGAGTTTTTTGAAATTCTGTTCAAAACAGTTGTTTTTTTTCAATACTTACCAATCATTTTTTTTAAATTTTCGTAAAAAAAAAACAACATTTTATCCGAAATTTTGCTTGACATAAATTTTTTCATCTTTTATTACAAAAAATTTTAAATTCTGTTAAACAAAGAGAATTCAATTACAAAAAATTTTATTCAAGAATAATTTTTGTTTGAAGTTTCATCTAGGTACTCAAGTATCTACATTAGAGCTTCAAACCCACTTCAGTTTTGGTTCAGGTTTGGTTTTGATTTTGTCCCATTTTTTTCTTCTTTCTACAAAAACATAGTTTTAATGCCGAGTTCATTTGATTCATTTTAGGTTAGAAATCCGAAACAAATTAGTTTGTAAACTCATTTCATTTATTCAAGTTAGAAAAGTCAAACTTAAAATCAAAAATGAACCAAAAAAAATGATAAGATACTAACTAAACTTTGAATGATTTTTTGTACATTCAAAAAAACATTCAAAAATATTTAAAAACATTAAAAAAAATTCTTCTTAATAATTTTTTAGAAAGAAAAATATGAAAAATTTCGTACGAGTAAAAAAAAATTAAATAACTAAAGAAAAGTAGCAAAGGGTCACAAATTGTTTAAATTAAAAAAAAAATCTCTTAAAAAGAAACTTTTTAAAAAATCGTTGAAAATATTCCAGGAATGAAAAGACTTTTTGTTTAAAAATTGAAGGCAAAAACGAATAATTAAAAAAAAATAATAGGTATCAGCATATTTTCAAGTATATTTTGAATTGTCAAAAAAATGTTAAAATTTCGATTCCAACTACACATTTTCTCATTTTCGAAAAAATCGATGCAAAAATGGACACAAAAAACTATTCTCAATTTTTTCAAATTTTTCAGAAATATATATTTCTTAATTTTTTTTCCAAAAATGATATTGAAAATTTTTTATTTTAAACCATAGGTAATTCAAAAAAAAAAAACAAAAAAAAAAAACGCGAAATTGCATTAAAATTTTTGAAAAAATGGTAAATAGTCAAAAAAATGGTCTTTATAGGTCATATTATAACTCTTCTGTTTATGATGAACCTTTAAAATGGTGTGACACTGCGAAGTACCTAATCTGATACATTTCTTTGCAACAAAAATAATTCTTTTCCAAAATATTAATCGTTCGGTTTGAACAAGAGATTTTTCCACTTCCCTGAAATGGCGTTTTTTTTTTTTTGAAATCTTTTAACACTTTGTCCATGTGAGGATGTCTCTTCATCATCTCTTCAGAAGAAATATTACAAAATGTTAAACCCGTATAATAAGCGTCTTCCATTTTTTTGAACGAATTTTCAAAAAGCTTATAGTCCAGGAATCCTTCATGGAGGTGGGCACAATTATTTGCCGCCCCTATCAGATTTTTTGCTACTCTTTCGGTCTCCTCGTCGTCTGTCATCCCCTTCGTTTTTTCGATATACGGGGACATATTTTCAACTTCTTTCTCTTTGTTAATCTTGTAGAGTGCAGTTCGTACCTTTAACAGGCTAAAACATAATACATCTTCCCATTGATCACACTGAAAAAAAAATATATATAAATAATAAAATATAACCAGTTAGTACGACAGCAGACATACTAGAAAGAAAAAATTTACACGTATTGTATATTTTGGAGGTGGGCTAGTTGAAAACAAATCTCTAACTTCATGGATCTTTTGGATCAAGTCCTGCATCATGTGTATCGAAGGTGTGCTCGTTGGAATCAAAGCTTTAATTTCATCAATCTTCCTCATCATCATGTTCTCCAGATTTTTCAACTGCTACAAAATTAAATAAATAATGTAAGTATAGTAAATGCATCATCTTTACAGATTCTTTACCTCAGTTATAATAAAGGACGCTCTGCTGACAAAGTTGCATCCACTTTTCAAAACTGGCACCGTTATAAAATCATTGCTGCCGTTTTTTCAGGTGCAAACCGGCTATAGCAAAAAGGGATGCATGGACCTTTGCCAGCTTGGACAAAGCGGTGTATTTAATTTAATTAAACTATACGAGTATGTATTTCGTTTAATTAGGAAACCCTATAGGTTTTAATTTAAAAAGGGTTTTACTTACATCTTCTGTTTTTGATTTGCGTGGCCGTGGGAGAACTGGATTATTACTGACGATTAAAATTATAACCACTAATAGAATATTATAGTATTTTGACATTTTTTATGACGCAAGAGTTGAATTTGCGAAAAAGAATAAAGATGACTTGATTAAAACGAATGGGAAAGAGCAAATAACATTCCGAAATTTGAAGTACATCAGTACTTGATTACAAATAATACTGATAACTATCAACTCTATCTGTTTTGCGGTATTTCTCAATTCAACTTTGAGATAAGGTGCATATCGTGTAGATAAAATAGCTACATAGTACTGTAATCTTTTAAATTAAATTGATCATACATTCAATCACGGCAGTGTCACGCTCCTCTATGATATTGTGGAGCGATTCAACGGGCCAATTAAAAATTTTCGAGCTCTTTTTCAGGGCATAACTTATATTTTTCATACCTATACTTACGATATTTAGGGCCGAATTCAATATTCTCATAGATGTTTCTTGAACTTAGTGCTAGTGTAGTATAGTTAGTACACGTCTTGCGTAATAATAAGTACATCAGGAAATCCTGTACTAGCCCGAAGTACAAGGACTTGCGTCTATGGATAGAACAAAATGTGTCACATTTACTCTCTTGAATTTTACCAAGTCCAGCACTACATAGATACTGGATATTCAATATTTAAGAGGAGGCAGGGGTCCAATCAAAACTTTTGTCACAACCAAAATTATTCATAGAACTTTAAGCTACAACTTTTGTTCGAAAATTTTTTCAGATGGACGCCTCCCTCCCCACCAATTTTGGATAATACAACTTGAGTAAATTAAAATAAGTTGTATTATCCAAAATTGGTCGGGAATTTTTCATATAACCAAAATTACTCCTGAAACTTCAAAAATTTTCAAGCAAAAGTTGTAGCTTGAAGTTCTACGAATAATTTTGGTTATGACAAAAAATTTTGATTAGACTCCTCCCTCCTCTTCAATTTTGAATATCCAGTATCTGTGTAGTGCTGGACTTGGTAAAAATTCATGAGAGAAAAATGAGAATTTGATAAAAATTGAATGATAAGAATTTATTTCGACCCATATAGATTCAAATTTTCACAAAATTGATGATTTTTTTCACGAAATAATTACTCGAGAAATCCTGCAATTGTAGAGTTGAAAAAAATGAAAAAATTCCCAAAACCTCTAGAATTGAGACATTGGTGAAAATGGTCAAAATGGACTTCTGGAGTCATGAAACGGATTTTGTACTTACTCCCCCCTCAACTCCCACATCATGATACAGCGTAATAGCCTTCGTTTTTTTTGACAAATTGAGAAAAAATAAAGCTAAAAATCGAATTAATTAAAAATTTTGCCTGACAAAATGTGTGAAAGTCATTTTTTTATTTATAAAAAAAATTCCAAGTATTGAAATGTCTTATAAAATGTCTGAAAGTCATCTTTCTAAAAAATTTTATAAGTTTCAGAATGACTGAGAAAATGTTTGAAAGTAATCTTTCTAAAATTTTTTTCAAGTTTCAAAATGTCTGAAAATCATCTTTCTTAAAAAATTTTCAAGTATCAGAATGTCTGACAAAATGTCTAGAAAATGTCTAAAAGTCATAAAATTTCAAAAAAATTTACAAGTTTCAAAATGTCTGACATAATTTCTTTAAAAAATGTCTAGAAAATGTCTAACTGTTTTTTTTATGTCATCCAAACCTAATGTAACCTAACCTAACCCAATTTGGTGTCGGATTTCGGGGTCGTTTTTTTCCATTTTGGTCTCCGTAAAAGCATATACTATGCTAAAAAATTAATTTCCATACAATAATTCAAATTTTCACAAAATTGATAATTTTTTTCGAAATAATTACTCAAGAAACCTTAGGTCCCGAGCGGCACACTCGATCGATAATATCGGAAGATGTAACGTATCGATAAAAAATCGTTTGAAAATCTATAGATGTTCTCACGATATTATAAAGATTTATCGGTACAACTTCATAAAACTATCGAATTCGATATTATTAAGATTTTATGACGATCTTCGTCAACGATACTGTCGACAAAAAATATTTAATTTATCGATTCCGATTTTCCACCGATTTTGTGCAGATATTTGAAACTACATTATCGACAAAGAATATTAAATTTATCGAATTCGATTTTTTAACGATTTTGTAAAGATATTTAAAACTATATTATCGACAAATTATATGAAATTTCTCGACTTCGATATTTTACCGATTTTTTGACGACATTTGAAACTATATTATCGAAAGATTATATTAAATTTATCGAATCCGATTTTTTACCGATTTTGTAAAGATATTTGAAACTATATTATCGACACATAATATGCAATTTCTCGAATTCGATTTTCTAACGATTGCGTGAAGATATTTGAAACTATATTATCGACACGTAATATGAAATTTCTCGATTTCGATTTTTCAACGACTTTGTGACGATATTTGAAACTATATTATCGACAAATTATCTGAAATTTCTCGAATTCAATTTTTTAACGATTTTGTGAAGATATTTAAAACTTTATTATCGACACGTAATCTGAAATTTCTCGAATTCGATTTTTCAACGATTTTATGACGATATTTGAAACTATATTATCGACACGTAATATGAAATTCCTCAAATTCGATTTTTCAACGATTTTGTGGCGATATTTGAAATTATTTCCAAATTTTAAAAATTGGTGAAAATTTTTCTAAGTCCAACGCGTGTGGAAGTACTAAACTGCCTATTATAAGCGTTTTATTGCTAATTCCTCAACGATAAGGTATGGCATAGTGGTTAAGGAAGAGGATTACCATGCAGGAGGTAGATGGTTCAAGCCCCACGGGTGGCAGATTTTTTATAATTTTTTTTGACTTTTTCTGAAACGATCCTCTTACCGTAACATGAATAATGTGTTTAGGCATAGTTTAATGTATTAATTATGCTAATTAATGATTTTTAATTATAGAAAAAAGCTAGTAAAAGACGAAAAATCGGAATAAAAAATCGATAAAAAATCGACAGAATATCGAATTCTATAAAGTGTCGCGAAAGTTCCGCCTAAATCGTGAAATTATCTTTCGATATTATAGATAGATTATCGATAAAATATCTTACTATAATCTCGAAATTTTTACTAACTATAATTCGTCGATAATCTATCTATATATCGAAAGATAATTTCACGATTTAGGCGGAACTAACGCGACACTTTATCGAATTCGATATTCTGTCGATTTTTTATTTCGATAATTTGTCGATTGTGCTGCTCGGGCTAGTTTTTTTTTTTTTTTTTTTTTTATTGTGGTAATTGTACCTACACTTACTTTTGGAACAAAATGCTTATATTATTTGAAAAAATGATGCATGTTTCGCCCTCATAAATGAATTTTGTTGCTCCCACCTTGATCATCAACGATGAAATAATTTTCGATTTTTTTCGCCCAAATATTATTCTGGTTTACGAACTAATGGATCACGAATTTGGCGATTCATTACTAGATAGTGCATACCTGTCTCAAAGGACAAAGCTGGCCAATAATATGGCCATACATCGGACATATTTATGTCCACAAGCGTAGGTAATTTCATTTGAAAACGTCCTTGTGCATGTACGATAGTATACAAAGAAATGATCGCAACGATACCTTTGTTTCGATTCTACGAAATAACTTACACGAAGGGCGACTACTGTAAACGTAGTTAGATTTAGGTAGGTACTCGAACATTTAAAATTTATACCTACGAAAAAGCCAACCGCACGACACGGTGATTTTTTAGCTGAAAATTTATGCACAATAGCGCGTACGCGAGCAATTTTTACCCATACATACATCTGCTCGTACGGCTTGAATTATTGAGATGGGCTCGTTTAGAGATTACACAATGTGGCCAAGTTGAGGTGGTCGTCGCCAAAAATATCATTTTATTGAAAATACAGATACAGCATAGCGCAACGCGTCTACCTATGTATGATATTGCATAATAGAGCGGCGAATTCCATGTTGGCCGCAGCCGAGTCAACAAGCTAAAATTTATTATTTCATATAGCGTACAATAACAATTGCGGTTGTAACAAGGACAGCTGAGGGCTATTATGTTAATCAAACCAGCACCCTATTTTGGGTGGTAAATTATGATACTTTGAAATGGCACTTTCATGTTATAATTCACGCGCGCATGAATAGCCATGTCGATCGCCTCTGAAATCTGAATTGTGGAAAAAGTTTCAATACCGAGGACCGAG
This sequence comes from Balanococcus diminutus, assembly GCA_959613365.1. Classification (NCBI taxonomy): domain Eukaryota; kingdom Metazoa; phylum Arthropoda; class Insecta; order Hemiptera; family Pseudococcidae; genus Balanococcus; species Balanococcus diminutus. The sequence goes on from OY390715.1 coordinate 3,201,757, forward strand.
GTAAGAAACGTTCGATGGCCGATAATAAGTGGAAGCGCGGTGCTAATGTGTGGTCTGTCGAAATACAAAACTTACTTCAATTGAAATGTTACCCGAAAATTACAACCATCATATTGCCAAGAAGAATACCAGCCAATACTTGTAATTCACAATGGCGATAGGGTACATTAGGTAGGTACGTGTAGGTACACAATGTAAAGATGGGGGCTTTCAAATCAATACTCCATCCATCTTTTGTAACTTGATTCGAAATAATTTCATTTCAAAGGCGAAAGTTGAGAAAAAAATGGAAGAATAACTGCAAGTTGAGTCAAGTACGCTTTGACACAATCTACGTTTTTCAAAAAACCTGAATTTTCTTAGGATAAAAAATATCTCAATTTTGCAATTGAAAGTAAAAGAAAGTATACCTAGGTAAAAAATATTTGAAGACGAAGTTTTTCCTATTATGGAGGAGTTTTTGAGTTTTTGTCAAATTTTTGCAAAAAAAAAAAAAAATTTTGGAGAATAAAAAATTATTTTTAAATTATTTTTTCAAATTTTTGCAGAAAGAAATCTATGTTTTCAAGGAATAGTTCCTTTTTTATTGATTTCAAAAATTGTTCTTTCAAGGGGGGGATCATAAATTTTTGTGTAATTTTTTTTTTTAAATAAAAACTGAACTTTAGGAGTCAAAGTGAGAAAATTCATTACTTTTTCAAGCATAAAAATTAAGTAGAAAATTTTTCGAGAGAATAGATCTTCTCAGTTTTTTTGAGAAAAAATTCCAGATTTTTTGTTTCAATTTAAAAAACAAATAAGACCTGTTATAGTCTTTATTGAACAATTTTTTTTCAATTTTTCGGAAGTAAAAAATCATTAATTTTTTTTAGAGAGAAAAATCAATTCTTTTGAAGTCGTAGTGTAAAAAAGTTCTTCTTCTTTAATTTAATTTTTATTTTAATTTTTTATTTTAAAGAAAGTTTTTCAACTTTTTTGGGAGTGAAAAAACATTTTGATTTATTATGAGTGAATTTTTAAATTTTTTATTAGGGTACCTACAAAAAAATCTCTTGAGTACCGTAAATGGGGGCTAATTTGAACACTTTGGGGTATATTTTCCTCTGTTGCTGTGGCTACACTGATCATAGAAAAACGGTTTTCACGCCATTGTTTTGGGTCTAGCTTCTCGTATCAACTTCATTTTTAAAAAAATTTCCAACTCTCCTCAGAATGTATATAGCTCAACTTAAAGGGGGTGTTCAAAGTAGCCCTGGTTTTGGGGCTACTTTGAACGTTGCTCTTTTTCCAAGGTTAAAAATTTGAAATCTTGATCAATCGATTAAAGGGTGCTCAAGGACCCTAAATATCAAATTTCATCGAAATAGCTACATTTTTACCCACTTTGGAGCCACTTTTTCAATAAAATATGAAATTTAGGCTTTTTGAGGGCCTTTATGTTAATATCCTTGCAATAAGTTTGAGAAAAAATTTTTTTTGTACTTTCGTACCAGTGTAGAACTGAAAATAAAATATTACATAAAAACAACTTGTACGATTCAAATTACTGAACTTATGGTTTTTTGTTCAATGTGTTCAAAGTAGCCCCATAACAAATTTCACTTTTTATAGGATGGTAAACGCATCCTAAAAAATCGAAACCTATGAAATTAGAAGCTGGAGAGATACCCAAGTGTATTGAAGAAATCATTTTCCTCGAAAAATTGAAATTGAATTTTATAGAATAAAGTTTGCGCAGCTGTTTATCTTAACGAAATTTCCACGACAAATTCAAAAATTTACATTTCCACCAACAGCAGATAGAAATCGCAGATTACTGAATAGAAGTGTTCATTGAGGTCTCTAGAAGTCGGGTGTTAACAAAAAGCAGGGTAACAGTTCATAGATTCACCCTCAAAGGACGTGAAAGCGTTGAAACACGAATGTTCAAAGTAGCCCCCATTTACGGTAATTGTTTAGGCGAAAAAGTCTCCTAATTTTTGGGAAATGATTTTTTAAATTTTTTTTGTAGTTAGTATACCTTGAATTTCCACCCTTCAATCATATAAATTCTGTACTTTCAAGTTTCACAGAATTTTTAAAATCTGTGTATTCAGGGTGTCTAGGTACATTAATTTTTTGTTGTTGAAAATTCATGACTTTTTCATGACTCTTTTTCATAAACAATATTTCAACGCTTTCAGGGGGCCTCTCCAGCATAAATGTAACCTTGGAATGAATATGGGGGCAAAAAAATGTTTTCACATTTTTCCCCCTATATTTTGTGGTGAATAGCTAGCTATTAAAAAAATTATTGAGGGAGAAGGCGAATACCCCTTGACCCCCCCCCCCCCCCCCGCTATGCCTATGCCTTCCAAGGTCCTCTTTTTTGTAATCAAAAAAATCTACTGGTACCTACATTTTTTTTTTAAAAGTTGGCGAATATTTGGAATTTTCAAGGGTGTAATTCAATTTCTTCCTTAAAAGGTGGATTCTCGAAATTGTTTTCATGTTGGAATGTGAGAATGATTTTTTTTCTGGAAATGAAACAAAAAATTTTCACGCAAAAATTACTCCTAAAAAATTTTCAACAACTTTTCCAATAGAAAATCCCTTTTTTTTTGTCCCAAAGTTTAAAAAACATTTTATTTATTTACCTGACTATCAAAGAAAAAAAAAAATTATCCCCAAAAAATTGAGATTTTTTTCAAAAGAATTTTTAAAATTATTGCTCGAAAAAAATCTCATTTTTTTTTCGAAAATGAAACGAATTTTATTCTTCACAGAGAAAAAATTTTATAGCATTTTTTTACCCCAAAAAAAAAAAAAAAAAAAAAATTGAATATTTTTTATTCCAAAAAATCCTGAAATTTATTTTTCTTTGAAAAAATTTCTACTCCCGAATATTTGAGATTTCTAATTTTTTTTATTTCAAAACTATTTTTTTTAAATTTTTAAACAAAAAAATTCGTTTTTAATTTTTCTTATTCCAAAAAATGAGAATTTTTCTCCAAAAAACAAAGACCCTTCTCCCAAAAATAAAAATATTATTTTTTAGAAAATTGAAAAAAAATCCAAAAAAATGTGATTTTATACTCTAGAATTCGAAAAAAATGTTTACTTCAAAACAATTCAAATTCCAAAACGATAAAATTCAGATTTTTGATTTGTTTTTAATAAGAATGAAAATGTTTTTTATTCCAAAACAATTTTTAAAATTTTTTGTACCAAAAAATTCATTTTTTTTTTCATTTCACAAAAGTCTTTTTTTCATTCCAAGAAATGGGTATTTTTCTCAAAGAGATTTCCATCCCATCTAAAAAAAAAATTCTTCAAGAAAATAAATTTTCTCCTTCAGAGAAACCACAATATTTCATGCATTTTCTTTTTTTTTGAGAAGATGCAACAGTTTGAAAAAATTCAACTTTTAAGCGAATTTGTAATTTTGCTCATTCATGACTCCGAAAAGTAAAATTCATGAATTTTCATAACCTAGTAATTTTTTTTTGAAAAATTCATGATTTTTTCACGAATTACATACCCATTTTCAAATTTCATGACTTCTTCATGACTTTCATGACTTCTGTAGACACTCTGGTATTTCAGTTCAGCTAAATTGCATTTGATTAATGAAAAGAGCTACTTACTAAACTTTTAAGGCAAAATTTTTGAAGATTTTTCAAATCATAAAATTTTAGTAATTTTTGAAAAATAAGAATTTCTGCAAAATAGCTTCTAATTATTTGATCGATGAAAAAAGCTACTGTACATACATTCAAAGCAAAATCCTATTATGATGGAGTTTTAAACATTTTTTCAAATCATGTAGGTAATTCTATATAAATTTTAAATTTTATAGTTATTTTTGAAAAATGAGTACATACTTGATTTTGAAAATTGGTCACTAATCAAATTTGAAAAAATTCACCAGACTACAAAAATATTGACAAAAATTCATTTTTATTCGATTTTTAAAATTGCTCAAATTTCTAAAATGTTGAGGTACCTAACTACCTACCTATATATTTTTAAAAATTTACCAACATTTAAAATTTAATTTTTTATTAGGTATTATTATTTTTTTTTAAATTTTGGAAATAGCTTACCATCTCGAATTTTTTCAAAGTTGTCTTTGGAATTTTTAAAAAGGATTTCTTTTCATTTTATTTTGAAACCAGTGGCACATTTTAATACTTTTCCAATAAATGAAAATTTTCCCACGATTTTTTTTTTGTTTTGTTTGTTGCGATCTTACCGACGATCTTTCCAGACACCAGCTTTGAATACAATAGAATTCGCCATATGTGTTACTCCTACACACGAGGACCTAAGCAACATTTCACACGCGTTAATCACACCAAAAAAGGCCAAAAGATCTACGATCTATACAGTTCGGCTAATTGGTGATAAACACAATGCGAGTATATGGCGCCAAAGTCGAATAATCGAACATATTATAAATGTATAATATCTTCTTAATATCGACGTTCTGGTTATTTGAATCTATACCTGTGTACAAATTAATTCATCGTACTACGGGTGCGGTGCGGTGCAGTGTAGTGTTGTAGCTTGTGGCGCGACACAAGAATACAGTCTTCTCATCCACGCCTTATTGATTGGAAAACTACGTACTCTTACTTACTCGTACAGCATCAGCATGGACATCGCGGCTAGCAAAGCTACGTATATTCAAATAGACGCTTAGCATACACCCCACCTGACATCTTTTCTCGGTCTTTGTCGTCGCGGATAACGCGACATTACTATTGTCTCGCGGCTACGTAATTCGTGGAAACGAGCAAGTTTTTTTTCTCGCTCGTTTATTACCTGGCTGTGTGCGCCAAGAGTATAGTTACATACGGTACATAAAAATAAAAAGTTAATAAATGCTCGTTTATAAAAACGTACAGTATACGTATCTATATGTACATAAGTACCCAGAGCCAGACGTGGAGGAGGCTACACCTAGGCGCCAGCGCCAGTACGATCTTCAGTAGTCAGTATATATGGCTTTGGCTTACCACAGACTTGCACTACGGAGTATCTCTATAAATGCAGATACACATACGCAACACAACATTGTTCCCTACGTTGAGGTACCACCTCCGCGAAAAAATAAAAAAAAAATAAAATAAGACGCTCGTTTATCTGCTCTGCTGCTTTTGCTCTCGTCTCATACTCGTATTTCACGTACTTATATGTACAATGGGTAGCACGTGGCTTCTGTAGTATCTTTGTACCAGATAATCAGCCTTATGGATCAGGATGTGTACTCGGAGCTGAGCTAGCTTTCTCTCAGCCTGCCCGCTAATTCATCGATTCTAGCTGATTTTTCAGGAATCAAAAAGTCAGCTGCAATATTTGACGAATTTTCTATTAATTTCTTTAATTTGATTCAGATAATTCTTTAACCCGAGCAGCACAATCGACAAATTATCGAAATACAAAATCGACAGAATATCGAAATCGAATCTTTTGATATATAGATTATCGACGAATTATAGTTAGTAAAAATTTCGAGATTATAGTAAGATATTTTATCGATAATCTATCTATAATATCGAAAGATAATTTCACGATTTAGGCGGAACTTTCACGACACATTATAGAATTCGATATTCTGTCGATTTTTTATCGATTTTTTATTCCAATTTTTCGTCTTTTGCTAGCTTTTTTCTATAATTAAAAATCATTAATTAGCATAATTAATACATTAAACTATGCCTAAACACATTATTCATGTTACGGTAAGAGGATCATTTCAGAAAAAGTCAAAAAAAATTATAAAAAATCTGCCACCCGGCCGTGGGGCTTGAACCATCTACCTCCTGCATGGTAATCCTCCTTCTTAACCACTATGCCATACCTCATCGTTGAGAACTTAGTAATAAAACGCTTATAATAGGCAGTTTAGTACTTCCAGACGTGTTGGACTTGGAAAAATTTTCACCAATTTGGAAATAATTTCAAATATCGTCACAAAATCGTTGAAAAATCGAATTCGAGAAATTTCAGATTATTTGTCGATAATGCAGTTTCAAATATCGCCACAAAATCGTTAAAAAATCGAATTCGAGGAATTTCATATTACGTGTCGATAATATAGTTTCAAATATCGTCACAAAATCGTTGAAAAATCGAATTCGAGAAATTGCATATTATGTGTCGATAATATAGTTTCAAATATCTTTACAAAATCGGTAAAAAATCGGCTTCGATAAATTTAATATAATCTGTCGATAATATAGTTTCAAATGTCGTCAAAAAATCGGTAAAATATCGAAGTCGAGAAATTTCATATAATCTGTCGATAATATATAGTTTCAAATATCTTCACAAAATCGGTAAAAAATCGGATTCGAGAAATTTAATATAATCTGTCGATAATATAGTTTCATATGTCGTCAGAAAATCGGTAAAATATCGAAGTCGAGAAATTTTATATAATCTGTCGATAATATAGTATTAAATATCTTTACAAAATCGTTAAAAAATCGAATTTGATAAATTTAATATTCTTTGTCGATAGTATCGTTGACGAATATCGTCATAAAATCTTAATAATATCGAATGCGATAGTTTTTAGATTTTTTGCCTATGAAATTGTACCGATAAATCTTTATAATATCGTGAGAACATCTATAGATTTTCAAACGATTTTTTATCGATACGTTGCATCTTCCGATATTATCGATCGAGTGTGCCGCTCGGGTTATTTTGATGAATTGATTCCTCTATCCTTATTAAATTAAATTTTCTGTCGAAAACTTCAATTTCGATTATTACACCTCCTCTGTATTTTAAAAATTTCAATTCATTTTTTTTCAAGAGCTTGAAATATGATTTTCTTCCATTTCATCCAACAAATAATGATTCTCAAGAGGTATGTGACAAATTATTTTTTCTTTATACCGACCCATTCATTTTTTTGAAAAACTTTGTTTCATGATTCGAAAGTACATAAATAAAAATTTTATAGACTTTTGTAACCCCTGGTCAATTTGATATTTTTTTGCCTTCGATTATAATTATCAATTGGAGATTTTTTTCAGTTTTTTAAATAAAAGAATTCTCTTGAAAATTGTTTCCATTAAAAAAAAATGTTTCTTACAATTTTATTGAAAGTTTTTGTTGATAGTAGGTACTTAATTTATTTCTGTTTTTTTTTTTGTTTTTTAGTTGTTTTTTTTTATTCCAAAAAGATAGTGAATTTTTTTATTCCAAAACATAGAAAAAATTGTATTTCAAAAAAATAATAGAGAAAGTGTTGTCCTATTACGTAAGTGGGACAATGTGGGTGAAAACAGTTTTGACCAAAACTTGGTCGAAACTGGTGCCAAATGTTACCCTTTAAGCAAAAACTTACCCCAAAGTGTTGACCCTTGACCCAGTTTTTCAAAAAAATTTTAAAGACATTTTTGAAAATATTTTCAGGAAAATGCTTCAAATGTTCATTTTTTGAGAATTATTTTTTTATTTTTTTATTTTTTTTTCATGAATTTACTTTTTAAGAAATGCTGAAGCTGATCAACTTTTTCCTAAAAAAAAATTATTTGTACCTACTAACCTACTAAACGTGAATTCACAAAACATATTTTTTGAAAAATTTTAGAGAAAAGATTTCAAAATTGTACAAAAATTTGAAACTAGGTACTTTTCATTAAAAAAAAAAAAAAAAAAAAAAAAAACAACTTCGAAAATATTTTTGGTAAAAAATTTTCCTGCAAGAAGTTCGCCACAAATTAAAATTACAAACGATTTTTTTCCTTTAATTTTTTGGAATGAGAATTTTTTACAACTTTTCAGAATGAGTTTTTTTCAATTTTTTGGAATAAAATTTTTTCAATTTTTCAAAATGAAAATTTTTTACAATTTTTTTAGAAAGCTTTTTTCTTCAATTTTTAGAATGAAATGTTTTTACAATTTTTTAGAATGAAATCTTTTCTTAATTTTTTAAAATGAAAATCAAGTATTTTTGTGAAAAAATTTACAACGTTTTCACCCCCCTCCCCGCCCCCACAACGTGAGCACTACTTGAGAAAATAATGATCCGCCGGCTATGTGCCTGAGCGTCTCTTTTGAGAAAAGAAAGGGTGTGGGTAGGTACATTCGTTCGTTTTTTTCACTCGGAAATCCGTAATTTAATAACGTGGATCTCGTTTAGTCGCCAAATTAAACCAATTTCTTTGCCTTTTCATGTAATACAATGTTCACGTCTCGAGTCGTTAGGTTAATCCTACTTTATAATCAGTACCTACGTTTGCTTTGCTTTTTGGTAGGAACCTACGTGAAAAGTTGTCCCAGATGATTTGTTTGTGGCATATTGCTGCTTTGTAAATTCAACTCGCTGCTCGCAAATCGAACTCTATTCTGGACTACCGGACTAGTGGTGCAGTCACGTATACACGTATGAGAAAGGAATTTCCAAATTACCGATAAATTTATCATCGTTTCATGCAAATTTACTCTTCTGCCGCGTTCGGTAGGTATTTTTAAATAATCGCTTGATTTAATAGACAGAATGAGCAGCTCCCTCTGTGCCCAAGCCAAGAAAACGTTTCAATTCGTCTCATTAACTCGCCAGTGCAGATCGCTTCTTGTATACTTAGAGTACGGTGTACCTGAGGAGAAAATTTGTATAAAATGTAGTCTGGCCGCGAGGCGTGCCGCGGTATATTTTAACGCCTAACGGGCCCAGGGCACGTCGAAACAATCACCTCGTAACGCTCGCAGGGGCAGGACCCGAGCACAGTGTGAAATATCGGGAATACGAGCGCCGACAAGGTGAAAATGGTATTTATCGAGGTTCGCCAAACAAGCGCAGGCACAGGTACGCACGCCATACGATACGAGATTTTTTTTATATTTTCAAATGCTTTACGACCATAATAAATTTCGGTACGACCCTGTTAATACGATCACCGACAGGGGGTCCTCTCTTCTGCCCCTAATATATTACCGGTTTGTTTGTTTTTTTGCCATGTACTCGACGTAATCGTTCTTAATATTCTTCTTCCGCAATAGCCTTTTCTTTTTTCGTTATACACGGTCAGTGATTCTTAAAATGATGTTCGCAGCAACCTGTCCACGTCCTGTCTCCAGCTCTCCGCGCCTGTTCGATTTTTCGATAAACCTGATCACCGATCGTCGAGGCAACGCGATAAATTAAACGGGGCAAAATCCAATCCATCCAACATCCAACGCAGGCAACGGTTTAATTCTGTATCTGCAGCTATCTGTGTACCTCGGCAGCACTTTAGCCTCCTTCTCGCTGTTCTCTCTTTCCACATTTGGATGTGCGAAAACAATTTTCATCTTTAATATAAATCATTAAGATTATCGCCCGCTGTGAATTCATTAGTTTACCAATGCTCGACCGATCGATTGTGTAGAAATTTTTTTTCCCTTTCGTTAATAGACTAACGTGCATTATATCGCATTGTGTAGACAGAGACACCACCGTCCGCGTCTCTGGCTGTCGCCACTGGCCACCGCCATAATAAATTTTACTTCCTACTATGTAGGTGATGATGGTAGAGCTAGGTATATCAAGTAATGCTCGATCGTTTTTACCTTAAGGTACAATTTACAATTTTTTACAGGCTGTATGGCGTCTTTGGAAAAAGTCTACCATGTTGCAGGGAAATGGGTTGATGCTGAGGGATGTGACATTTCGGAGCTGAAGTTTGAAAAATCTACTTAAATTAATTTTTTTAAACGGATAAATTGAGAATGGAGCTAAATTATCAAAGTACCTATTATCGAAATAGTCCAAAATCTTTAAAATTGCTGAATCTTGATTACGTATTCAAAATTATATGGTGAAAATGGCTTTGCATGGTCTAGTGAAGGACAAGAGAAATAAAAATTTTGCTTCTGGCGATTTCCAAAATAAATTTTCAAATTTTTAAAAACTATTTTGTTTAAAAGACTTTTTTTCAATTTGTTCAAAAAAAACTTTTCCAACTTTTTTTTTTTTTTTTTTTTTTTTTTTAGAAAAACTTCCCAAAAAGTTAACTAGTTGTTTGAAGAGAAATCATCCAAAATTTTCCCCGAGAACTATTTTTTTTTTTTTTTTATATTATTGAAAACACATTTTATAAATAAATTACCAAAAAGCTATTTATTCAAAATTTTGTTTATAATTAATTTTTTTTTAAGCAAAACTTACCAAAATCCAGTTGAGCACCAATTTTTAAAATCGTCTAATGTTTAGCTTGAAAGAATTTTTTTTAAAGTTTGATATAGGTAACCATTTTTTAAAATTTTGGTCACGAGAAAATTCCAAATTTTTTCAACACAGTTCGTTAAAAAATAAATTTTTCAACTTGAAAAAAATAAATAAGCAAGTACTCTTTTGGAAATTGATATGAAAGTCATCTTTCAAAAATTTTTCTTACTGCATCAAAGCAATTTTTTAAAAGTTTCCTTCAAATTCAAAATACATTTTGAGGCTCAATTTGTTAAAATTTTGTAGAAAAAGTTTTCTCCAATTTTACTTTGAATTGAATTTCTTTAAATTTGGTTTGAATAAAAATTCAAAAGTATTTTTTCATTTTTATTTTTCAAATGTTGGTGAAATTATTTCAACATTTTGCTTAAAGGTCATTTTATTTTTTTCACAACTTTTCGAAATTTTGTTTAAAAACAGTTTTTTTCAATAGGTAGTAATTTTTTCAAATTTAACTTCAAAGAAAAATTTTCAAATTTTGTTAATTACAATTTTTTTTTTAGATTTTGTCGAAAAAAACAAACAAAATTTCGAAAAGTTGTAAAAAAAAAATATTATTTTAAACTAAAATTGACATCTGAGCAAAATGTTTAAATAATCTAACCAAAATTTGAAAAAAATGAATAAATGAAATAAGTACCTATAGGTACATTAAAATTTTCTTCAATTTTGATAGCACAAATATTCAAAATTCTGTCGAAGAAATAGTGCATTATTGATTTCATTTTGAAGAAAATTTTTTCAAGTTTGGCTTAAAAGAGAAATTTTCAAATTTCGTCACAATTTTTTTTCTCAAATTTTGTCAAAAGCAAATTTTTTAACACTGTTGCCCAAAGACCATTTTTTTAGAAGTAAAATTTTCAATTTTTAAAGAAAAAATAAATTGTTTAAAAAATTATTAGGTATAAAAGAACAGTAATTTTCTAAAAGATTCTTTTTAAACTCACATTTTTTGAAACACAGATTTTTCAAATTCTACTGAAAAATTTCAAAGGGAATTTTCGCACATTTAGCTTGAATTTTTCGTTTCGAATTCTCTTAAGATACAGTTCATAAAATTTATTCAGATTTTTTCAACATATTGCTTGAAATAATTTTTTCAAATTGATTCGCATATAAAAACTTTTTTTGGAAAATATATTTTTTCTGAAAGAACACCCCCCCCCCCCAAGATTTTATCAAAAAATTTTCTCAATATATTCAAAGTAATTTTTTAGAGCGCAATATTTTGAACTTCAATTTGGAAACATTTTCTCCAATTTTATTAGAAAACTATTTTTTAAATTTTTTGAATGAAAGAAAATTTCTCACATCTTATTAAATTTTTCAACATTTCACTCGAAGGCTAATTTTTCTCACTTTGGCTAAGAGCAAATGTTTCAACTTTTTTTTGAGGTTCAACTTTCTATGAATTTATTTGAAAAATATCCTTCCAAAAATTTCAATATATATTTTTTTTTTAATAATGCTCGATAACAATTATTTTTAAAGTAGAGAAGCAAATTTTTGGAAGTTCAAAGTAAATTCCTTAAAACATAAGTTTTTAAAATTCTGTCAAGAAACAATTTTCTGCAATTTCGTATGAAGGCGAATAACTTTACATTTGGTTTGAAGGAAATTTCTCAGTAGGTATCAAGATTTTTTTTGTTAGTTTTTTTCAGGTGAAACCGAAATTGTTCAACATCTTGTTCAAAAGGCATTTTTTTCCGTTTTATTAAAAAACAGGCATGATATCCACTATTTAATTTTTTTTAGTGACTTGAGTGACCAAAAATTGTTCAAAAAGTGACAAAAAATTAAACTCACAGATTAAATTTAAGTGAGTTAGATAAGAATAATTATTCCGATTTTTTTTTTCTAAGCGAGAAAATTTTTGGAATATTCTTGGAAGATAAAAATGTGTACGTAGCTGTAGTAGTCTACGTAAAAAATATTTCACAAATTGAGAAAAAAAACCTTTTATTTCTGTTGAGAAAAAAATCCCAAAATTTAAAAAATTGATCTTAATTTTTTGTCTCAAATTTTTTCGAGTAAAATATTTTTCCAACTTTTAGAAAAAAGATCTAATTTTAGAAAATAAAAAATAAAAAATACTGCTTTTAATTTTTTTGGAATCAACATGAAAAAAATTGTCATTTTTATAAAAGTAAGAACAGATGAAAATATTTTCTAATTTTTTTGAGAAGAAGTCTCTTCGTCACATTTTGGAGTAAAAAATATTCCACTTTTCTCCGAAAAAAAACCTAATATTTTCAGGAAAAAATTCTCAATTTCGCTACATATTTTTTTCATTTTGAAAAGCAAGTCTCAGTCTTTTTTTTTAAAAATATCAAATTTGTTTGAAGATTTTTTTTTTGAGGAAAATCCTTATTTTTTGACATTTTTTTAAAGAAAAAAATTATCAATTTTTTGGATAGGAACGATTTTCCATTTTTTTTTTTAAATAAAAATAATCTTGAAAAATCTCTCAACTTTTTTTGAAAAAAATATGACTGAATTTCCTTGGAGAAGAAAATCTATCTTCGTTTTTTTTTTTTTTGAAAGAAAAATTCTCATTTTGAATCTCTTTGATTTTTTTTTGAGGGGCGAGGTCCTAATTTTTTGAGAAAAAAAAAGTAAAAACACTATTTCTTTGCCAATTTTTTTGGAAAAAGAGTAAATCTCTGAAGTTTATTGAGACTATAATACTTTGAAAATTTTTCTCTAATTTCTTAATCTTTTCATAATAAAAATACATAATTATTTTGTATTTTTTGGAGGAAAAAAAAATCATTTTTACATTCAACATTTTAAAAATTTTCAAGTGGGCACTCCATCGAAAAAAATTGAGAGCCATGTGTAATTCAACTTGTTTTTTTTTCAATTGTCTTAGTTATTTCCAATTTTTTTTTTTTGTTTTGAAATAAGGCATCGACGAAAAAACTGGAAAAAGTAACTTTAGTGACCATTTTGGGCAAATAGTCACAAAAAGTGACCAACTTGAAAAAAAGTAACAAAGTTACTTCAAAAGTGACCCAATATCACCCCTGAAAAAATCAAAATTTTCATTTTTTTTTTGATGAACAACAAAAACTTGCTCAATTTCTTTCAAATTTTATTCAGAAACAAATTTTAAACATTTTTTTCTCTGTTTGTTTAAAAGCGAATGTCTTATATTTTTTAAAAGAAACAACTTTTTAAAAATTAGGTACCTATTTGAGAAACACCTCTCCAATTTTATTTTCTGATTATACAAACAATTTTTCAGCATTGTTCTCAGGGCCCGATTTTTTCTCATTTTATTTGGAAAAAATTTATTTTCAATTTTTTGCATGTATTTCAATTTTTATAAATTTATATTTGAAAAAATTTTTTTTTCAATTTTTCGCAAGTATCTTTCAAAGTTATTTTTTTAAATCACAAATTTTTTCGAAATAGGCTCAAAAGAAAATTTTCAAATTGGGCTGACATTACAAAATAATTAAAAATCCACATTCGAGCAGCTCGTTGCTCCCTCGAACTGAAGAAGAAACAAATTACCCACACGCCTCTCGGCTGGAATAAAATTCAAAAATATGGAAAATAAAAAGCAAAGGAACAAAAGACGCAGCTAAATGAATAGATAAAAAAATAAAATAATCTGTCGAGAAAAAAATAAAAATAAAAAATAAAAAGAGGGGAAATATAATTTATAACCCGGTTCGCGAAAATTTCTCTACGCCAGTCGTACCGGGCGAGATGTAAATAACAAGATAGGTAGAATAGGCAGAATCCACATAACACGCCGAGAATCCGAGATATCTGTATTAAGATGAGAATGAGATACACCTATGTGTATATGCAGGGGCTTGATGAGAGAGTAGGTTTTGTACCGATGTGACAAAAGGTCAGCAGCACTCTGTTGGCAAGGTGCTTGATTTTACAGACAGGCTCAGTCGATACGAGTAGATATGGAAAAAACATCCCCTAAACACGCTACACCCGCCAATGTCATTCAAATGATAGGTACGAGCGAGGGGAAAGTGTTTTTTCCCCGCTTTTATATTATTATATTAAAAGATAGCCTACGCTGATAATGATATCTGTGTCACGCAGCGGACAGTTAGTTGAAAATTTACTGCTTTTTTTTCAATGGACGAGAGGATATAAAAACTCGAATAGGATGTGCGTGTGGTGGGTCTGAGGACAATTGGAAACCACCGATGTACTATGTCCGACATCGTGCAAATATGTCCGGTTATCGAACGACGATTGCGGGGGTAAGAGGCAGTGCAGTTCCAGGGTTGCATATTGTTGCACCGCAGATACCAACAGCGTAACGAGGACATAGAGTGAATATCCCTTTCATCCTTTGACTTTGCATCTACTTTTTAAAAGGAGAAGGTACAAACAGTAGATGAGCACGAGATGAATCGAGGATTCTTTTCTTCGCTCCTCTTGACAAGAAAATTAACTTTATAAAGTGGAGGTCCTCTAAAAAATGCTCCAAACATTTCGACTTTCAAAATCTCTATTTTCGATTTCAACTCTTTATTAATTTCCAATTTTCCATCAGTAGCTAATCGAATCGCATGAGGATAATAGGGTACGTCAAAATGAGATGTTTTCCATTAAAAAACTACCGTACAGTCCAAAAGTACAGACGAATCGACTAAACTTTCGCTATCAGACTGGCAAGGGAACCTCGCCAACTCGTCACTTCCGATTGAGCTGAAATTTGGCTCACTGAAAGAGCATGGCATCCAGACCTTACAAACAAATTTTTAGCTGCCGAAGTTGATTTTTCGATTTTTGGAGAATTTTTGAAAATGGCTAAAACCGCCTCCAAATAACCATTTTTTGAAAAAAAAAATTTGTAAATTTCAAGATGGAATCCTGAAAATAGGTTTGTATACTAAAGTCGACCTCCCGAGTCGATTGGCACCATTTTCAAAGCGATCTGGAGCCTCCAGAAAATTTTGACTTTTTACACCTGGAGAGATTCCAGTGTGCTGGAGAAAAGTCAACTTTTTCTGGAGGCTCCAGATCGCTTCGAAAAGGATGCCAATCGACTCAGGGGGTCGACTTTAGGGGGTAGACGAAGTTTCGAGTGATATGTTGGAGAAATTGATTTTTTGGAAATTTTTTAAAAATGCAGAATTTTCAAGTTGTCAAAAAAGACACGTGCGAACTCGTCATCTCGGATTTTGGATTAAACTACGTCAATCGATAGATGGCATCATACTAACGTCAGGATTAAATTTTCAGCTGCCGAAATTAATTACAGCACCGTCTATAGCTATTCCAGTGCGCTGGAGAAAAGTCAACTTTTCCTGGATGCTCTAGATCGCTTCGAAAATGGTGTCAATCGACTGGGGGGGGGGGGGGGTCGACTTTGGTGTACAAACCAATTTTCAGGATTCTATCTTGAAATTTACAATTTTTTTTCAAAAAATGTTTTTTTGGAGGCGGTTTTAGCCATTTTCAAAATTTTGCCAAAAATCGAAAAATCAACTTGGGCAGCTAAAAATTTGGTTGTGAGGTCTGGATGGCATGTTCTTTCAGTGAGCCAAATTTCAGATCAATTGGAGGTGACGAGTTGGCGAAATTCCCTTGTAAAGAGAGGTAATTTCAAAATTTCATTCCTCAAATGTACTCCTGTCAGCCCCTTCCCCCATCCACTTCTCTTTGTCTCATAACTAAATTCACAATTTCAAGTAGATATTACGATTCTAGTAGGGTACAGTTTACTCAATTTGTTTACATGGTTGTGGATCGTTGTTGTTGAATTTTATGAAGTCCAAAACTATACATACCTAGACACTTGATATTCAAATTGGCGGCGGAGGGAGGGGTCCAATCGAAATTTTTGTAGTAACCAAAATTATTCCTATAGGATTTAGAGCTACAACTTTTGTTTAAAAATTTTTTTAATTGGACCCTTTCCCTCTCCACCTGTTTTGCATAACGTACTGAAGGTACTAATTAAAAATTAGACGAGTGAGGGAAAAAGGGGCAAATTGAAAAAATTTTCAAGTAAAAAGTAAAATAAGATCCTAAAAATAATTTTTGTTATCCTCCAATGTCCATAATAACATAAGATGGATGCTTTTTCAAAATTAAGGGAGGGGTCCAATTGAAAATTTTTTCAAATGAAAGTTGTAGATTGAGGTCCCATTAAAAAAGATATTTCAAAAAAATCGAAAAATTTTTACTCCAAAAAAATTGTGAAATTTTTCCACTTTTAAAATTTGGTGTACAAATATTTCTTTCTCCAAAAAATCTTTTCCCAAAAAAAGTGTGATTACTGATTTCTTTATGTAAGGATGAGATTTTTCACCAATGAAATTGAAATTTTTTAGCAAAAAAAATAAAGAAATATTTTACTTGAAAAAAAAAAAAAATGAAAAAAATGAAAAATTTTTCATTTTAAAAAATTTAAGGAAATCACTTTTACTTATTTCAAAAAAATTTGATTCTTATTTCAAAAAAGTGTATTATACTTGGATTTTTTCTCCAAAAAATTTATTGCCAAAAATTGTAAATTTCAAGATAGAATCCTGAAAATTGGTTTGTACACCAAAGTTAACCTCCCCAGTCGATTGACTCCATTTTCGAAGCGATCTGGAGCCTCCAAAAAAAGTTGACTTTTCTCCAGCACACTCTGGAATTTCTCCACACTGCAAAAGTCGACATTTTCTGGAGGCTCCAGATCGCTTCGAAAATGGTGTCAATCGACTCGGGAGGTCGACTTTAGGGGATGGACGAAGTTTCGAGTGATATGCTGGAGAAATTGATGTTTTGGAAATCTTTTAAAAATGCAGAATTTTCAAATTGTCAAAAAAAACACGTGCGAACTCGTCACCTCAGATTTTGGATTCAACCACGTCAATCGATAGATGGCATCATACTAACGTCAGGATTAAATTTTTAGCTGCCGAAGTTAATTACAGCCGTGTCTGGAGCTATTCCAGTGCGCTGGAGAAAAGTCAAATTTTACTGGAGGCTCCAGATCGCTTCGAAAGGCATGCCAATCGACTCCGGAGGTCGACTTTAGTGTACAAACCAATTTTCAGGATTCCATCTTGAAATTTACAAATTTTTTTTCAAAAAATGTTATTTTGGAAGCGGTTTTACCCATTTTCAAAAATTTGCCAAAAATTGAAAAATCAACTTCGGCAGCTAAAAATTTGGTTGTGAGGTCTGGATGGCATGCTCTTTCAGTGAGCCAAATTTCAGCTCAATCGGAGGTGACGAGTTGGCGAGATTCCCTTGTGAGTTAATATAACCAACCACCATTACCCCCAGTCCACCATACAGCCATCACAAAACAGAAAAATACCTCGAAATCAGTTCGACACTGCAACAAAGGCTAACATCAACTCTTTTGACTTTACGATACCGCCAAATTACAGAATTTACCACACTTACATAGAAAGAAACCGCCACAGCCACCGAATTTCATTGGAGGCGGCGCGGCCACATCAAAGAGATACGAGAATTACCAACTTATAAGTTTTTAAAAAAGGAAACCCATAATAGCAAAAACTCATAATAAGAAATCGAACTCAGCATCCGTCCCCGTGACAGACATAAACAATGGAATTTCGCTATAATTCACAACCCCAATGAGAGTCCATTCTAAATTACATAACGAGTCCGTTTCCGTAACCGCAACACCTTTTCAGTTATACCTTACCTACTCGTACTCGTACTATTTGTACTTGGATCAAGGTTCATCTCTCTTCCGCCCTCTCTTTAGGATCAGGAAATTAAATGTATAACTGTGAGGCGCTCTGTGAAAAGGTACCTAAACTCGGTAAAGCAAATTTTTCAGGAGAGCGAAAAAATCGAAAAAATTGATTATCGACTTTTAGATTGGATTCTCAAAAAAAAATACTTTTGGCACAATTTCGGAGCGTTTTTCTCCAATCATCCGTCTTCCATGTGAGAACTTTAAAGTGGTATATCTCAGTCAATTTTCAAGCAATTTTCGATTTTTTTGTTTTATATTATGCAGGAAGAAATTCTCTTTCAGATAAGCTAAAAAAATCGATTTCGATTTTTGCGAGTTTTGTTTAGGTACCTTTTCACAGAGCGCCTAACAATTTACTATTCTTGTTTATTTCAAAAAATGAAGTGAATTCTGAACTCCCATTTCTTCTCAGTGGCATATTTAAGGAGGTCCAGGAGGGTCCAGACCCCCTTTGACGACGAAAAAGTTGGAAAAAATAACAAAATTTGAGTAAATTTCAGTTTTTTAATGCCATTTTTAACAAAAATTTTCAATTTTTTCGGTCAAGAACCCCTCCCCCCTCCCTTGGATATGTTTCTTCCAGTAAAAATAAACTTTTTAGAAAAACCAAAAATTGGTAACATTGCATTGATCCGAACATTTTTTTCGCATCCATATTATACCTATCTATACAATTTCACAAAAAAAAAAGTTAAAAGAATGCTTGGAATTTTAAAGGGGGGGGGGGAATTTGTTTTCACGTTGTAATGTGAAAATGAACCGAAAAATTTTCACAGAAAAAGTTCTTCTAAAAAAAATTTTAACTACTTTTTCAATTTTTTTTTTGTACCAAAGTTTAAAAAATTATTTATTTATTTTGCTATCAAAGAAAATAAAATTGATTCCAATTTTCAATTTTCTGAAAAATACTTAATTTTTTGGGAAGAGAGTCTCTGTTTTTTTTTTGGAGAAAAAATTCTCATTTTTTGGAATAAAAAAAATTAAAAACAAATTTTTTGAAATTGTTTTGGAATAAAAAAAATTATTCAATTTTTTTTTCCAAGTAGAGAAATCTCAAATATTCTGAAGTAGAAATTTTTCGGAGGAATAAATTTTTGAATTTTTTGGAATAAAAAGTATCCAAAAAATTTTTTTTTGGAGAAAAAATGTTATAAAATTTTCTTATGTGAAGATATTTTTAAAAATTTCTTTGGAAAAGTTTCTTAATTGTTTTCTTCGCCAAAAAAAATTAAGAAACTTTTCCAAAGAAATTTTTAAAAATATCTTCACATAAGAAAATTTTATAACATTTTTTCTCCAAAAAAAATTTTTTTGGATACTTTTTATTCCAAAAAATTCAAAAATTTATTCCTCCGAAAAATTTCTACTTCTTGAGATTTCTCTACTTGGAAAAAAAATTGAATATTTAAACTTTCAACTTGCACAAGGGGGCGGAGAGGGAGACCTCAAAAAACAATTTTACAAACTTGGGGGTAGCCAAAAACATCAAACGGGGTCTGAAGGCGCACTGCCTCTAGATGTCAAATATGTTTTGTTTTTTTTATCTCGGCCGCAGGCACAACTGCATGTTATGGCTTTTTTAATACCATTTGCATGGATTTTTGGACTTTTTTTCAAATAAATATACTATACTACTCTTACTCTCGATTATTTAGGTAGCCAAAAATAAATCGCATAATTCAAAACTGAGTATGTATCGATCTGTACCTAACGTCACTTCGTTCATTGAAATTATTGAGCGGCGCAGCTTGCTTTCAAAATTTTCCATAATTTCGAACCTGTTTTTGAAGATCATCAAAAAACAACCTCGTCCCAAAGAACCCGAAAGTCAAAAAACCCCTAAAATTGGCCAAAAATGAACACCAGTGACCTCCAAATTGTTTGGAAGAGTCTAAAAATGAAAACAACACTTGAAAAATAATGTATAATTCTTTTAATGCCTAATTAATTAATCACTAACAAAATGAAATATTTTCTCTTAGAATATTAAATAAGCAAGTACCTAAAGCTAAAAAGAATAACTCGTATATTAGAGCGAATTTGATGTAAGTACTACGTGTACGTAGTTTTCTTCTTTTTAAAACGTTTCCTTGATGGCAGTGGCGTGGTACTGATGAAAATATTTCCTAAATTTTTTAAAACTAAATTTTCACCGAATAAGAATGATTCCCGATACGAAGTTGGTGAAGAATGCCAGGGCCAATCGTCTAGGAAACTTTTTTTAGTAGTGTACTTAGGGAGTGGTATATTTTCAACTTCTAGAATACATTTTATGCAATTTCCTATATAAGTAATGTCAGTATGGGTGAGACTGAAAATCCGATAATTGAACTTTTCGTCGTGAACCCTTTGATTAACACCGCCCAATGCTGCTGCATCAATGCGAACAGAAAATATGGGAATGGGCATTTTTCCAACTTTATTAAAATATTCTATTAAGATGTACCAAGCTTTCAAACCTGGATGAACGTCTCCGGTACAATGACGAGGAAAAACTTTGAATACAGTGGTAAAAAACCAGGTTAACTTCAGTACTCTTGGAAGGTTCTTTATTGCGATGGAATCGTCTTCTTTTCGGTTGATATATTTTGTTTTTTTCTTGGCCTTATAAAGTGGAACATTTTGCTGTACAAATCTTTTTTCACGGTCGTCAAAACGTATTCTGTAATATTTAAATAAAAGTTCGTCGACAATACCTCGCGGATCTTCGGCAAATTTACTCCATTCTTTTTGAATCCAGTCGCAATCGTATTGAAAACATTCATTGCCATCCTGTTCGTGGTTCTCCGGATGCTTAGGGTCTTTATGAACGAAATATTCTAAATAAGACGTTACTAATGTTCTTAATGACACTTTGCAGCTACGTTCATTGAGCAAACATTCAATCGTTTTATTAGCTTCGATTAGTTGCTGAATTAGTTGCTGAAGTGTTGCGCGATACCCCACTTCATAGTTGAATGTTGATGTTTCTGGTTCGTCACTGGCAATATAATGATTTAAAAAAACTATTATCAACACAATACTATTTTGAAGAAATATTTTACAATTGAATTCTGATGAAACACCGCACTTGGTACATAGCTATGGTATTGAGCGCAAAGACATACTTAAGATCTGAAACAGTTTTTTTTTTCATTTTAGATGATAATTTGTGGCATTACCTTACTGTATAGAATTTAATCAATTAATCACTAAATTCTAATGATGCGAAAATTGATATCTGAGATAGCTTGAAACGTACGAAACGTCATTTTTATATTAAATTAAATAAAATGAAAACATTTGAAAATAGAAAAACATAGGACATTTTTAATAAAGGATGAGTACAAGACAAATTACATACAATTAAGTTATAAAAAATGAAAATTAATATAAATATAAATGAGAATAATATGTTGAAGGTTTTGAAAAAAAAAAAAGAGTGAATCGAGAAAAATTGAAAAAACAAAGACGTAAATTTAAAACCGTGAAAGGGACACATAACCAAATATTATAGAGAAAATGAAAATCTAACAAAATAAGAAGCCGAATATAAATAGGCGAAAAACAAGAATTTGGATGCCAAATTTGAGCGTTACATAAGCCCCCTGGTCAATCACAATTAAGCAAAGCAAGCTTTGATTAATTGAGATTGGCCATGACTGAAACGATCAAATTTGTTATAAAAAAACAAACAACAAAAATTTTGAAAATAGAAAGAGAGAGAAAATAAAAAATCAAAAGGCACAAAGGGCATAGACCCCTGTCTACTTAATATTACGATTTAAATGACGAATCAAATAAAATAACATATTCGAGGAAAATAATGAAAATAAGACCAAGTATGGACTTAAAAATAGAACGAAAATCAAAGCGTAAATATTACGAGACAAAATCGAGGTATTAAGGTATAAGACGAGAATCGAGAAAATAAAGTAATAAGATCTGAATGTGAGAAAATGATGAAGAAAATAGAGAAAATATTTACATAGACAAAATCGGGTAAATTAGAAATGAACGAAGGAAATAAATTTCAAAAATTAATCAAAAAAAAATAAAACCAATGAAAAATTATAGAAACCTTTCCTGTTTCGACATAAAAATAATGCAAGAAAAAAAAATACTTAAAAAATAACATTGGAAAAGGAAAAGTCTCTGCAATTTTCCATACTAGGCAAAAAATTAGAAAAGAGGAAGAGAAAATTTTGATAGAAAAGTCAAAAAATTATGAGTTGGAAAAAGGAAATCCGCGAGAGTAGATATTGACAAAAATCATAATAAAATCGAATTCGAGTTAAAAACTAGATCGCGATCGAACAAAATCAAAATTAGATTTCAGAGCGAGTGTAAAAAAAATGAGACACGATTCGGAGAATAGTTTTAAAAATTTTACCAGTTTAACGATGACAAAAATATCAGAATATACTTCGTAACTGGAACAATAAATTATCGAAGATGGTACATTAGGCGACGAAATCTAGAACCATTCCTTAAATAACGATAGTTGGCATATAACGTTATGTGACTGCAGCAGGATCGATGAATAAATTGATGATGCAGAGAGCAGAAGATTATGACAGGAAACGAGAACGGCGACATTTCGGAGTAGGAAATTTTCAAAACAAGAACGACGGATCAGCTCGTGAAGATTTCCAGGAGAATAACTTGTACGACGAGGAAAATATTTCACGACATATTAAATTGAGCGACGAATAAAAATCAACGAAAAATCAGCTTTGACGAATGATGAGAAAACATCTGTAACGTAATCGAGGCATAAAAAACTGATGAAAAATAGGTAGATAGTTTACTTTGATACATAATCGGCAAAATCAGTATCCACATTCTCCAAGAACGACGACGACGGTGAGAAGTTCATGAACGAAACATCTTCAGTTCAGCAGAAAAATCAGTGATGATTTCCATGGAAAAAACTCGTCACAAAATTCTAATAATATACGAAAAATTACCAGCGAGGATAAATTTTTTACACTCTTGGCAAACTTGGAATAACATCCTTGACGTAGTGAGTTCGAATCGCAAAGATGAATATTAAAATTGTCATTCGTAGCAAACATAGTCAATGTATGAAGAAAAATCAAAACATATTTTACATTAAATTAAATCAAAAACATCAAAAAATAAATAAAATGGCTAGAATCGTTTCAAATCCCGGACGGGCCCCCAAATTATGTAACGTATAAAACAACATTTTTTAAATAAATTAAAATCAAATAGACATCAAAAAAATATAAATGATTATTGCGAACAAAAATAAATTGAACAAAATTAATACGGAAAAAACATTGCAAAAATATAAAAAAGTAAGAGTTTGAAATAATTAGTTTGAAGTTTGTAAAAGGAATGAGAAAACAAAAATAGAAAAATAAAGATTTTAACGCGAACGAAATCAAATATAAACGAAAACCCCGAAATTTAGGAAAAACAAACAACCGAGTATAAAAGAAGAAAGTACAAAATTTGAATGCTAAATTTGACCGTTACAAGCTGAGTACCTATACGGAGGTCATGTCATTTTCCTTTTACCATTTCTTTTTTTTATCGTAAATAATTTGGTACCGTTGTCTTAATACCTGATCAACGGAGATGTAAAAAACAAAATTCTTTGTATACACGTTTGTAAATTGGTAGATTGTAGTCATGGAAACTCCATTTTGAGTGCATAAATTAAAGCGCTCGAATAATTGAGAAATATATCTACATAAAGAGTGTAGGCTGGTTGTGGTTGTGATTAACTACACTTGAAAAGATACAACTGAAATGCGTTTCACTAAAAAAAAAAAAACACTTCACGAGGACCTGGCATCCAAATTTGAAAACGAAGGCGCGCTAAAAACCTTTGAAAATTGGTATTTTGGCAAGAAATACGCAAGTATCAATTAAAAACGCTGCATTCAAAAATTTCTAGAACTAGATACAGCAGTGAATAGTTGTTATTCGAAAAAGCAAAACAAGTTCTAATCACATTGTGTTGTTTTTGTCTACCTATGGAATTGAAAGAATTCTTTCCTGACAATTATATGAAAGATTCGGTTAAAAATTGGATATTTAATATTTCTCCAATAAAGTAAAGACGTAGTTAAGTATGTAATGTACGAGAACCTACTGAAAAACGCCAAAATATCAATCAATCAACACTCAAGGTGGTACAACTACGTGATCAAACTCTTGATTTCTTCCTCGCTTATTTATTTATCTTACATACCAGATTTGTTTAAATTATCTGTATCGAAATTTTTAATAATTTAATATAATACCACTTCGCAGAATTTAGAAATTAAATGGCATACATACCGATAAATAAGTGATGACTTGATGAGTTTGAATTCTAATTAATTTGTTATCTATCGTTTAATAAATTATTGAATTTTTCTGTAGATATCTACGTACAATGTACATAGTGTGATGACGAGTTCGTGCTTGATTTTAAATGATTAATACTATGATCACTTTTAAATATTTAATATTTTAAATATCACCACATCACCAATATAAAATAATAATAAGCTTTGAGCTTTTAAACATTACACATAAACGACTATGAAATATCAGCCTATGGCATAAGTTAATACTTGATCAACTCACGATCAGGCTTCTGGTGACTTAATATAATTCTACAGAGTATATATAATAAAAATATAAGGTAGGAGGACCAAAGAGTGTACAAAGTGCATTACACAGGAACTTCCTGTGTATTTCATATTTTGGGTATAAATGTAAAGGAAATTTACTGTAACAGGAAGTTGAAGTCTTTGGGATTGAATTGGGTCAATATCGATGGAGTATCGAATATGATTTTGTAATATGGCGTCTGAGAAATATTGTTACATCCTGTTAACTTTGGTCAGTTAGACCTCTTTGTCTTTCTCATACATTACGATTCAACTTTGTTCATTTAAGTATCTCTTTGTCTTTTTCATGCATCACAATTTTCTCCTCCTTTTGAAAAAGGTGTCCTCACCTTCTGTGCTACATCTTAAAATTAACATCTTAGATTCTACGTGACAATAATTTACAAAAAATATATAATGAAAAAAATTGCAATATACTTAAAATAAGTAACCAAGTTAAATATAAAATCTGTTCGTAAAACCTTGATCCAAATGTAGGATTTTTTTCTAGGGAGATTTGTTTAAATTTTTTCTCAAATTCTAGGTTGGACTGTTTTATTGTGAAATGGGGAGTTGTGGACTTCCAATTTTCGTTTAATATTTTAGAGAGGTTTCGTAGTTTTAATGGGTTGGTTGTTTGATAGTCGAAACTGCTATCCAATAATACTGTCCATTGCAAGGGTAAGATTCTATTCAATAAAATTTTATTTGGTTGGTTTTTCTGACATGGGAAGTCTTCGGGTATTAATATTTGAGTTTCTTCTGGAGTGATTGAGTGTAGTTCGAAATTGCATGGAAGTTGAATTTTGAGGGCTCCAGAAAATGAAAAGATTATTTTGAGGGTTAGAAAGGGCATAAATTGATTTTTCTATTTTTCTCACTATTGTTTTTGAATGCTTAGGTTCGCACCTAAAGTTGCAAACTTTATTTAAGTCTTTGACTTCTTTATTTAAAAGTAATGATTTTGCGCACTCAGGCGATTCGTAAGAGGTGTCAAAGTAATCCAAAAGACACAGTTTACTGTCGAGATTACATAATTTCAAAGCACTGCCTGAAATTTCTCGAATGAGTGAATTCTGTTCATCTATAGCCAAGATCATCTGATCTTGATTTAAAATGCATAGTTCGTTATTATTTTTAAAAAAAATAGGGGTGTATTTGAATAATTTCCAGTTTGTGTTTTTTCGTTTAATGGGTATATTTATTTCGATCAAGATTTTAGTCTCAGAAATTTGACAATGTGTGATTTTCTTAGTATAATATTTGATTATGTCTGAAGTAGGTATGGCTAGGGTATAATTTTTTTTGTTCAAATTTTGTCTTAAATGAGTAAGGTGATTTATTAAGGTTTTAGGTGGGATAATAGAGGAAGGTAGTCTGTGTTCTTTACAATGATTAATTAAGGAAAGGAAGTAATTGTTGAAAAACATTTTTTCGAGTATAGTGGAAATAAGGGGAAGTAATGAAAGTTCGTTTGAGACTGTGGATATGGTGTGATCTAATGTTTGTGACATCGAGTCTATTGATTGAGTTATGGTTTGAAACTGTTTATACAATTCTTGAGAAAAAAAATCAAGTTTTGAGGTTATGTTTATAATTTCAAAGTGTTGTGAAATTATTTCGTGTTTTAGGATTTCGTATTGATTTAATAATTTTTCGTCATTTGTGTACAGAGGAAGTAGGTCTTCAGTAGTAGCTGAATTACAACACCATTGTAAAAAATCGCCTAGGAATTGTATTCCTCGTTTTGAACGATGAGACGTAACGTTGATGCCGTCGAATTTGGTTTCGGACAGGTGGACGTTTAGCATCAAGTTGAGGCTTTGAAATGATGTTGAAAGAGTGTTGAAAAATTTAGATTCTTCTTGGTTTGTAAAGATGGTAGGTTGAGTATAAACTTCATTCAGCTTTGGAAATTCGTAGTCGACCAAAAAATTCAATGGAACCATTTTCTCATGTGTCACCATATCCATTATTTCGGAGGTAAAGGATCCTGGGATTATTTCGATATTCAGATTTTCGCTCAAGATGAATATAGGAAGAGAGAGTAGGAAAGTAGGCAGGATCATTTTCTCGAGATTTTGCTTGAACACAAACAAAATATATACAAGGGAATTAGAATAATATAAATAATAAAATAAAGCTTAAAATATACATGATTATGTGTGATAGTTTATAGGTATATACCTATCTTATATTTAAAATAAGGAAAAAAAAAAAATACTTAATAACTAGGTTTTGAATTTAAATGAATTCTGTGATGTCAATGGGCTTTTTAAATAGGATTACATCGTTAAAATAATGGGATTTTGAATTCACAATTTGAATTCTGCGATGTCGATGAGTTTTTTTTGATAAAATTACATCGTAACATAATAGTGTATTACTCATTTGACTAAAATAGATAAAAACTTTCTCTTCTACTTGAAAAAATATTCTTTCAAAAAGAATTTTTACTTCATTGAGGTCATCATTTTCATATCTTTCTAAAGGGCCATAAGGGATGATCCTTATGTAAATAAATTTTTGTGTGATAATTTTGTGATGACATGTATCTTTTCGTAAAAGTAATTTTTTTTTATTTTTATTTTTTTTTATTTTTTATTTTTTATTTTTTTTTTTAAATTTTGATATCTATCTTCCCATTCTTTTCTGGAAAGGAGGCGTATAAGTTTCAAATTTTTTTTTTTTTTTTTTTTTTTTTTTTTTTCAAATAATATTTTAAATTTGGAGAAATGCTCTCGTTCGGTATGTAAAAAAAGTTCTCAAAGCAAATGTTTCGCTTAGCACTTTGGTTGTTTTGGATTTATTTTTAAGAAAAAATATCTTTCTAATAATTTCGCTCATTCGAAATGAATAAAAGAAAAAAAATTTTGTTTTAAAGCAATCAATTCATCAATTAATTACTAGACACTGGCTGTTTTGGATGGTTAAAAAAAAAATAGAAATAAAATTTATACCTATACTAACTTAATGCAATACTAAATATACTGAATTTGCAATATTCCAAGATCAATAAAATTGATTATGTTCTTGTCTTAAGGGGCATATTTTTTTTTTTTTTTTTTTTTTTTTTTTTGTATTTTGTACTATAATATGTGACATTGAAGTACATAGAAGGAAAATGTTTGGTTTTTGATCATGAAGAGAAGTGATCAATTTCTCAGCAATTTGTTTCCAAAGAAATTTTTCCCTGTTTATAGATACAAAATTGGTGTGCTCATAGATCAGTTATGCAGTTTTTCACGTTATGCAGTTTTTCACGTTTTATGTATTTTTTCAAACGTCTTACATGGACTATTTCGTATTTACCTATTTTGTTTCCTGTCTCATATTGAATTTCATAATTCAATGGTGACAATTTTTTTATTATTTTTACGGGTCCATTATAATAAGGGCTCAATTTTCCTTTAAAAGGATTCAAAATTAAAGCTTTTTCACCTTCATTAAAATTCAATTCTTTATGTTTTTTGTTATAGTTTCTTTCATTGATTTTTTGATTTTTGAATATTAAACTTGGTACCATACGTCTAATTTTGATTAATTTTTGCAATTCTTTCAATCGATCTTTACTTTTCTTTTCCGGAAAGTTCAATTTATTATCTATTGGAAGGTTTGGTTCTCTTCCATAAACCAAAAAATAAGGTGATAATTTCGAAAAATTTGAGATAGGTGTGATATTGTAACAAAATGTTACATACTTAAGTATTTTTGCCCAATTTGATTTTTCTTCATTAATATAATAAGCTAGCGTTTTACACAATGTATTATTAAATCTTTCACATCCCCCTTGGGTAGTAGGGCTGTAGGTTGAGCTGAATATTAGCTTTATTCCGTGCATATAACAGAAATTTTTAAAGTCTACATTTTTAAAATGCGTTCCGTTGTCACAAGTAATTTTTTGTGGACAACCATATAAACAAATTAAATCTATCATAAATTGAATGACGTTTTCTGCATTTGCTGATGATACAGCTCTCGTGAATGCAAATTTTGTTGATCTGCACGAGCCTACTAGGACATATTCTTTACCACTACTTTTTGGCAAAGGCCCCAAAAAATCTATTTCTAAGTGTGTAAGTAGTGCACACTCTGTCGGGGAAATGGGTTTTAGTAGGCCAGGTTGAGCACCCCTGGGTTTTTTCTGCCTCTGACAAGCATCACAACTTGCAATATATTTCTCTACATCATTAGTTAGTTTTGACCAGTGATATTTGTTTTGTAATTTTTCTGTAGTTTTTCTGATACCAAAGTGACCTCCACTTAATGGGTCATCGTGATATGCTTTTATCACCATTGGTACTACATGTTGAGGTATTTCTGGTAAAAGTCTAGTTCCTTGCTTACAAGCTAGAATTCCGTCTGGGGTTATTTTATATCTACGACTCAATTTTGAAAATTTATTTTTGTCACTGCTGTTTAAATTGGATTTTTGAATTTTATTCTTTAATGCTAATTTTATATTTTTACAAAAATCATCCTTATTTTGTTCCGAGATAAGGTCGGTCTCATTCATAACATTGTTTATTTCTACCCTACTTAGAAAGTCAGCGACGACATTGTTCTTCCCAGATTTGTGTTTAATTTCAAAGTCATACTCAGATAATTTGAGTATCATACGAGCCATTCTCGAATTAGGTTCTTTCATGTTTTTATAATGAACTAACGCTGCATGGTCGGTATATACAATAAAATGTCTGTCGAATAGGTACTCTCTAAAATGACAGATTGTTTCCACCAATCCAGTCATTTCTAGGTCGTAAGTACAATATTTTTGTTGGCTTGGTTGTAATTTTTTACTAAAGTATGCTACTGGATGTATTTTGCCTGTTTCCTCATTTTTTTGAGAAATTACCCCTCCAATAGCTATTTTTGATGCGTCTGTTTCTACTATTGTTTCTCTTTTTTCGTTGAAGATAGATAAAATGGGTCGTGATATCAAGAGATTTTTTAATACATCAAAGGCTTTTTGGTGTTTTTCTTCCCAAATAACAGGTGCCTTTTTTGCTGGGTCTCCTTTTGTGAGATCTGTTAGGCAACTTGCTATGGATGAGAAATTTTTTATGAACTTTCTATAGTGAGAGCATATGCCAATAAATGCACGAACTTCGTTCACAGTTTTGGGGGGTTTAAGTTTTTTGATGGATTCAATGTTTTTGTCGATTGGCTGAATTTTATTGCCATCAATTTTGTGTCCTAATAGATTAACTTCTTGGAAGAAAAATTTACACTTTGTGGTCTTTAACCTCAAATTTAGATTATCCAGACGTTGTAGGGTTTTTTCTAAATTTTTAAGTGCTATTTCAAATGAATCTCCAAAGACACAGATGTCATCCATGTAGGCTACTAGGTTTTTATATAACATGTCCGAGAATTCTGAATTTATGGCTTTGCTGAAAGCTGCTGGTGAGAGCATCAAGCCTTGGGGTAGTCGAGTAAATTGGTATAATTGGTTTTCTACGATTATTGTGGTGAGATATCTACTTTCTTCTGCAAGGGGTATTTGGTGAAAACCAGAATTACAATCTAGAATGGTGAAAAATTTCGAACCTTGCAGTGCCATAATTACATTTTGGATTCGAGGCACTGAATTATGGTCGGGGAGTAATTTGGAATTAATTTTCTGGAAATTGCAGAGGAATCGATATGTTCCATCTGACTTTTTTAATAAGAAGGCTGGGGAACAATAATGAGAAGTGGATCTTTCCAAAATTCCTGCCTCTAACATTTCTTCTATTTGTTTTGCAATTTCTCTTCTTTCAGGGGGGGATAATTTATAGCTTCTACAAGAAACTGGGGTATCATCTTTCAATTTTAAAGTGTATTCAGGCACCTTGGCTTTTTCAATTTTGAGGGGATTGGTTGAAAATAAATGTAGATGTGACTTTAATAAATTTCGTACTTGGTTTTTTTGTTTGTCATTTAAGTGAGGAGAAATTTCCAAAATATTTCCTTCGTCATCGGTAAGGTTTTCGTTTTTATTTTCGTTTTGATTTTTAATGGGTTTGGGTTTAACATTTTGAATTACATTTATTTTTGAGGTAGGTAGAATTTTTTCTAATGTACCTACATATTGGTTTTTGTAGAGTTTTTGATAGGTATGGGTAAAGTTATGTACTGTGATTTTTTTATCAAAATTGTTTTCGTTTTCACACGTTATGGTCAGACCTGATTTATTAATAAAATTATTTAAATGAACAAATCGAAATGGATAATTAATTTTATGACTTATGGTAAAATTAGTTGTGGATTTTGGAGGTAGAAAAATAGTTTCTAAAGAGAGTAATTTATTTTGAAGAAAAGCAAAGTTTGTATTTTTGCATAATTTTAGCCAATTTTGATCCATGGGTATTTTCATTTTCATGGGATATTTTCCCATTGTTATAAAATTTTTTTCAAAATTTATTGTGACGGCGTTGTTTAGAAAAAAGTCAATCCCTAAAATTAATGATGCGCTTAAATTTTGGCTTATATAGGCTTCTAGCTTATAGAAAGTATCGAGTATTTTAATTTCAATTATTGTTTTTCCCGCGAGTTTTATTTCTGAATTGTTTGCTGCTGCTATTTGCATGTTAGCAGTGATTACTTTTGCAGAATTTGGTAAAAAAATTTTGTTTATTATCGAGATATTACTTCCTGTATCAATTATTGCATTTATTTTCACATTATCCAATTGCACTTCTAGTTCTAGATTGCTTATTTTTATAATATTTATGGGTATTATTTTATTTTGTTTTTGGGAGTCTGTAATGTCATCTTTAATTTCTAGTAATTTTGCTTCTTCATCAGAAAAATATTTTAAGTTCGAATATTTATATAATGAAAAAATGTTTTGGAAAAAATTTGTTTTTTGATTTTCGTTTAAAAAGAAGTAGGTATTATTTTGTTCTGGTTTATTAAAAGGAAAGTAGGTACTGTTTTGATTTATCTGTTCGTTTAATTTCTGGGAATTTTTTTTTTATTGTGAAAACATTTTTCTGTATCATGGCCTTTTTTCTGGCAATTTTTACAGTATCTGTTATCAGTTCGGTTTCGATTATTTTCAAAATTTATTCTATTTCGGTTTGGGAATGGTCCTTGGTATTGAGAAGGAGATACTTGACGACGGAAAAAATTAGGTCTTGAAGCGCTGGTGTTGAACCGATTTTGAAATTGATTTTGAAATCGATTTGGAGTTTGGAAACGATTGTGTATCGGAAAACGGTTTGGAGTAAAAAAACGATTTTGAACGTTAAAACGATTCATGGGTTGTTGAAAGTTTGTAAAATTTCTGTTTTGGAAGTTTCGTTGAGGAATAAAGTTTGTTTTTTGAACTGGGGAAATTTGTAAATTTTTTGATAAGTTTTTTGAAATCTGAAATATTTCTTGTTCAACTTTTTGAAGTCGAGAATCTTTATCCTGATTTTTCCTGTAGTCTATCAAATTTTTACTGCACTCGTATTTTTGTAGATTTTCTTTTAAATTTTTAATTGTGCTGTTATCGCATAATTGAATAGCTTCATGTATTTTCGGTGATAAGCCTTTCAAAATATGCTTGCATTGTTCTTCTTCTTTCATCTCTTCGTTGGAATTTTTACATAATTCTATTACACTAGTTATGTATTTTAGAATGGGTTCATTTTCTCCTTGCACTTTTGTAATCAATTTCGTTTCACACAGGTCTTTTTGTGCTTTCTCATTGAAGTCACTCAAAAAAGTTTTTTTAAAATCAGACCAAGCAGTTGGTTTATTTGCCATGCTATTATAAACATCTAGTGCCAAATCTGTTAGGTACATGGGAAAGTATTTGTTCTTTTTCACATCATCCCAATCATTCGCTGTACTACATCTTTCAAAATCTGCCAAAAATTTTCGTAAATTGTTTTCAAAGCCTGAGAATTTTTCAGGATGGAAAATTTTGTCGAAAGGCATGGTTTGGGTTGATTTAGTTCTTGTTTTAGTACTGGGTAGGTATGGTTTCAACTCTTTCGTTAGACACTCGTAGTAAGCTTTTTTTGCTTTAATATGATTTTCCAATTTTTGTTCAATTAGGGTTCTCAAAGCTTTTAGGAGTAAGTCTTTTGTGTATTTTTCGGGTAATTCTTTATAAAATTTTAATAAAATGAATTTTATATTTTCCACTGGTAGGTTGTTTATCCAACCGTGTGTGTTAAAATATAGTTCAGGATTTTGTTCGGGGCTTTGCTCGGAATTTTGTTCGGGAATTTGTTCTTGATTTGGTTCCGAATTTTGTTTGGTATCTTCTTCAGTATTTTCTTCAATATTTAAGAGGTCGAATTTATTAGGGGATTTGTGTTGGTCAAGATTATCGGTCATTTATGGGAAAAAAAAAATTTTATGTAAGGGTTTCATTAACGCGTATTTCAGAGAAGAGGGTATAAAATTATTAAAGAGAAAAAAAAATTTGCACTCGAAAAAATTAAAAAGTAGAAATATTGCACTCAAAAAAAAGTTATCAAAATAAAAATATTGCTACCACTATATCAACTAAAATATTTAAAATTTTATAGATTTTTCTTAATAAAAACTTTTTACCTTTTTGAGCTGAATTTGAAGAAAGTTCTTTCCAATCCTCCAGGATTTTTGAGTTCGGGCGCCAATTTGTGATGACGAGTTCGTGCTTGATTTTAAATGATTAATACTATGATCACTTTTAAATATTTAATATTTTAAATATCACCACATCACCAATATAAAATAATAATAAGCTTTGAGCTTTTAAACATTACACATAAACGACTATGAAATATCAGCCTATGGCATAAGTTAATACTTGATCAACTCACGATCAGGCTTCTGGTGACTTAATATAATTCTACAGAGTATATATAATAAAAATATAAGGTAGGAGGACCAAAGAGTGTACAAAGTGCATTACACAGGAACTTCCTGTGTATTTCATATTTTGGGTATAAATGTAAAGGAAATTTACTGTAACAGGAAGTTGAAGTCTTTGGGATTGAATTGGGTCAATATCGATGGAGTATCGAATATGATTTTGTAATATGGCGTCTGAGAAATATTGTTACATCCTGTTAACTTTGGTCAGTTAGACCTCTTTGTCTTTCTCATACATTACGATTCAACTTTGTTCATTTAAGTATCTCTTTGTCTTTTTCATGCATCACAATAGGTATGTTAATATCGTAGCCCATTGATTCAGCGAATAAATCATTTCACCTCCTGCTTCCCCGGCCACCATTGCCAAACCAAAATTTCAAAAAATTCCCAAGTTGTCAAAACTTGACTTGACGAAAAATCTTTAACGCATTTTTAAAGCTTGTTTGGCTAGTCTTTATTGAGTTTTCATCAAAAAATTAAGCAAAACTCGAAATAAGTTCGTTTTGCAGACTTTTTATTCATTATTCGAAAAAAACCACAATTATTACAAAGTAGCAAAAAAGAAAAAAATCGTAGACAAAACTATGTTTCTACAACATTTTGAAAAAAAATTACAGTACTAGATATAGGGGGCCAGGCGCGGAACTAGGGGTTGGGCCTGGAGGGTCTGGCCCGTCTAAAAAATTCTTTAGTCCAACTAATTTTTTCTAAAAAAAAAAAAAAAAAAAAAAAAAAAAAAAGGAAAAGAAACTGAGGCAAAAGTTGAGAATTTTCTTCTTTAAAATTTTTCTGAAAACGCCCCAGAAATTAAGAGTTTTTTCTTCATTAAAATTAAAATATTTTTTTACTACAATTTTTTTTTCTGCGATCAAAAAAATTAAAAAATTCCATATTTTATAATTTACATCATGATCACACCAAAGAATCGAAAACATTTTTACCTAAAAAAAGGCAGAAACAAAGTTTGGATTTCTCTTCAAAGAAATTGAGAGGTTTTTTTTTCAAAAAATGAATAAATAATTAAACAGGTACCTAAGTATAAATAATAAATTAAAAATTTCAAAAAATTTAAGAGGAGCATTTTAATTTTTTCACATATTTTTCTACTTGGAAAAAAAAAAAAAAATTCACGCTGACTCTAAAAATTATTCAAACGAAAAATACACAGAAATTTTTTTTTTGCAGATAAAATTAAAAGGTTTTTTAGTTCAAAAATTTTGTACCTACCCCACAAATTAAAAAAAAAAAAATCCAAAAAATTGAACCAAAAAAAGATGATGTTAATAGATAAGGCCTATTTCTAATTTCAGAAAAACTAAAAAAAATTTATTGTAAAATTGAAAAATTTTCTTATTCTAAAACAATTGAAATATTTATTAGGTAGGTACCTACGAATTTTTTATACCTACTTAAAAAATGAGAAACTTTTCTAATCTGACTTTAAAAGAAATCAAGATGAACGAATCCCAAGAAAATTCAGAAATTTTTTAGCCGAATTTAAAAAAAAATTTTTAGGCTATTGTGTCCGACTCTGATTTAGAAGGAGGGGGGGGGGGGGTAGAAGAGTTCTGACCCAATTTGTTGATGTTTGGGACCAAAAGATGACGATCTGTCACATGTCACATATTTATATATATATAATATATATTTATAATTTTACCGCTACTTTTGGAACTCTGGGGCCGAGCCTAACAGGTCAAATGAGGTCAAACTTGATATGTAGGGTCCCCTCGGTGTAGGAATGATGCAAAAAATTTTTTGGGCTCTAACTCAAAATTGGGGATATGACCCCTTTTTGAGGGGGGTGCGGGGGAGCCCCAATATCATGAAATTTTTTGAAACTTGCCCCAGGGATGAGAACCTTAATTACCTACACCATAGTCAAATTTCAGCCCCCTAAGTCATCCAAACCCCATTTTAGGGCCCAAAAAGTGGATTTTGGGGTCATTTTTTTCACGTTGATCAGGCTACAGACCCCCCAAATGGGGCTGGGGGGCCAAAATTTTCATCATGGATCAAATTTGTGCCCCTGATGTGCCTTTTGTAGGTTTCAACTTTTGGGCCCCCTTTGACCCCTGTCAAGGGTCAAAAATCAAGATTTTTCACTATTTTTCAAATTTTACCGCTACTTTTGGAACTCTGGGGCCGAGCCTAACAGGTCAAATGAGGTCAAACTTGATAGGTAGGGTCCCCTAGGTGTAGGAATGATGCAAAAAATTTTTTGGAGCCCTAACTCAAAATTGGGTATTTTACCCCTTTTTGAGGGGGTGCGGGGGAGCCCCAATATCATGAAATTTTTTGAAACTTGCCCCAGTGATGAGAACCTTAATTACCTACACCATAGTCAAATTTCAGCCCCCTAAGTCATCCCCACCCCATTTTAGGGCCCAAAAAGTGGATTTTGGGGTCATTTTTTTCACGTTGATCAGGCTACAGACCCCCCAAATAGGGCTGGGGGGCCAAAATTTTCATCATGGATCAAGTTTGTGCCCCTGATGTGCCTTTTGTAGGTTTCAACTTTTGAGCCCCCTTTGACCCCTGTCAAGGGTCAAAAATCAAGATTTTTCACAATTTTTCATGTTTTTTCTCGCTTCCCGGTACGTTGATCAGCCTGCAGCCCAAACCAAATGACCTTGGATGCTAAAATTTGGTATTTAGGATAGGTAAGGGTCACTGAGGTGCCTTTTGGGGATTTTGACCCTCGAGCCCCAAAATTGGGGGTGGCCCTTTTTTGAGGGGGGCTCTAAAGAAGCCCCAATTTGACAAAATGATTTGAAATTTTTACCAACAATAGTGACTTCGATTGTCTCCACTGTATCCAAATTTCAGCTTCTCAAGTCATCCCCACCCCATTTTAGGGCTCAAAAAGTGGATTTTGATTTGGTGACGAAATCTGTCTGCACACAGATGCAAGTAAAAAACAATGCCAATCTTGATTTTTTTGAAGTCAAAAAATTGATGGTAAAATTTTCCAATTTTTTGAAGAAAAAAAATCGTATATATTAATAGCCTACCTCGTTTTTCTTCAATTTTTCAATTTTTTGTAAGAAGAAAAATTCTAAAATTTTCCAAGAAAAAAAAAATCTTACAATTTTTTTGGAGAAGAAAATTTTTTGAATTTTCATGGAATTCAAAAATTCGTAGGTAGATACCTTTTTTGGGAGAGTAAGCTCAGTTGATGAATTTTTTTTTTTTTTTTTTTTTTTTCAAAGTGAAGAAATAAGTGAAAAAAAGAGAAAATTTTTCTTGGAATAAAAAATAATGTCTACCTAATTTGATTTTTTTGAATTAAAAGCAATTATTGATACTGAAAATTTCCAATTTTTTGAGAGAAAATCGTCCAATTTTATTAATGTCTCATTTTTTTAATTTTTCCATTTTTTGGAGCGAAAATTCGTAAATTTTCTAAAAAAAAAAACATCTTACAATTTTTTGGAGACGACAATTTTTTGAATTTTCATGGAATTCAAAATAATTTGTAATTTTTAGAGGGGGAGGGGAAGTCAGCGCAGTCAGTGTGAAAAAATTTCTTATTTTTTCAAAATGAAGGAATAAGTGAAAAAAATCTTATTTTTTTGAAAGAGAAAATTATTCAATTTATTTTTTAAAAGAAGTTTTTTCATTTCTCAATTTTTTAGAGAAAAATCTCAATTTTTATTCTCTTTTTTGTTACAGAATCCCCTTATTTTTGGAGGGAAAAAATCTTCAATGTTCTAATTTTTTTTTTTGGGGGGGGGGGGGGTATCAATTTTATTGTATTTTTTTGTGGGCCCAAAAATTGAAACCTACAAAAGGCACATCAGGGGCACGAACTTGATCTATGATGAAAATTTGGGCCCCATCCCCATTTGGGAGGTCTGTAGCCTGATCAACGTGAAAAAAATGACCCCAAAATCCACTTTTTGGGCCCTAAAATGGGGTGGGGATGGAAATTTGACTATGGTGTAGGTAATTAGGATTCTCATCCCTGGGGCAAGTTTCAAAAAATTTCATGATATTGGGGCTCCCCCGCACCCCTCTCAAAAAGGGGTCATATCCCCAATTTTGAGTTAGGGCCCCAAAAATTGTTTTGCATCATTCCTACACCGAGGGGACCTTACATATAAAGTTTGATCTCATTTGACCTGTTAGGCTCGGCCCCAGAGTTCCAAAAGTAGTGGTAAAATTTGAAAAATAGTGAAAAATCTTGATTTTTGACCCTTGACAGGGGTCAAAGGGGGCCCAAAAGTTGAAACCTACAAAAGGCACATCAGGGGCACAAATTTGATCCATGATGAAAATTTTGGCCCCCCTGCCCTATTTGGGGGGTCTGTAGCCTGATCAACGTGAAAAAATGACCCCATTGGGCCCTAAAATGGGTGGGGATGACTTAGGGGGCTGAAATTTGACTATGGTGTAGGTAATTAGGGCTTTCATCCCTGGGGCAAGTTTCAAAAAATTTCATGATATTGGGGCTCCCCCGCACCCTCTTGAAAAAGGGGTCATATCCCCAATTTTGAGTTAGGGCTCCAAAATTTTTTTTGCATCATTCCGCCACCGAGGGAACCCTACATATCAAGTTTGATCTCATTTGACCTGTTAGGCTCGGCCCTAGAGTTCCAAAAGTAGGGAAAAATTATATATATATATATATATATATATATATATATATATATAAATATGTGACATGTGACAGATCGTCATCTTTTGGTCCCAAACGTCGACAAATGGGGTCAGAACTCTTCTACCCCCCCCCCTCCTTTTAAATCAGGGTCGGACACAATAGCCTAAATTTAAAAAAAAAAATTCGGCTAAAAACAGGGATGAGGTAAAGGGCCCGACTTAAAAAATGGTCCCCCCTCCCTCCCCCCCCCCAAAAAAAAAACAAAATTCATACCCGCTTTGTAATGAAAAATAAAGCCTCATCTTCTTGTGAGCAGAGGGAAAAGTCTTGAATTTCTCTATACCAAAAATAAAATTATCATAAACTTCTCTTCCTTACAAATTCATAATAATAAAAGCTTCGAGCAGAATA
Source organism: Balanococcus diminutus (assembly GCA_959613365.1). NCBI lineage: Eukaryota > Metazoa > Arthropoda > Insecta > Hemiptera > Pseudococcidae > Balanococcus > Balanococcus diminutus. The sequence goes on from OY390715.1 coordinate 3,240,147, forward strand.
AAAGTCCGTTCGAAAATTTGACATTTCAATAGAAATGATGCTTATATTTAAATAATTCGTAGGAGGGGGAGAACTCTCTCAACTTCGAAAATATACATTTTTGATTTTTTTTTTAATATCCGAAATGCAGTAAAAATGTAACGATTGAGGACGGAATTAGGTATTTATTTTCATAATTAATTCGTACCTATAATTATTTTTCTTTGAAATTCTCATCGTTGATTTATATTACGAGTAAGTAATTATTTCTTCTTCAGTTTTTTTTAAATTCTCCATATTTTGACAAAATCAAAATATTTCTAAAATTCGACATTCAAATTCAATATTATTTGTCATAAATGAATTTATCTCATTGTGCATTGATTTTTGTCGTGGATTTATTTATTTATTGTGAATGCCAAACATATTTCCCCTAAAAAAATTCTTAAAAAGTAATATTTGTCTTACAAAGTTACATAGGTATTATTATTTTAATTATTGGACTCGAGAGTCGAAAGTAAACGGAAAATCACCGAAATTAATTTTGAAGAGGTATTTTTGATGGATTAGATATCCATCAGTTTTTAATAAATTGTCGAAATTAATCTCAAAGCAGTAATTTGATGAATTAATATCATCAAAATTAATAAATAGGTATCTTTTACTCTTTATCTATACCTACATATTAAAAATGGGATAAATTTCGAAGATTGATAGTTTTCAAAATGGGGGAGTGGAGGGAAGGGTCAGATCGAAATTTTTCTAATGAGAAAAAATATTCACAGAGTTATAATGTATCGTTTTTGTTCGAAAAAATTTTTGATAGGAAAATTTTTGAAAGGGGATGGACTTTCAAAAAGGGTAGGGGTGTGATTTTGGGTAAACGTGCTTCTTTCATAATTCTGAACAACTTTCATTATTCGAAAACAGGTTCGATTTCGCATTGTTTCAACGTGAAACGCGAAATAATTAATTTTTACTGCTGTTTTGGAATGATAGATAATTTGCAAAATTGGTGGAGAGGGAGGGGTCGGATCGAAATTTGTTTGATTTTGTTTGAAAATTTTTTCGATGGGGTCATAGGTGCAGAGATAGGGAAATTTTTCAGAAAGGAAATTGAATCCTGAGAAAGGGGAGACCTTCAAAAAATGTAACCTCAGCTATTTTTAAAAAAAAATATGCCCCAGATTACAAATACGAATCAATCATAAATTCGCTTTTTACATTTTGATCGCATTAACGCCTTTTTTTGGCAGTTACGAGACTATGCTTAACTAGAACTAGGAGACAGGTGTGATCAATATTATTCGTAGCCGCCAGCTGGTGAACTAATTTTTCGTACATATGAGCTAAACTTATGATTTGGAATGGGGCAAAAACGAAAATCATAAGTGGGTAGTGGATATCAACAAAGTTGGGAAAACGAAAAAGTGCCTTGGAAAAAAAAAATCGATGGCAGGATTCTTAATCTAAAATTTATAAAAAAAATTTCTTGAAAAATCAAACGATGTTATCGCATTTTTTTCATAGATAGGTTAATCTAAGTACAGATGTTAACCTATACGTAAAAATATATCTTAGTATAGCCTTCGCGATGAGATCAAAATTTCAGAAAATTATCAAGTATCGAATAATTCGGAATCATTTTAATTAAAAAATTCGTAAAGATAATCGATTAAAATGATTTCAATTTCAATTACTCGTGACAGTTTACCATTTCCTTACCCGATTAAAATTTTAATAAAATGATTTACAGTTCGCGATGTACGTTTTTATCAGCACGAATTGCCCATTTCATTCGTTTGACTTGTTGCGCGTCTGTCTGCTCGCTTTCAACTTTCGTCTTGGAAAAAATTTTGCCAACATCACGTACAGAGTAAGTTTATCTGAATGATATTATGCATATTTATTTATAAACTATGTGTTTGTACTTACGTAGTTACGTTAGATACCAGCAAATTCGAATTTTCCACGGAAAATTGTTGAAAAATTAACACCTCAGTAGAAAGTAACGAAAAAAGTTGAGTGCCTAACATTGCTCAAATACAATTTCTCTTGGTGAATGAGTGGTATAGTTTAACAAGACGTATAGAAGTTCAAAATGACTATGTTAGCTCCTCGCAATATAAGAAATATGAGTCACTGTAAGCGGTTCGTGAATTGAAGGCGTGCGAGGGCGTGCAAAAGTGTGCGAAGGCGTGCGAGGGTGTGCGAAAGCTTGCGATGACGTGAAAAATCGTGCAAAAGTGTGCGAAAGCGTACGAAAGAATGCGAAGGCATGCGAAGACGTGCAAAAGTGTGCGAAGGCGTTCGAAGGTGTGCGAAGTCTTGCCAAGCCTCTCGGAATCGACTCAAATAATGAAAAAAAAATTATCTGAGCAATTTTTCAGTTTTAGTTTGAGGTTTGAGGTTGATCGATGTTGATTGAGGTAATTCACATAAAGGAATAATTTTTTTCAGAAAATCTAAAAAATTGTAAAATTCAGATTTTTTTATCAGAACATCTCATAATGGATGTGAATAATGAGGAAAAAATTTTGAGTCATTTTTTCAGAGAAATTGAATTTTTGCAAAATTTGAAATTCAAATGACAAAATCAATTATTTTTTCCAAAAATGATGAAAATTAAAAATTTTAGAATTTTCTATCAGAATCTCTCAGAACAGACTCGAATAACGAAAAAAAAATTATTTGAGGAATTTTTTCAGTTCTGGTTTGAGGTTTGAGGTTCTGTGTGCGAAGGCGTGCGAGGTCGTGCGAGGGTGTGCGAAGTCTTGCCAAGCCTCTCGGAACCGACTCAAATAATGAAAAAAAAAAATTATCTGAGCAATTTTTCAGTTTTAGTTTGAGGTTGATCGAGGTAATTCACATAAAGGAATCAGTTTTTTCCAAAAATCTAAAAAATTGTAAAATTCAGATTTTTTTATCAGACCGTCTAATAATGGATGTGAATAAGGAGGAAAAAATTTTGAGCAATTTTTTCAGAGAAATTGAATTTTTGCAAAATTTGAAAATTCAAATGACGAAATCAATTTTTTCCAAAAATGATGAAAATTAAAAATTTCAGAATTTTCTATCAGAATCTCTCAGAACAGACTTGAATAATGAAAAAAATTTATTTGAACAATTTTTTCAGGTATAATTAGAGGTTCGAAGTTCGGTGTGCGAATCCTACTCAAATAATGAAAAAAAATATATATATCTGAGCAATTTTTCAGTTTTAGTTTGAGGTTCGAGGTTGATGGATGTTGATCGAGATTGATGAGGTTGATCGAGGTTGATGGAGATTGATCGCGGTTGATCTAGGTTGATCGAGGTAATTCACATCAAGAAATCAGTTTTTTCCAAAAATCTAAAAAATTGTAAAATTCAGAATTTTTTATCAGAACCTCTCATAATGGACATGAATAATGAGAAAAAAAATTGAACAATTCTTTCAGAGAAATTGAATTTTCGCAAAACTTGAAATTCAAATGACGAAATCAATTTTTTACAGAAATGATGAAAATTAAAAATTTCAGAATTTTCTATCAGAATCTCTCAGAACAGACTCGAATAATGAAAAAAACTTTATTTGAGCAATTTTTTAGTTTTGGTTTGGTTTGAGGTTCGAGGTTGATGAGGTTGATCGAAATTGATCGAGGTTGATCGAGGTAATTCACATCACGAATTCAGTTTTTTCCAAAAATGTAAAAAATTGTATTATAAAATTCAGAATTTTTTATCAGACCCTCTCATAATGGACCTGAATGATGAGAAAAAAATTTTGAGCATTTTTTTCAATTTTGGTTTGTTTGAGGTTCGAGATTGATGGAGGTTGATCGAGGTTTAATTGATTTTTTTTTATAACAAAAATTATTTCTAAGACATCAATCTACAACTTTTGTTGGAAAAAATTTTCAATTGGACTTTGGACCTTCCCCAATTTTGAAAAAGTATCTACCTCATGTGGAATCAGATGAGCGGGAGACGGGAAGGGACCGAATCAAAATTTTTGTAATATACCCAAAATACAAAATATCAGTATCTAAGTCATATTTTGCAAAATTAAAAGTAAATAAATTTGCCAAATTGAAAATAGTTACCACATTCACTAAAAAAAACACACATAGGTAATTTAAAGTACTAAACGTATACATAGTACATACACCCTTTCTATAACACTTTTCATTCATTGTTTCTATGTTCTAATTTTGAATTATAAAATTTTTCCATCGCACTGTAATTCGATGACCGTCGGAACGACGGGTACTCAGCTAGTAAGTAGGTAACTAAAATTACATATTTCTATGCTGCCAATTCACAACTATCAATTGAAAATTGAAAAAAAAATTGACCCTGACCTTCTCTCAAATTTTTAATTAATTATCTTATTAATAAATTGATTAATACAGCTAGTTTCATTCGAATTTAATTTTATACAAGTCGGACAATTTTATTAAATTTTTAGCCCTGAAATTTGAAAAAGTTTCATCTAAGTTCTCAATTTTGCTACATTTAATCTGCAAAACTATTGAAAATAAACCAAAAAGAAAGCCAAAAATTCTAAATTTGAGTTGTTTTATTTTCATTCTATTGATAATTGAAAAATTGAAAGTACCAATGAAAAATACATTTCACCCAATTCTTCTTCTTTATTGAATGTTGAGATGCGATTTACTGATTCGACGTTGTTTGAGTAGGTTTATAGTTTTCGTATGTAGTTTCTCGGCCTAACAAAGTTTCTCCATGACGTATATACACAATCTTTTTTTACGGTATTGTTGTATTGAAAACTTACGACCGCTTTGCTCAGAGGTGAAAATATTTCTTCAGTATAGGTACTAAATTTTACAGATGTAGGCTGCAGCTCGACGTTTGAGTAGGCTTTTTTAAATAACGAGGTTGGTAACAACGTTGAATTGGGAGTAGTACCAACTTCTGTACCTTACCCTAACAACACAGAATCTATTTCAAAAAACGCAAAATTTCTATATTGATTTGGCGAAAATCAAAAAAATAGAGACTAAAAAAACACGTTTTGAGGCCCAACCACCCAAATTGCTTGCGTTGAGGGTCTAAAATTTGTGTCAAAATTTTTTCTCATAATGATCGACCTTTGGCCCAATCATAATTTTTTGTTCATGATTAATGATTATTTTACTTTACTGAAAAAAGGTGGCTTTTTGAAGCTGTAAAAATAAATCTTCTAAAATATTTTGGAAAATTGAATTTCAAAAGACATAATGGAATAGAAATGTACCTAGCTACCTACACATATTGAAAATGACAAATTCCTCAACCAAGTATTTACTTTTCTTGCTATTTTTGTTGACAGGTAATTTTTTATAAACTTCTGGTGTGTTTTTCATTATTTTGATTGTATAAAATCTTGTGATTGTTGTAACCATTCCATCAGTATTGATTCAATGTCTCGAAGAGTTCAGAGTTTTCATAAAATGTGTAATTGAAAATCAAACATAGCCGATTTTGCATCAATGTTTTGATGAGGGAAAATCTTTTATTTTCGATATGGAAAAGTATCTTTATGTGATTTTTAAAATTTTATGCGTACAATGGGAGGGAAATGACCCAAATTATTAAAAGATTGACTTGATTTTTCCAAATTTTTCTGATCACTGATCAGTGATAAAATCTCCCACGAGTCCGAATGTGATTCGGGCTGTAAATCAACGTCTCCCATGTAAAACTTCTATCAGAGATGCAATTACCGGGAGGTGTGGGGTGGTCCATCCTTCCACTGAAATTTTTTTCAAAAAGTCGGCAAATTACTAAAACAGAAATTTTTGGAAAAATTTACAACATTTTGTTAAAATTCAATACTGATTTTTGGTGAAACTTGGTCGAAAATTTTAGAAAATTTAGGTATAAAAAGTTAGCAAATTTTCGGTTCGAGTTCGCCAACACCGGATTTGAAATTATTGCTTTGCTACAACAAAAAAAAAATTAAAAAGGACAAACAGAAAAAAACAGTAAGATATAGATATTAATATCTATATCTATGGGTGTACCTCTACCTAGTACCTACCTAGTGCAGGCATTCATCAGCTAACGAATGAACACCGCTTCTGCAGTACATGCCATGTGCTTATATTTACTCATACTCATACTTTCGTATCGAGTAAGTGTTAAGAAAATTAATCAACTCGTAGGTAACTTATACTATGTTAGTATGTTTACACTTGAATACATATAATTTTCAAACTTTTTTTTCAGAATATTCTGTAATTATTGTGAAAAATGGCTTCAACATTCAAACCAAAAATATATTGTATCATTTTCATGCACAGCTTATGCCTGTCACTAGTTCAATGCCACCCTATTGACAATCGAACAGACCCGTCAAAGGTAAGTACAACTACCAAAACATCACCACCTTAGTCACCTTCAAAAAACATTTTTTAGAATATAATAATCCAAAGAAAGTACCTCACGCAGCAAAAAAACCACGTCAGAAAAAAAACTCTTGTGTTATTTTCCACAAAAATCAGAATTTCAACTTTACAAAGGAACCTCGCCAACTCGCCACCTCCGATTTCGCGGAAATTTGGCTTACTGAAAGAACATGCCACCCACACCTCACAAGTCACAACCAAATTTTTAGCTGCCCAAGTTGATTTTTCGATTTTTGGCGAATTTTTGAAAATGGCTAAAACCGCCTCCAAAAAACCTTTTTCTGAAAAAAAAAAATGTAAATTGTGACTATTTTGAGATATAATCCTAAAAATTGTTTATAACTTAAATTTGACCTCCCGAATCGATTGGCACCGTTTTCTGGAGCGACGAGTTTGCACGTGTTTTTTCTTGACAAGTTGAAAAAATTTCACGTTTTTTAAAAATTTCCAAATGATCCATTTCTCCAGCGTATCATCCGAAATTCCCCAAGTCAAAAGTGTAATTTTATATATTGTGAGCAAACCACCTACCTTCATGCAGCAAAATCGCAAATTTCAAACAGAAGTAGGTCCCAATCAAAATTTTAATAATAGTTGACCAAAAAAACCTACTCCTAAACTTTCTATCTTATAACTTTTGATTACAATTTTTTTCAATTCAATCTTCCCCTCTCGTCATTTTTCAATACTAAGGCCTTGAGCATGTGCCAATGTTAAAAATTAGAACAGAGGGACACGTCAGAATTTTTCAAAGTTTGTAGAGATGAAAAAATATTTACTTATGACTTATAAGAAATTACCCGAGTTAGAATTTTCAAATTCTTAAAAATTGGAAAAATTAGAAGTTTTTAAACATTTTTGAGAATTAGAAAATTTGAAAAAAAAAAACTGCAAATTTATGAGGAAAACAAATTTTAAAAATGTAAAATTCTTGTTGAAACCATTTTTAAAAATAAATATGTAATTATATTATATACCTAAAATTTGAATCGCTACGAAATTGTGAAAAAATTGCAAATCAAAATGACTTGAAAACTTAAAAAAGTTTATAGTTTATTTCATTTAAACCCTAATTATCAAAAACTGATGGTTACGAAGTATTTATTTTTCAAACTTTCGTCTTAAAAAATTAATTTAAAATAAATTTTCAAAAAAAATCAAGAATCCGAAAAATCTGAAAATTTATGAAATTTTTTGGAATTTTAAATTCACCAATATTGCAAAACTGAGAAAGCAGGCGAACTTTGAATATTGGGAAATAAATGCAAAACTAAAGAAACTAATAATTAAAAAAATTATAAGAATAGGAGGTAATAAACGCGATCAATTTTACAATTTTGAAGAACTGATAAATTTTGGAAAATTTTTGACCATAAAAAAAGACTCAATTTTTCAAAAAGTAAAATTTCTGAAACATGGGTAATTTCTTTGAAATATTACAATTATCTAGAAAGTTTTAAGAAATTGACAAATTTAGAAAAACTCGCTCAGGGCTCAGCGCGTGTGCTGTACAGTGTGAATTTTGGACTCGGAACACTTTGGCGGTAGGTTAGGTATAGAACCCAAATATGCTTCCGAGCAGTACTTTTTGGATAACCATTGTATAATTAGGTAGCTAAGCTACTACGTATCTATGCAGATGCTAAGCACGAGCCTTTCCTGTTGGGAGAAAACCTGCTAAGAAAACCAACCACACGTGTCGATTTGGCACTAACCGCTGTTGTGCATTTTTCCGCAGAGTGGAATTCAATATCCGCTATTTTTTTTTGTTCAGTGAAATTTAAACTTGCTTTTATTTCTGCTGAGCAGAATTTGTAATGGGTTTCTTGACTCGCTGTGCGGAACTTCGATTTTCTCAAATTTTTTATTTTTTTTTAAATTTTCATTTGATTTAAAAAAAAAAAATCTCGCGGAAATTATTCATCATTCATCAATTCCTCAAAAAATTTTCAAAACTCATTTTTTTATGGTTTTCCAATTTTTTCATTCCAACTTTTGCCAATAATTTTTTCATCAGAATGTAATTATCTATCTAATCACAGGTTACATTACCGCGCGACGCTGGGCTCACGTCTTGGTTCGAGTGTGCTCAAGCTCAAAGGTCGGCTCGTGCTGTTCAAACACAGATATAGGCTCCTGCTCATCTCATCACTGCAGTTATCAATCTATCTAATGTAAAAATTGTGTTGTAATGTTTATGTTTCAGTTATTTACCGGCCTTCAACTGCACCCCACTGATGATCAGTTTGAAAAATTGACGCAAATAATTGTTGACAAGAACTCGGTGCTCACAGATACAAAGAAAGAAATCATCAGTGACTGCTCAATTGGGGATTTTCAAACATGTATTACTGAATCTGAAATGTGGATTGATAAATCCATGTTGATTAGGAATATTATTGAAAATAAAAAAAAAGTCTTTATCATAACTGGACCCCACAGATGGGGTAAAACTACCACGCTATTCATGTTGGAACATTATTTCAATATGCCATTTGAAAATGGAAAATTAATTGAAAACATCGAGTCGTCGAAATCCCACCTTTATTTTGTTGAAGGAAGAGCAATTAAAAAAAATGGCGAAGAAATGGCGCTATCCGAAAAACCATTAATTAGCAAATATGCTGATAATAAACAACACCTTGGCAAACACCCTGTAATAAAATTATATGGAGGCTTAATGTCTTATAAAAAAGGATATGAACAATTTCATACAATGATATCAATGGCATTTAAATTGAATGAACATGTGATAGACAAAATGGCTTTACTGATCAAAACATTAAACCCTGATGATAAAAAAATAGACATTATTGAAGATGAAATAAAACTATTCCGAGACTACTTGAACGAAGATGAACGTCTTACTGAGTCGAAATGGCAAAACAGCATTAATTTTTTATCCTCAATGCTAGTAAAATATTACAAAATTGATGGCGTTGTAATACTTTACGATGAACATGATACTTTTATCCGGGACGAGTATCTAAATGTCTATTCTTCTCCAACTGCTCGAGAAGAAAAAAATAAGTTCAATCTTTTTATCAAAAACTTTATGTACGAAACCTTCAAGAATAATCCATCTGTTTTTAGGGGCGTTATTACCGGAATTCTAAACGTGGAGGAAGCGACATATCTTTCCAAATTAAGCTTTGTGCTCAGTAAATCCGTTTTTCAACTCGATCATTTCAACAACTTCTACGGAGTTACACATACTGAGCTGACAGATATGATGAACCTACGTGGAATTAACGAAGAAACACAAAAAAAAGTAGTAGAGTGGTTTGACGGTTACAAGGATGTTGACCACCCTGAACATCGTTCATATTGTGTCTATTCTGTTACTGGATTCTTGAACGAATTAAAACTGAAATCGTATTGGGGTGCATCATCCGTAAAATATTATTTGAGAAGGCTTTTGAAGCATGAGGAATTTGCGGATGGTTACAAACGTTTGAGAACTCAAGATAGCAGTATAATTTCATCGTCGTATTTTGAAAAAATGTCAGAAAACAATTACGAACTTTTGCATCAAATCCTCAATTTGAAGACTGAGTATCATTCCGATAAACATCAAGACATGGTTTTTACATTATTGCTTGAGCTGGGATTTCTATCAGCTTCTAAGAATGGTCCCGATGGTGAATATCTTTCTGTTGCCATTGCTAACCTTGAAATCAGAACTGAATTCTACGAAGTAGAAGACGAGATCATCAAAAAGGAACTCTTAATAGATAGAGTGTCAGGTAATGTTTTATATCCGAAAAATACAACCTAAAAAAATCCATTCGCCACGTTAAGCACGTGGGTATTCGCGTTGCAAGAAACTGTACAGTAGAGGTAAAAGTAAAAACTTTCAATCGTGAGGATGCCCTCAAATTCGAAAAAGAAATTACGACTGCTATGGCCAGGATGATTATGTTTCTTATTTTTGTACTGTATAGTTGTATCGTTCGTTTTTTAATTTGTATCAATAACCGCCTCATCATGTGGTTCGAGGTAGAGCGGGTGTTTGTCGGTGATTAATAAATGGGTAAATAATTATTTATTATTTATTTAGATTACTAACGATGCCTATACTTTTCCCTTGATCCCTTGATGGGCGGACATTGAAGCCAATTCGATATGGTCTATCGAAAGATCTGAATTTGGCGACAATGTTCGCTCATTCCAACCATTTTACCTTATGGTCAATCAAATGATCGGTAAAATTGGTAACCCCTTTTTCTTTTCTTTTTTTAACAGGTCAATTATCATATGATCAATTAAATGATCGGTAATTGATCCTAAATTTTCTGTTTATTTTTATTTTCCAAAATTCAACCCAGATTTAGCACTATGCCCCAATGGGTGGCTAAATCCCCATTTTTTATTATTTTATACCGAATTAAATAGGTTTTTGTAGACTTTTGAGCCTTATAGTCAATCGAATGACTGGTGAAATTGTCTATAATTTATCCGGATTTAGCACTATGCCCCAATGGGTGGCTAAATCCCAAGTTTATTTCAATTTATTCTTTTCTATAGCCAATATTTACCTCTATAGGTTTTACCCCCAATTTCTTACTTCGTTTAATTTTAAAGGTAGTTTTCGTACCTGGTTAAATACCTAGGTAATTGATCTAGGATCGATAAATTTATACATTTTTTGACTTGTAGTTTCGAGTCAGGCGAAATCATCCGGTAAGTGGATTTATTGCATAATTTGTGTCTTGTGTATCTGGCCCTTCTTGTCTATTATTTTTGATCTATTCGATAAATTTCATTTATGTTTTTCCCACGTCCTTTTGAACCCAAAATTTTAAGGTAATTATGTTGTATCACAGGCATAATTAGAATGTTTATTAGAACAGATACACAGACTACATCTACCTCATAAGCGCAATCTACATTATACTATATATAACATCTCCCTTCTTAAAATAGTAATAATATTATAAAATAAATTCTTTAATACTAGACAATATTATTTTCGAATATCGTAGGTCGAGTAGTCATAAATGGAATTTTCTAATCTGGCTGGCAATCTTCTTGTTCTTCTTTCCTTCTGTATTATATTAGGAATAGGTGGTACAATTTCTTGGTTGTTTGGTTGGGGTATTTCTTCCTGTATAGGTACCACTTCTGCTTCGGCTCTTCTTTTTGGCCATGTATGCAATGGTTCCTAACTTTGTACAGGCACATTTTTAGATGGTTTGATATACGATTTATTCCTCCTCAATACAGATGTTCCTGTCGATACATAGTACGATCTTGGTTCTTCAGCTTTGTCAACAATACGCGCCGATTTCCACGTTTCTCCAATTTGTACTGTAACATATTGACCTATTTGAAATTCAGATGACTTTTTTGCAAATTACTGGAATTGCACCTTTTTTCAACTTCAGGCAAAACTTTTTTTTAAATTTTCCGATTCCTTGGAATACATCAGCGTAATTTTTTACGTAGGTCTGATAACGATTCTGATTTGGATACTTTACTGATTCGTTGAATTAAATTAAGATCGACGCTAGTTTTGATTCCCAGTAGTGGCTCGTCGTCTACATCAACAATAAGATAGTTGATCATATGTTTAGCTTGTTTTACTTTTGATTTCAACATTACTTCGCCGATAATCTTGATGTTACTATTGCCATATGCTACTGCTTTGAGAGACTTAGGAGTAATATGTTTCTTATCAACTCAGAGTTTATGGAATACATTGAGCGGAATTATGTTACTTTGAGCTCCGCTATCGATTTTGAATTTGATTTTTTCATTTCCAATAATAATCTTTTCGTACCAGGCTGATGTTTTATTATTATTATCTACAGATTTTACATTAACTGCTTTAAATGATAAGGTATCACTAGAGTCATAAGAGTCATCATTTGAATCGTTATCGGTAGTACTATCGTCACATTTAACAGTGTTCACTTTTTTACGGCCACTTTTAGGTTTACGAACATTATATTTACTGGATTTCGTACGGTCATAACGTCGATTGAATTTACACCCGATCGCGAAATGATTATGATTTCCACAGTTCGAACATATTTTACCCTGCGCCGGACAATTGCGTTTACAATGATAAGTGTCTCACTTTTTGCATCGATATTCACGATCATTATCACTATCACGATCATTTCTTCGATTATATGTTTCTCGGTCTCGATTATAGTTCCAATCATTATCACGACGTCTCCAGTTATATGAGTTATCTTGACAATCATTTTTACGATCTTTAAACTTGACTGCATCCACTGCAGCTGTCTGATCCTCGACTTTGGACGAAGGCGATTGTTCTCCTTGTATTATTTTAGCTTGTTGGCTGCTTACTTCTTGAAGACGACCCATTTCAATAGCTTCATGTAACGTTAATTTGGGAATTTTCAGCATATCAGCTTGAAGATTTTTATTATTAACACCGATTACAATACGATCTTTAATTAGTGATTTTTCTTCATCATTGAATTGACAGCCTTTTACCAGTTTTTGTAGTGCTGGTGCGAACTCGTCGAATGTTTCACAGTCTTTTTGCGATCAAGTGAGGAATTGATATCTGAGGAATGTTGTGTTTACACTTGGATTTACTCGATCTTCAAAAAACTGTAATACTTGCTCGACATCTTCTTTATCTTCGTCTTGTAAATCTGATGCATCGATTAATTCTTGAGCATCACTTCCGGCAAAATTTAAGAGCAGAGCTGATTTTCTAGCACTCGACGCACCTTCTAAATTCGCAGCCACGAGATAGTTCATATTCACGACGGAATTTTCGCCAATTTTCAGCAGCATTAACATAGAGTTTTAAAAAACTTGGCTTATTATAGTTAGCCATTATTATCGTTATTTTACAACTTTAATTACTTAAACTTCTTATTAAATCATTAAAATACGCGAATTAATTATTTTTATCCGCAGCGCCATGTTATATATTATGAAGGCATAATTAGAATGTTTATTAGAACAGATACACAGACTACATCTACCTCATAAGCGCACTCTACATTATACTACATATAACAGACACGGGTACTTGATGACAAAATTTTGGCAGAAATGTGGGGAAAATCCGGCCAATTCCAAAACGTGAAACGATTGATTGAAAGAGAAGCAGCTAAAACAGTGTACGGTCGATGGCCTCCACCAGAATAGTACGATTGAAATGTTCCAAAAGAGTAAGTTCATAAACATCTACTCCGACTACTGGTGTACCATTTGACTTTAGTTTTCTATCAAGGTAGGTAGGTAGGTAGGTAGGTAGTTGGCTAGCCTAAGTATAGGTACATACTTTATTTAGGGTGTCATCTGATGAAATATACTTGGGATATTTTCTATAGAGGAGGTACTTGTACCCAACTAGACTATTTTTGGTGATTTTTCATCTTTACCCTCTTTTCTTAAGATGAATGAAGTCGATTTCGACTTTTCGAAATTTTGGTCGAATCCGAACACGATGAGACCAACTGCAACCATCCAAGTGCACTATAAATACCTTGAAAATAAATTCGATGTTTGATAAAATTCGATGTTGAAAAAAATATTTTATTACGAAAAGGTTGCTTAAAGTTTTGACTTTGGATTCATTTTCGAAAAAATCTCAAACGAAATCAGAACACAAAAGGTGGGTTGTACTCGTAATACAGATTTCTGATAGAATTTTTCACGCTGAATTCAATTCCATTAGTTCCATCTTCAAATTTTTATCAGATGAAATATGACTGGTATTGATAGAAAACTTTGTTTGGCATATATATTCACCGAAAAAAAATGAGTAAAAATATTTTTCAGTCTCTAATCTCCTGAAAAATTCCACTTTTGCCCCCAAGCTCCCTTATCGCGTAACAAAAAAATTTAAAAGGACATGAAATACATTGTTTTAGCTGATTTTTTCAAAATCAGCTATTAGTTTTGATCTTTGATTTTTTTGGTATTTCTTGCGATATGTATTTATTTATTTATTTATTTACTGAATTTTGTCCGCGCGATAACTCTCGTTCTAATGGACCGATTTACTTCAAATTTTAATGGGAGATCAATGACCATGTAGAATAGATCCGTATTGCTTTTGGGCAATTTTGGACCATTACTACGCATTATTTGGGCAGAAATGGTCGGAATTAAATTGGACCAATTAAAGAAATACTTTGCCTAGCATTTTATTTCAGGCTGAAAAAAAATTAAATTTTTCTCCCCTCTTTTATTAGGGCCGAGGTGCGCGTTAGAGAATTTCATCGACGTCGCTTCATTTTGAAATTGCTAGGCATTATAAAAAATGCATCAAATTTTAAAAGCTCGATTCACTCGACCTAAACGCTGATCAGTGTTGTCCATAAAGAAATGATTCACTTCTTTTATTTATAATAATTAATAATAAGAAAAATGAAGTGGGAAAATTATTGAAAGAGGTGACTTTAAAATTATTAAAAATTTTAAATTAAATAAAAGTTTATGGATTTGAGAAAATTGAAAAAGTATAATATTTTTATAGAGACTAAAATATACAAAATAGACATTTTGAAAATTTCTGAGAAAATGATGAATTGAAAAAAAGTGAATAAAATTTTTAATAATTTCAAAATAATTATTGGAGTTCAAAGAAAAACGAAACTTCGTTATTTTTTGGTTTTTCAAATAAAAATAAATTGTATAAATTTTGGTAAAAAAAATTATTAAAAAAATGTGAAATATTTTTTTATAGAAATTATAATTGAATCAAAGTGAATAAAATTGACAAAGAAGACTAATCTATAGATATAACAAAAAAAAAAAAAAAAAAAAATAGGTAAAAAATAAAAATAGATTGAGAAATTCATTTTTTTATTACTTTCTTTTTGGAGAATTTTAAAATTTTAAAAAACTATTATATTAAAGTTATTGAGAAAACCTATTTTTGATAAATGAAAATTTGAGTAAAAAATATTTCGGTAAAAATATTATTGACTTGAAATGAAAAAAAAAAATTATTATATTTAATAATGATAATTTGATAAAATAATAATTTTAAAAAATCAGTTTTTCTGACGCATTAATGCGTCAGAGTTTTTTTACATTTAAAAAAAAATAATAAATTTAACAAATGAGGAAAACTTTTTGGGACTGAAATAAAAAATACCGTTTTTGGCGATTTTTCAACTTTACCTAAACTTTTAGAGACGTGTCATTTTTCACAGAAGTATAAGCCCATAAAAAGTTGAAAGGTTCAGACAAATTTTCTAGAAAATGTCTAAAATTAACAAAATTTCCTGAGAAAATGTCCAAAAAATCGAATTAAAAAAAAGTACCTATATGTTTCAGAATGTCAGACAAATGTCTAAAAGTCATAAAATTTCTAAAAAAAATTCAAAGTTTCAGAGTGTCTGACAAAATTCCTAAAAGCCACAGATTATCATTTTGTTTTAAATTGCAAAAATTAAAAATTCTCTTTAATTGGAAAATAAATTTTGCAAAAAGGAAATGGTTTGAAATTTTTTTTTTTTAAATTAAAAAATTAAAATCTCAACAAGAAGACATTTTAAAAACTCAATAAGTTGAAAAATTCTTTTAAATCAAACATTTTTTTTTTTCAAATTACAAGTATTGAAAATCAGGTGTGTTCGCTCATTTTTCAGTTTTTTTCCCCAACGTGATTAAAATCTCAGTGATCACATGAAATGACTGACTGAAATAACTGATCACGGATTCGAGTTGTTCTTCAGGTCAAACTACATTGTAGTTGTAGGCCCTTCCAGTGACTATTTTGACCTAAAATGAAAAAAAAATTTAAAATACCTATCTTTGATTTTAATCACGTTCAACTTTCGGAAAGAACTCGAAATTTTTTTTGAAAGGGGGTTTGTGGTAATGCCATTCCCCGAAAGCCAATAAATATCGTTATGTTTACTCGACTGTAGTGTGTGTGTTTTACTGTCACATTTACGATGTAGAGTAAAGTATTATTATGTATTTAATAATGTACAATTTATGTGAAATAAAGTACTTCAAAGTATGCCTTTATTAAAAAGTGGCGACGAGGTAAATCAGAAGAAGCAGAATGGATAGAAATCCAGTTCCACCGTCTTTGGTCAGTCAAATGAAATCATCGGATCAATGGGACCGTTGGAAAGAAACGCTCGCGTTTTATTTCACCGCCGAAAAAATCACGGACGATAAGGTAAAACAGGCTAAAGTTTTACTGTTAGGTGGAACGGAAATTCAAGATGTATATTTTTCACTGCCAAAAGTTGCTTCGATCCCCACCGGTTATGACGCGTACACCATCAAACAGCTCGATGACAGAATCATTCCGCGAAGTAATAAATGGTTCGAACGGCACGTGCTATCTAAAATGAAACAGGAAGATAATGAAAGTCTAACTGCATTTATCACCCGTATTCGAAAGCAAGCGAAAAACTGTAGCTATTCGGCTAATGCGCTCGAAGAGGCAATCCAGGGCCAGCTTATCAATTGCTGTAGTTCGACGGAGATCCGTACCGAGTTAATGAAGCAGAAGGAGGAAGCTACGTTAGCTGATTTCGAAAAGGTAGCTCGTACTATCGAAACGATTAATTTACAATCAAGTGCGATGGCATCTTCGGCGCCGTCAGTGACGAATGTTTGTCGAGTACCAGAGAACAAGTCCACTAACAAGAAGAAGGCCAAAAAGTTCGATCCATCGAAGACCGAGTCCAAAGATTCAAAGTTGTCGAGGAGGCAGAATTCGGATAAAACAGAATCCGGTGAACATTGCTACTGTTGTGGTTACACTAACCATCGTGCTAAAGATCCAAAATGTCCAGCTCTGAAAGCAACGTGTGGAAAATGCAAGAAAGTGGGTCACTATGCAAAGCTTTGTCAGTGGAAAGGCGAAAGTGACTCTACGACCTCTAAAGTGAAACGCATAGTCGACGAAGATATTTTCCGTGTTTGTAATAAGAGCGAGAAAAAAAGTGAAGAACTGATAACGTGCATCGTCGGAAATGTCCCTTGTGAGATGTTTATAGACTCCGGAGCCATGTATTCGATGATGTCCAAAAAAACTTGGCGTATGTTGCAACGAAAGGGGGTACAGTTTCATAACTATGTACACACTCCCGATATCAACTTCTACGACGCTACAGGTGATAAGCAGTACTCAGTGAAATTCACCGTTCAAGCAGACATCGCCTGTAATGAAAAATGTGTCACGTCTGAAATCATCGTAATCGAAGAAGAAATTCAAACTCTGCTCGGCAGGCAAGATGCCAAAGATTTGGGAGTGCTACGTGTCGGTATAGATGCGTGTAAAGAGTCTACTCGTATTTTATCAATTCCCAATTTCGAAAAAGTACTGGGCCAGCTGAAAGATTTTGAATTAGAAATTCCAATCGACGAAAACGTAACACCTGTAATCCAGCCATTACGTCGTACACCCTACGGAATACGAGAAAAAGTTGAAAAACAACTGAATACGTTGCTGGACTGGGATGTTATCGAGAAAGTAGATGGACCTTCGAGATGGGTGTCTCCAATTGTTCCAGTGGCTGCGTCAGAAGATGAAATATGTCTTTGTGTCGACATGCGTCTACCGAACGAAGCAGTTAATAACGTAAAACACCCTCTCCCAGTAATGGACGACGTAGCACCGTTGCTAGCAAATGCAAAAGTTTTCAGTCTTGTTGATTTAGTGAAAGCGTACTACCAGATCGTACTTTCTGAAAAATCAAGAGAAATCACAACGTTCATCACGCATTTGGGATTATTCCGGTATAAACGACTTATGTTTGGATTAAAATGCGCCCCAGAAATGTTCCAATGCATCATGGAAGAAGTGTTAGCTGGTATTCCGGGTGTCTTCGTCTACTTGGACGATATTTTAGTGTTTGGTAATGATCTGGCCGAACATGACGAAAATCTGAAGCGACTACTACATCGGTTGCAAGAAAAAGGGTTGACTATAAATTCGAAGAAATGTCAATTCCGTGTTAACTAGTTGACTGCCACCATATAAATGTTTTTCCCTTCACCTGGTGCCAAAAGAGATTTTTGCTTCCACAGCTTTGTAGTTGGTAGTACTGACCGGCACAAATAATATAAACAATTTTCTAGTCATACAAAGCCAAAAAAAAGCGTAGGTCAACGTTGACCTACGCGGCACCTTTGCAAAGTCAAAATCGTTATCATTGTTATAGAGCGCGCTGCAAACATTTCTCGCTTTAACCAGCGCATCTAGCGGTACTTAGTGTAACTAGCTCAATATATAAAGCTCACTATCCAGGTTCTTCATGTTTATGGTAGTAGCCGGTAGATTTTGTCATTTTCCTGATCATTTCTTGAAATCTTGATGTTATTCCATAAATATTCAGTGATTATTTTGTAATATGGAGTCTGATTCAGATTTCGAAAGTGAATATGAAACTATAGAATACAACGATTTCCTCAGTAGTGATACAGATGCTGAAAATGTACAAGAACAAAATGGCCAAGCTGTAGATGATACTCCTTCAGATGAAGAATGGGTTGATGCCACTGATCCAAGCAGAAAAGACCTTCAACCAACATTTAGTGATTACAATGAATATTCTGGTGTCAAAGAAGATTACCTCCCATTGCTTCAAGATGCATCAGTCGCTGATTTTTTCAAAACGTTTGTAAGCAGTGACATTATTGAAATGATTGCGAATGAAACAAATCTTTATGCTACACAAAAGCTTCTAAAAAATGATGTTGCTCCCAAATCACGTTTACGCGAATGGAAACTGACGAATGCTGATGAGATATATAAGTTTTTAGCGCTTGTTATGTATATGGGAATTATAAAACTCCCAAACATTTCTGATTATTGGTCACGTGATTCATTTTATGGCAACAGTTCGTTTGTTTCTAATGTAATGAGTCGAAATCGTTTTCAACTTTTATTGTGTTTTATTCATTTTGCGGATAATGAAGGTGCTCGCTAATAACAGACTAAGAAAAGTGAAACCATTGGCTGAAAAACTACTCCAGAATTTCAAAGATGTGTATGAACCTGGCGCAGTTCTCACAATTGACGAGTCAATTGTTCCATTCCGGCAGTACATAAAGAATAAATCCCATCCATATGGCATCAAAATATTCAAACTCTGTACCGATTCTGGGTACACCTGTAATTTTGAAATCTACAGTGGCAAAGTAATGGAAAGAGTTCAAAGTGTACCAGAAACAGTGGTGTTCAATCTCGCTAGTGACATTATGAATTCTGGTCGAACCCTAGTTACAGACAACTGGTACACTAGCTTACCACTTGCGAGTAATCTACTTGAAAACAATACATTTCTTGTTGGTACAATACGCAAAAATAGAAGAGGAATCCCTAAATCAGTTACAACTCCGAAATTAAAAGCACTGGAAATGGTATGCAAACGCAACAGTCAAGGAATAACCCTTCTTCATTGGAAGAGTAAGCGTAGTGTTTTCATGCTGTCCACTCGACATGGTTTAGAAATTTCTACTGTCAAGAAAGGAAGAAAAGTTATGCTGAAACCGTCGTGTGTTACATATTACAACAAATGGAAAAAGTGTGTTGATGTGGCAGATCAAATGGCATGTTACAGTAGTCTGTTGAGAAAATCACTAAAGTGGTACCGCAAACTCGCCTTTGATTTTCTCTTGAACATAGCCGTGGTAAATAGTTGGGTTATATATCAAGAAATAACGAACAAAGTTGTGAAAATAACCCAATTTCGAAAAGAACTTATCGAAGAACTACTCCGCTCAGCCGAAGAAGATGAAAATGCTAGTGATAATGAAGATGTTCCAAGAAGAGCTAGCACCCACAAATTGGTAAAAATGCCAGGCGTTAGATCTAACTACAAAAGCAGGAGATACTGTAAAGCTTGTTATCGTACAATCAGTAAAAAATTTGGACCTCAGGAAGCCAGAAATCGTGCCAAGAAGGTTACTACTTATTGTGCCAGCTGCCCTGGGAATCCTACCTTTTGCCTGGAATGCTTCAATAAAAGCCATCGATAGTCTGTTTGTATGTTCTTATGTTTCTTTATCGTTTTTTTTTTAATATATTATATCATTACGAGTATGTTTATAGTTGTCATCTTTGATTTCTTCTAGTCTTATAATGACTGTAGACTGTATTTTTTCTTTTATAGTTTTATATCATTCTTATTACGTATTACAAGAATTATTTTGTGATAATTTTTATATTATGAGTTTGATTTTGAATTACAATCAATTTTTCAAATAAAAACTGCTTTGTTACTTTGTTAGGACATTATTTTCAGGAAAAATAATTAAAATATTGGTTTATTATAATATGCTTATCATGAAATAAAAAAAATAAAAAAATGGAAATAAATATCAATGTGAAGAAACATTTTAAGAAGTTTCATAACTCGGAAAATTTCAAAAAATTCAAAAATTCAAAAATTCACTAACTACGTAAATGAAAGAGTAGCATCTCAAGTACATGTTATGTCAATAACATTTTGGTTTCCATTGCAAAA
The DNA here is from genome assembly GCA_959613365.1 of Balanococcus diminutus. Lineage (NCBI taxonomy): Eukaryota > Metazoa > Arthropoda > Insecta > Hemiptera > Pseudococcidae > Balanococcus > Balanococcus diminutus. The sequence goes on from OY390715.1 coordinate 3,260,959, forward strand.
AGTCAAAAAACAAACAAAAAATGAGATAGGTCAACGTTGACCTACCGGCACTGCATGAAAGTTTGCGTAGGTCAACGTTGACCTACTTTGGCAGTCAATGTGTTAAACAGGTGAAATTTCTGGGCCATATAATTTCGGAAGGTGAAATTAAGCCGCATTTCGATAAGGTAGCTGCTATCAAAGAATTCAGATCCCCGGAAACGGCTGAAGAATTACGAAGTTTTATTGGCATGGTTTCGTATGTTGGTAAATTTATACCTCACATGTCAACTGAACTGGACCACCTACGAAAAACAGCCCGTACTACACCGTTCAAGTGGTCGATAGAAGACGAACACTCCTTTATCCATATACAATCATTACTTTCGGAGGAAAGTCACCTTAGCTTGTTTGACCCATCGTTACAATCCATAGTGATGGCAGATGCAAGTCCAGTTGGCCTGGGAGCAGTATTATTACAGAAAAAAGGTGAGCAAACGCGAGTTGTCTGTTATATTAGCAGGTCACTGTCCCAGGTAGAAAGGAGATACAGTCAAACGGAAAAAGAGGCGTTGGCGCTTGTGTTCGCTGTCGAAAGACTAAAAATGTACTTGTTAGGACGTACATTTGAACTCGTTACTGATCACAAGCCACTTGAAACGATCTTCGGTACCAGATCGAAACCATGTGCGCGTTTAGAGCGCTGGCTATTAAGAATGCAAGGCTACAAATACGTTATTCGCTACGCTCCAGGAAAAAATAACATAGCGGACCCGTTGTCCAGGTTACTCCAAGTTTCCGATTCGGTTCATACAATCAACGAAATGTATGAGAAGAACCTGGTAATGTACGTTCAACATTTAGCGCTGAGAGCAGTATCATTACGCGATATACGTCAAGCTACGGCCGAAGATCCAGAGCTAGCTAAAATCTGCGAGGATTTAGCATTGAACCGTGAAATTCGAACGAAACCGTACGCAGCTTTAGCATCTGAATTGTGTATCGTTGATAAAGTCCTACTTCGTGGTACCAGAATCGTTATTCCATCAGCATGTGATCGAGTGCTCGCCAACGCTCACGAAGGCCATCCTGGGATTAATAAAATCAAGGATCGGTTATGTTCTAAAGTTTACTGGCCTGGTATTGATAAAGATGCAGAAAATACGGTAAAGTGTTGTGACGCGTGTCAGAAAGTATCCAAAAATATAACCACCGAAAAGATGTCTCGTCGAGAATTCCCAGAAGGACCTTGGGAACAGTTAGCAATTGATTTCAAAGCGTTACCGAATGGGAAACAATTGTGTGTTGTGGTGGATTATTTCTCGAAGTTTATCGAAGTCAAGATAATGAATTCGACGACTACAGAAGATACTATCGAGTTTTTAGATGAATTATTCGCAAGGTATGGTTATCCTGTTAGTATCACGTCGGATAATGGGCCGCAGTTTCGCTCAAAATTCGACGAATATTTGCGAGAATGTGGAATTGTCCACTATAATACGTGTGCCTGGCCTCAAGCTAATGGTGAGGTGGAAAGACAGAACCGTTCGTTGAATAAAATTATAAAGATAGCCATACTACAGAAAAAAGACGTAAGAGAAGAGCTGAATAAGTACATGTTGATGTACCGTTCGACTCCCCATTCGATTCTTGGTAAAAGCCCAGCTGAATTACTATTTAATCGTCAGATTCACGACAAAATTCCGGCGATTAGACCTCGTGTAGAAGAAGAAGCAGTTCGAGATCGAGATAAATGGCAGAAATTTAAGTCGATTCAAGCTGACGAGTCTACGCCGGAGAAATCATTAAATGTTGGAGATGAGGTCCTTATTCAACGACCCTTCTCCAAAAGTAAATTCGATTCCAAATTCGAAGAGGAAACTGGAATTGTGCAAGGTATCAACGGACCGGTAGTAAATATCGAAACACCGTCGAAGGTTATTCAGAGACACAAGAATCAAGTCGAAAGGTTCGAGTCAGAAGAAAAGTCTAGTCCGGTGAAGGAAGTTCCTAGTTCTCCGGTGCCTAATTCCCCGGTTCCAGATACCCAAGTTCCTGTTCGTCGTTCTTCAAGAGTCCCCAAGCGTCCAGCTTGGATGAACGATTATTCCGAAAAATAAAGGAGGATTGTGGTAATGCCATTCCCCGAAAGCCAATAAATATCGTTATGTTTACTCGACTGTAGTGTGTGTGTTTTACTGTCACATTTACGATGTAGAGTAAAGTATTATTATGTATTTAATAATGTACAATTTATGTGAAATAAAGTACTTCAAAGTATGCCTTTATTAAAGGGTTGGACTACTTTTTGGTACAACAACACAAACAACTTATGTAATTCAACAGTAGGTATTTAAATTTCTCAAAAATTCATTAATGCTAAGGAATTAGTTGACTAATTAAGCATCTACCAATGTGCTTGCAATAATACGAGTATAAGGTATCTCTACATAAATACTGTGGCCTAACGTACCGATCTTTAGTCATAATCGTTTATAGTCCTTGCAATTTATCTTGACCATTCACCAATACACCCAAACTTGCATTAATTGTAATGAATGACAGAATGGTGAAGATAAATTGCAGGGACTGTACGTAATTCAGGATTTTGATTGGAAGGTTCAAAAGCAGTTCGTTTGGCCAGTTCCTAGTTTACCGTCAATGCTAGATCTACATTCATAACCGGCCATTTCGGAGGCACAGCAAAATGTTCCGAATTCACCAATGAAATTACAAGAAATCAGATTCGTATTAGTGAAACTATAACGAAGAGATGCAAGTCGCCACGGCCACACTGTCGAGTCATTTCATCATTTGTACCTACGTATCGTATAAGTTGTTTCCTTTAGTTATTTCATTTCTCTTCTAGTGACAACATATTTTACAATTCATCATCGGTCTTGTAATTTATTATTTCTTTTTTTTTCTTCTTTCAGTAATTTACGTACGTACACGTACTTACTGTAAAGTAGATGTTACTTCTGTACGCCGTAATTTTAACATTTTGTTAGTTTCTATGTTTTTTTAAAACAAAAAAAAATAAAAATAAAATAAAGTATTAAAATAAGGAAGTAAGTACACGTTGAGATCTGTCTGTTTTTTTTTTTTTTGTTTTTTTTTTAAATTGGAAAATTAATAACGAATAGGTAGAAATTATTACATAACGATCATGATTCATGAATAAAATACGTATAATAAACGGTAGAACAAAATTATCGATTTAATCAGTTTTTGCTTCGTTATGAAATTTTTTTAAATTCGGGCTTTAGGTACAGAGATAGAAAAATAAAATTGGTAGGGGGTGGGCCCTCAATTATAAGGGAAAACAATGAAAATGTCAAACTCGTTCCCTGTTTTACCTAATTGTTGAGTCGATTTTTAATCGAAATGACTATTAACAGAACCCATTTTTCATATTTTGGCTGTACCCCAAGCTGAAGTTACATAGGGGTGATTGCTAGTGCACAAGTTAGATTTAAAAGTAATTTTCGCACATATTATGCAAAATTGGAGAGGAAGGAGGGGTCCAATCGAAATTTTTATAATAACTAAAATTATTCCTGGGATCTAAATCTACAACTTATGTTTGAAAAATTTTTCAATTGAGGCTTTAGGTTAGGTTCAGAGATGGAGACAATTCTTGGAAAGGGGGGTGGACCGTGGGAAAGGGGGAGCCTTAAAAAATGGAACCCCAGCTCATTTTTTTCAAAATATGTCATAAATTACGAATCAATCGTAAAATTGCTTTTTACAAAATAATTGCATGGAATTTCCCTTTGCGACTAGACTAGGTAGTAGGGGTCCGATTGAAAAATGTTTCAAACAAAAGTTGTAGTTTGAAGTCTTGGAAATAATTTTGATTATTACAAAAATTGTGATTGGACCTTTCCCTGCACTTCAATTTTGAATTTACGTATCTACAAAGTATTGGACTTGGCAAATTTTCGATGGTGACAAAAAATCAGTAGGTACTGCGGGGATCCAATCGTGAAAAACGAAATAAGTAATCTCTTACATACCCCTACTACATTCACGTTGGTAACAATCGAACACTTGTTGATTAGAATAAGATATATTGTCACTTCCGCAAACAGGATTATACTGCTGAGTAGCACGAGTCCTACACAGCCTGGCACATTCGGTATTATCTATCGTATTCTGCCCTGAGATTAAATTAAGAGGAGTACGTTGAGTTGTCTGAGGTCGTTGAA